>JADWQK010001398.1:0-600000 GCA_017933935.1 Sesamia nonagrioides
TGGATAGAATAAGAAATAAATACATAAGAAGCCTGAAAGTGGCACCGGTAACTAAAAAGTTGTGTGGAAAACGGTTATCGTGGTATGGGTATGTGTTACGGAGAAAATGCTGTGGAGAGTTTTGAGTATGAATGTCGATATGGTTAGTTTTAAGGGTAGGAGAAGACCAAAGAAACGATAGGTGAAATGTGTAAGTGACTTCTCTGTTATACAATATGTAAAGAAAACCCTGTCCGATCCGTGAAGGTATTGTTAGGTATCGATAACTGATTCTACTAATCCTATCGGGCTAAACTTAAAATTCCTCTAAGAAAATAAATATTATTTCGCAAAAGGAGGTAACTTAATACATGTGCGGTATGCAATGCATGTGCGGGCGAACGGGGGCAGGGCACGCGGCACGTTGTCGCATCGCTCATAATAACACAGTCGAAAATAGTGTTGTCACTATTCGTTGTTCTTCTGCAGATCTTCACATTTTTTATTCGATCGCGCCTGAATTATTTATAGCGATGCATTATTATCTTCCTTAAAATCAACCTAACTTCTAACGTCGGTCTCTAAATATTAGCAATCTTCGATCTCTTTAGCGGCGGTCCCCAAACTAGATGAGGCCTGTATCTTAGAGACCACAGTCAAAGCACACTAAAAATCATAATTATTTGGAATTTATTGCAGGAATTATGAAGAAAGTTGCCGAATTCGAAGAAGCACCAGTTATATCGCCCAGACCAGTTATATCTAAAAGAAAATAAATCTAGATATTTTACAGACACAGAACACCCTTAGGCCCGATAAATTTGTTGATGAAGAACGCAGAAAGTTTGGGAAGAAATATTGGTCTTTTGGTACAAATATTTCTGCGGAAGGACCAAAATGTTTTATTCAATGAAAATATTTATAGAATCATTGTCTAGTGTGAATGTCAGGTCTTAAAAGCGAGTACCATTTATAATTACGAATACATTATGATACAGGATTGTGTGTCTATTATGTTGTCTTCCCACGCAGAGGTGAATGTCAGCTAAAGGAACGGGAATGCATTGCAATGTTAACTGACTTAGTTTTATTGTTAGTTTCAAAGATACTCAAGTTCATTTGCCTTTTAAAGGTATTAGGTGGCGTGGAAACGTGTGCATATTATGACGATAACAACTTTTATAACTTTTAGAATCGTTGTATCTCAGAAACGGTGGTTCGTAAGAAAAAAAATATTAATACATTTTTTATAGATAATTTTATGATCTACAATTTTTGTCTGAAGTACTTTTATGATAAAACTTACCGTTTTGCTGAAAATCGCGAAAAACTCATTTTTTTTGACCTTTGACCTTGAATTAAATTTTTTCCTTACATGGGAATGATGGGGAACTTCTAGACATTGTTTGTAATTATGTTTTGAACAACTTCAGAGAAATTCAGCTTGTTGGGACTTTATGTAACTTCGAAAGTATAAATTGACCGGACTATACAATATGTAAAGAAAACCCTGTCCGATCCGTGAAGGTATATATAACTGATTCTACTAATGCCCACAAAAACAGGCAAAACTTAAAAAAAAACCCCTAAAAAAATAAATATGATTTCGCAAAAAGAGGTAACTTAATACATGTGCGGTATGCAACCCCTTTCCGCGGGCGGTGGGGGGCACGGCACGCGGCACCTGTGACGTGGTCGCGTCGCTATTCGGTTATAATAATACCGGTGTTGTCACTTTTTTAAAAATTACCAAATTTCGGGGAAATCGGAATTAATTCCCGGGAAACAAGGATTATTTCAAAATTCATTAGTATTGTTACTATGATGATTATGTAAAATTTAATATTATATTTGGTCATGTGTTTACCTAACCTTTATTATCCTCATGGGTCGGACAGGGTTTTCTTTACATATTGTATAAGAAATGTGAATGGAATAGGCAATAACAACGATATTAATAGTTTTTATCTTTGATGGGTAGTTTTGCTAGGTAAAATCAGATCGTTAAGTTTTACTGCCTCGTCATAATACTTTTGAATTATTGGTATTACTAAAATCATCAGCCTACGCAGATTGCCTATAGTTAATGCAGTAAAAGAAGGAATGAAATAAAATAAGGTATCATTAAGTCTTCATCATGCCCAAAAAGACCGTCATAATACACATAATCCATACTAATATCCATACTAATATTATAAATGCGAAAGTAACTCTGTCTGTCTGTCTGTCGGTCTGTCTGTCTGTCTGTCTGTCTGTCTGTCTGTCTGTCTGTCTGTCTGTTACGCTTTCCCGCTTAAACCTCTCAACCGATTTTGATGAAATTTGGCACAGACAGTCTTTGGACCCTGAGAAAGAACATAGGCTACCTTTTATCCCGGAAAAATATGATGTTCCCGAAGGAAATCTAAAAAGCGCGATATAACCGAACTCCAGGCGGGCGAAGCCGCGGGCGGAAAGCTAGTAGAAACTAAATGTAATAGAAAGAAAGAAAGAAAGAAATTTATTGTGACTCGTACAGGAAATCTTAAAACTATACTAAGAAGACACAATCCATCCATACTAATCCATACTATTCATACTAATATTATAAATGCGAAAGTAACTCTGTCTGTCTGTCTGTCTGTCTGTTACACTTTCACGCTTAAACCTCTCAACCGATTTTGATGAAATTTGGCACAGACAATCTTTAGACCCTGAGAAAGAACCGGAAAAATTTGATATTCCCGAGGGAAATCTAAAAAGCGCGATATAACCGAACTGGCGGAAAGCTAGTACTAATATTATAAATGCAAAAGTAACTCTGTCTGTCTGTCTGTCGGTCTGTCTGTCTGTTACGCTTTCCCGCTTAAACCTCTCAACCGATTTTGATGAAATTTAGCACAGACAATCTTTAGACCCTGAGAAAGAACATAGGCTAGCGTTTATCCCGGAAAATTTTGATATTCCCGAGGGAAATCTAAAAAGCGCGATATAACCGAACTCCACGCGGGCGAAGCCGCGGGCGGAAAGCTAGTGAAATATAAAAAAGTTATACATAAAAAAATAACAATTAATTAGAAAGTCCCTTACGAGGCCACAAGGCTCCTATGTCAGCATAGTGCTTCGACATTTAAGAGTAAATGTCGCAGCGCAGATAAAATATATGAATTTAGTTCGAAATGAGGATTTCTAAAGCCTTTTATATCACCACTCCCAACAGATAAAGTTGAACAGCAAGCTTGAATTTTATAACTAGCACATTTCAATATTTGTTCATATTCCTAGAGACAACACTGAAAAAAAAAATGAGAGTTTTTTGCTAAATATACAACGTGTAACATAAAGGGTATATACATACCAAGGGCATGGCATCTTTAGATGATATCAAACGATATCGGAAGGGTTTCAACTCAAAATAAAATATTCAAAAAATTGGTACAAAATTTTCGGTTTCGTGTGTTTCTTAAAATCAAATCATAATGTACGTGGCAGCACACTACATACGTTAATAACTACTCGTTACACGTCACGTTACTTGCCAAAATCCGATAAAAGTCTTCAATATCTCTGTGCGACTAATATGATAGTAGCCTATCACAGGCGGTGTTTTTCCTCATAACTTCCTAACATAAAGAGATAGGATTAAAAAAACCTTCTACTATCGTTTGATATCATGTAAAGATGCCATGCCTTTGTTATGTATATACCCTTTATGTTACTCGTTGTATATATGACGTGCCTTGATTTCCCAAAAGATTTTTTATTCAAAAACGTCGCTTAAAGTTAATCTTGTCTTCCTTCCTATTTACTTGGTTTTTTAAGTGAATAAGCTTAATAAACTAGTGCGCTTTACAGCACCATCAGCGATTGCATATGTGCTTACCATTAGCACTAGTTTATAATTATTATAAAAAAAAAAAAAACTGAATAAAACCCACCCAGGTTCCTTGACTAGCCTGTGCGCCATGAACCACGATCTCTTTTGAACAACCGGTGACCCTGGTAGGATTCATTCTAGCCGTGGAGACACTTAGTCATGTCATCTATTTTTTTGTTACTAGAAAATGCCTGGTGCCTCACGACGTTTTCCTTCACTAGGTCATAATGACATGATTTATTCATAGTAAATCGACCAGGCTCGGCTGCCATACGTGGACCTACGATCAGTAAGCAAATCACAAAGTTCAGACCACCCAGAGAGCAATGGAAAAGAGCTCCTCAAACTTAAAGCTAAGAGTCAGAGTAATAAGTACAAAAATTTGGAAGATTACAAAGGGGATGCTTTGCGTTTTGCTAAAAGTTTAAAGTGTAGGTGGGCTGGCCATGTCACGAGATACAAGGACAATTGTTGGACAATCAACATCTAAACTGGAAAGGACCATACGGTATGAAAGGTAGGGGTTGTCTGAGCGGCGGCAGGATGAGATTGTGGCCACCGCAGGAAGAGACTGGATATCCACCGCCAGAGACAAAGGTAAGGGGTCCACACTATCTGAGTTTAAGCAAGCAAAAAAAAATTTTTTTTTTGTTTATTTTTTTCTAGCTTTCCGCCCGCGGCTTCGCTCGCGTGGAGATCGGTTATATAGCGCTTTTCAGATTTTCCTCGGGAATGTCATTTTTTCCGAGATAAAAAGTACCCTATTATTTAATCCGGACTTTTAACTTTACGTTTGACAAATTTCAAAGCAATCGGTTCAGTAGTTACGGCGTGAAAGCGAAACAAACACACTTTCCGATTTATAATATTGGTACGGATTTAATAAATTGGATTTATAAATGGAATTATATTAATATCACTTGATTAATCGTAGAATATAATAAAACTGTATTATTATTTATAAATCACCTATCTGAGTTCAAATCTACAACAACTATTGTCAGCTATTTCCACTGGGCTACCACAGCTCTCAAATATGTAAAGGTAGTCAAAGAATTTTCCTCTTACTTTTTAGACATCCATTAATCTTCATATTAAGATCACGGTCTTCGCCACGCCACATTACGAATCATGTCATCATCATCCCAGCGTTAATCCCAGTCGCATCCGAAAGCCTTTTCAGCTTTGGAGTCTGGGGTCCGCTTTACCAGTCCAACTGCTGATATGGCTAAACTTCGACATTTTCCGTGAAGCGACTGCCGTCTGACCTCCACAACCCGAAGGCGACATCGAAGCATTGCAGTTAGACCAATTGTTGGACTTTTGAGGGCTCCACAACCCATAACGACTGCCACTAGATGTTCGTATGGCAACCGGGACCAACGGCTTAACGTGCTTTCCGAGGCACGACCAGACCAATTCAAATATTCATATTCATGCATACAAATACTTGCACTGTGCGGGGATCGAACCCGCGCCACCTTGCGCAGCGGCCGCGTCCGCTACCGCTACGCCACGGAGGCTGTCAGACATTACGAATCATGTCATTTATTCAAATTATGGATAGAATCGGCACTTTTTTAACAGCAGACTTACATAAGGCAGTCACCCAAAACGCCTGCTCTTCGCACTTCCTAGTGCTTGCAAACTCCACAGCAACACAGCTGCCTGTTCATTTAAAAAAAAACACATGACTTTAAACAATGTTATACATAACATAGGAAAACACAGAACATTAAATTAAATTATTTGCCATATGCCATATAGCCACGCCAATAGATATACGTACTACAAAGCCAAAAAAATATCATTAAAATGGAAAGGAGATGTTTTATTTTTGGGCCACCATTATGTACGCTATATATATAAAAAGGAAAAAAATAAAAGATTTTCATAAAAATACTACTACATTAATTTGAATAAAAATACAAGTATATATAATTTACTAGCTTTCCGCCCGCGGCTTTGCCCGCGTGGAGTTCGGTTATATCGCGCTTTTTAGATTTCCCTCGGGAACAAATTTTTCCGGGATAAAAGGTAGCCTATGTCCTTTCTCAGGGTCTAAAGATTGTCTGTGCCAAATTTCCAAATTTCATCAAAATTGGTTAAGTAGTTTTGGCGTGAAAGCCAGACAGACAGAGATACTTTCGCATTTTTAATACCTATTAGTATGGATTATTTGAAACTTTTTTTTAGTGAGATAACCCTTTATGCCATGACAGTGGTTATGACGTCGGCGGCGACTTTGACGGTTCTATTTTCCCGTTGTGTACATGTTGAGTGTTAATTTGAATTGATTGTGTTTATTTAATGGGCCGTATGTTCGGAATTCTTGAAAAAGCCACCAGACAAAGCGTGTGAAGGCTTGTATATTTATGCAATATGAAAAATAGACATTAATATTAACTCATATAACCTGCTGCCTGCTGAGCAAAAAGAAATTATTATCGTTTAAATAGTAGTTGATAGAATAGTACATAAAAATGTTGATCTCATACCTCCCATTGTTGTAACAAAAGCTTATTTTCTATTCTTGGATTTTAAATAAATCTGGAGTCTAACCTTCGTTCTACAAATCGTCTGTGCGGCCATTGCCATTTTTCAGCAAATCAAAATAATTCGACTTCTAACTCCAATGGCTTCCCAAACCGAAAATATCCTTAACAATAAATAAATTTATCTGAATACCCTCATATTCGTAAAGATGTCGTGTAACGACAAGAAAAGACTTTAGAGGGAGACAGTATTTATTAAGTATACAGAAAAGACAAGATGGAAGTATAAAAATGAATAATGTAGATGAATGATTGATGGGTGATGGTGAAGGGCGGCCCCTGGTGGACCGGCGGAAGTTACGGAGGAGCGGCCCTGGCGGACCGGCGACAGCAGACGAGCGGCCCTGGCGGACCGGCGACAGGACGAGCGGCCCTGGTGGACCGGCGACAGCAACGGACGAGCGGCCCTGGTGGACCGGCGACAGCAACGGACGAGCGGCCCTGGTGGACCGGCGACAGCAACGGACGAGCGGCCCTGGTGGACCGGCGGACCGGCGGCTTCTGGTACAGAGGAGCGGCCCTGGTGGACCGGCGGCAGCTGCAGAGGAGCGGCCCTGGTGGACCGGCGGCAGCTACGAGGAGCGGCCCTGGTGGACCGGCGTCAGCTACAGAAGAACGGCCCTGGTGGACCGGCGGCAGCTACACGAAGAACGGCCCTGGTGGACCGGCGGCAGCTACAGACAGAGCGGCCCTGGTGGACCGGCGGCAGCTACAGAAGAGGGACTGCCCCGGCGTCACAAGGCCGGCAGCAGTCGAAGGCTCCGGCGGCAAAGGGCCAGGCAGCTCCAGGCGCACCAGTTATATAGAGACTGGCACAGCAGGAAAAACCCTAGAAGGGCTCTCGAGGCAACGTTTACTGGAGACCTACTTTTAAGAGGCTTGTTTGGAAGCCAGAGCTCGACTGACCACTGCTCTGCGATGATTTCTAAAGAAACCTCGGAGAACGGTTGGAGGTCGAAATTTAAAATATTCGAAAATAGGGACGAGGAACGGTAAATAATTTTACCATAAAAGAGTTCGAATAACAATTATAAAATAAAAATAGCAGACCAACAAGAATTTTGATGAGAAGGTTGTCATAGATACAACATCAACAATGTTGTCAAAAAAATGTCAAAATAATGAAAATGTTCTGTAACAATGTAAATATAAATGGTATTAAATTAAAAAGTGCAGTGTTTGATAGGAAAAAGTGATACAGTCCTGCATAGGTACGGCTTCCTACGCTAAGGGGTCAATAGGTCGCCGAAACTTAGGCGTAAAGTTGAGGACTGAGTCTGTAAACAGAAAAATGAGTCGAATATGATCAAAACAGAGCCTCATAATAATGGAATGCATATTATGGACCGTGGAAATGAATGATACATATATAAGTATGAATATGAGTATAAATAATAAGTGTAAGTATATCTGAATATGTACATAACATTACATTTTCCCCCGACCCTGGAAAAATTTTCAACTGTAGAAAATTTTCTAATAAGATTTCAAGTAGGGACTGTAAAACAACACTTCACACACTCATCCATCTCCATTCACCCATTCATACCACCTATCTCTTTCAAGCAATCCTCTTCATACAGGTATGGGTGGAGTTCACAGTTGATGACTGCCACTCATAGAAGTGTGTTTTAGAATGACGACAAGGCTTATTTTTGGAGTTGTCAGCCGCTCCAGACTGGAAGGAAAAAAAAAAGGAAACATTAGATAATGTAAGTAGAAATTTAAGCTCCTAGAAGAGCGAAAGAGTTAGCATTTGGTTTAGGCTTATTTTAGGAGTAACCAACCGCTCCTGCATAGGCTTATTTAATGAGTTGCAATCCGCTCCATACGGTAAAAGAGTGAGACTGAAGAGTAGGGTCGAGCAAATGTAATGTTTGTAGTGAGTGATGTTTATATATAATATAAAAATAAATAGGATGTGCAGTTGTAAATAAAACGAAGAAGGAAGCAATATTTATACAAATAATTAGTGGGTGAATTAATTGACATAAATAATTTAGAGTTGTTTAGAAAGAATTCAACATTTTATATCTTTTATGTGCCATTTACCTACGGCACCATCTGGGTCTTCTAATATGTACACTAAAGGTGATAGTTTATTTAAAATTTTGGATTTGATAAATTTAGGGGCTAGTTTAGCATTGAAATATGAACCAGCATCGCTTAATGCATGATTCTTTCGCCAAACCGTATCCCCGACGTTGAATTCTTTGAACGACCTCCGAAGATTATAACGAGCGCTGTTTTTAACGTAAGCTATATGTAAGTTAGACTGAACTTTGTGAAATATAGACGTGAGGAACCCAGCATTTGTTGCGTAAATATCACGGGGCATAAAGATTAATTCTTCGAGGTTCTGACACGGAGAGTAAAAGGAACCGCAAGGAATTGTTTCCCTCCCAAAGACTAGAAAGGATGGAGTATAGCCCGTTACAACGTTAGTAGTATTGTTCATAGAAAATTGAATTTTACTAAGATGTTTGTCCCAGGATCTATGGTCGTCCTCTACTAGTGAAGCTAAAGCCGTAATTATTGTTTTGTTATAACTTTCAGTCGGGTTAAACTGTGGGCAATAGTAGGCCGAATGGAATATGAAAGGAACTTTGTATCTATTAAGAAAAGAGTGGAATTCACGTGACTGGAATTGTGGACCGTTATCCATTATACAAGTCTGTGGAACTCCATGAACTAGAAAAACAGAATTTTCCATAATATTAATTATATTAGATGCAGTCGCCTGCTTTAGAGGGAAAATCAAAGTATATTTAGTAAAGATACAATTAATTACTAAAATGAACCTATTACGTTTTCTAGTCATAGGAAGTGGACCCATTAAGTCTAGAGATATAGTTTGAAAAGGTCTAGAGCAAATCTTAGGTTTGCCCATTAGGCCATATGGAGAATGATTAGGATGTTTATAAGCAAGACAGGTTTCACAGTTAGAAATTATCCTAGCAATGTCTCTAAACATGCCGGGCCAATAGTATAGTAAAGATATTTTTTTATATGTTTTAAAAATTCCTAGGTGAGGTTCTTGACTAGAGCCATGATTTGTTTCAATTATTAAACGTCTTTCTTGAGGTAATGGAACTTCTTTCCAAATGAAGTCGTCGTTCAGGCGGTCAGGCGTGTGAATACAACGATAGAGTTTATTCTCTCTTATCGTATAATTTGGGTAAGAATCAGGATTATTCGAACAGCCCAGAAATATTTTATTGTATTGTTCCAGTTCTCTAGTAGTATCATTCATAGAAATAGGATGTACACCTTGTGGTACATTACTATTTTCTTGTATTTCAGGGAGTTCTTGTGATTTGGCTCTTGATAGAAGGTCCGGTACTACATTATCTTTTCCTTTCTTATGTTTTAGAACGAAGTTGAAGCAAGATAAGCGTAAAGTCCAACGTGCAAGTCTTCCTGAAGGATTGGATAGATTCTGAAACCATTTGAGTGCAGCGTGGTCGGTGTAGATTGTGAATTCCTTCCCATTATCGAGATAGCAACGCCAGTGTTCTAAAGCAGTTATTACGGCAAGTGTTTCTCTTTCAGTAGTTGAGTAGTTCTGTTGGTTCTTGTTGAAAGCTTTGCTCATATAGGCAATCACAACTTCTTTGCCTTCCTGATGTTGAGTGAGCATTGCGCCAGTACCGTAGTTCGATGCATCACAATGAACTGAAAAAGGAAGGTCGAAGTTTGGACAGGCCAGAACAGGAGTAGTTATTAAAGCATCCTTAAGCTTCTGAAAGGCTGCATCCGCTTCTGTATTCCATCCGAATTTCGGAGCATTTTTCCCGGAGCAGGTTAGTTTGTTGAGTGGCGTAGCAATAGTGCTAAAATTTGGAATAAATCTTCGAAACCAGCTGCAGGTGCCAATGAATCTACGAACTTCTTTTCTACAGGTAGGAATTGGGTAGTCCACAATAGCCTTGATTTTATCAGAATCAGCACGTAAGCCATGTTCATCCACTACGAAGCCAAGATATTTTAACTCTTTTCTGAAGAATTGGCTTTTGTCAAAGTTAATAGTTAATTTAGCGAATGAAAGTTTTTCGTGAACTTTCAGGAGCAGTGATATATGTTCCTCGAAAGTTTCGCTAATTATGACAATATCGTCTAAGTAGCAGAACACTTTATTTTCAAATTCTGGAGTGAACAGCATGTCCATTAATCTTTGTTGAGTAGCTGGTGAATTAGTGAGTCCGAAGGGCATTACTTTAAATCTGAACATGCCTCTTCCAGGTACATAGAAAGCAGTCTTGTCCTTATCAGCAGGGTTCAGAGGAATCTCCCAGAAGGCCTTCGCAATGTCTATACTTGACAGGTATTTAGCATTTCTGAGGTTGTCCAAAATTTCACTTATAAGTGGTAGACTATAAGCATCACGTTTTGTAATTGCGTTAAGCTTTCTGCTATCTACGCAAAAACGCCATTCACCGTTCTTCTTTGGAGTAATTAAGACTGGAGATAACCAAGGGCTTTCACATTGTTCAATAACGTTCCATTTCAACATTTTATCAACTTCAGTAATCAAAGCTTTTTGTTTTTCAGGAGACAGTCTGTAACATCTTTGTTTGATGGGTAGCGAATCTCCAGTATCGATCTTGTGAGTGATGAGATTAGTGTTCCCCAGAACACCCTTTTCTTCGAATGAGATAGTCTTGAAGCGTTGGATGATATCATCAGCAATATTCTTCTGATTTGCAGTTAAATGATCATAAGGTAAAACTTTGACATTCATTGTCTCGATGGTTGAGCACTCCAGTTCTGAAAGACCAGTCGATGAGAGAATATTCGGTAGAAGATTAAATTTTTTCCAAAAGTCTATTCCTAATATTAAAGACGGTGAAATATCAGGAAAAATATAAGCCTTAATCAAGTGGGTCTGTGTGTTAAAGTAAATAGGAAGGTAACAATGACCTACAGAATTAATTTTCTGGTTATTGGCTATAGAAATAGTAATTTTATCTGACTTGAAAAGTTTACAGCCTAGTTTAAGAAATTCTAAGTGAGAGTTATTACCAAGAATAGTGATTGAACTACGAGAGTCAAGTAATCCAGTCAAAGATAAATTGTAAACTTTGATGTTAACAAAAGGTCGTTTAAAATCCTTTTCATTAGAGTATAGAGTTGAAGAGATTTTATAGCATGAAAAGAAATTCTTAAGAGTTTTAATCCAATCGTTCCAATCGTTGGCATCAAAGTTTGTTTTACTTTTCAAGTCAGTCGTTAGTTTTTGAACTAGAGTTAGGTTTAGGTGAACAATTAGGACAGTCTGGGGTTTTAAAACCTTTAAGACCACATTTAAAACAAATTAGAAAGTGACGTTGAGTACAAGTATTTAAGGTATGACCATGCATACGACAACGAACGCAAAATGAATTTTCTTGCGAGTTAGCTTGTTTTAGACTGTTTACTTGTTTGGGAGGGTTTTTGTAAAATCTATTTATGTATGAAGGAGGTTTTGGATCAGAAGTAGAAAATTCCGAAGAAGTTGGATGAATTTGTTTATAAGCAAATTCTGAAATAAGGGGATTTTGTTGGTTATTTGGTTCTTTAAAATGTTTGTCTCGATCTAAGAATTTTTCATAATTTTGGCATGTAGCCAAGAGTGCATCAATAGAGTTAATATCTTTTAGTGCCACGAATACTGAGTAACATGGTCTTATATTTCTTAGAATGATTTCTAACTGTTCTGTTTCAGACAATTTTTTAGCCAGACGAGAGAACATTCCCGACATAATTGAGATATAAATTATGATTGGTTCATCACGACCTTGGGTACGACTTTTGATGGCCTCCAATAATTTAAAATCATAGTCAAAACCGCCAAAATCTTTAATTAGAGACAAAGAAATTTCATCCCATGTTAGGTCTGGATTTTGATTTATTTTAAATCTAAACCAATGTAGGGCACTGTCTGTAAAAATATCATACGCCTGAGTAATTAACAAATTTTTGGGTATATTCCGCACAAGACAATATTCGTCAAGTTTTTGTAAAAACGATCTAGGGCAAGATTTTCCATTAAACGTATATCGTTTCAGATCTTTGAATAAATTATGATTTGGAGAAGTTAAAAGAGGAGAGGAAAGATGAGCTGTGAAAGGAGGGTAAATAGGTGGAGTAGAGGGAGCAGTGAGACAAGGAGAAATAGGAGGAGAGGGAGTGGCGAGAGGAGTATGAATAGGAGGGGTAGAGGGAGCAGTGATATATGAATGAGGATTCATAGAGTTTAGATTTGAACAATAAATCTTAAAACTTCCTTCAAGTGTCTCAAATTTTGATTTTAAAGTGTCTAGATTAAGTTTATAGTCAGGGTTTAAGTCTGTGTCTATACGTTCCAACCTGTAAAATAAATGATTAATAAAAGATTCTATTAAGCGATGGTATTTGGAATCACCCTGTAATAGATTATCTATTTTAATATTTAAATAACTCAGAGTACTATCTATCTGAGCTAACTCCTCCTCTATAGGAATGGGAGAAGTTAAAATATCTTCCGATGGTGTAGAAGGAGCTAGCAGAAGTATCTGCTCCTTTAACAATATAACTGTTTTTGCTGGTTCCTCCAGTCTAATTGTAACTTCATATTCAAGCTCGTTTTTATTTAAGAGTTCAAATTTGATTGGACGAGACATATTTAAGTGTAAGTTAGAAAAAGATAGTTAAGTATGTAAAAGTATACCTTGTTTTCCTGTTAGGGGAAAAAAAAAAAAAATTAAGTTAGGTGTAGTAAGTATATATGAGTGAATGAGTTATGTGTGTGTTAAGAGAAAATGCAAGGGATAGAATAGCCAAAATATTTAACCAAAGAGCTGAGAATGTAAGACACTAGACGAAGTGTTTCTTTTGAATTTAGGAAATTAAGGGGTGCAGGAAATTTTAGTTGGGCGCCAAACTGTCGTGTAACGACAAGAAAAGACTTTAGAGGGAGACAGTATTTATTAAGTATACAGAAATTTAAAGACAAGATGGAAGTATAAAAATGAATAATGTAGATGAATGATTGATGGGTGATGGTGAAGGGCGGCCCCTGGTGGACCGGCGGCAGATACGGAGGAGCGGCCCTGGCGGACCGGCGACAGCAACAGACGAGCGGCCCTGGCGGACCGGCGACAGCAACAGACGAGCGGCCCTGGCGGACCGGCGACAGCAACAGACGAGCGGCCCTGGTGGACCGGCGACAGCAACGGACGAGCGGCCCTGGTGGACCGGCGACAGCAACGGACGAGCGGCCCTGGTGGACCGGCGACAGCAACGGACGAGCGGCCCTGGTGGACCGGCGAGCAGCGAGCGGCCCTGGTGGACCGGCGGCAGCTGCAGAGGAGCGGCCCTGGTGGACCGGCGGCAGCTGCAGAGGAGCGGCCCTGGTGGACCGGCGGCAGCTACGGAGGAGCGGCCCTGGTGGACCGGCGTCAGCTACAGAAGAACGGCCCTGGTGGACCGGCGGCAGCTACACGAAGAACGGCCCTGGTGGACCGGCGGCAGCTACAGAAGAACGGCCCTGGTGGACCGGCGGCAGCTACAGAAGAGGGACTGCCCCGGCGTCACAAGGCCGGCAGCAGTCGAAGGCTCCGGCGGCAAAGGGCCAGGCAGCTCCAGGCGCACCAGTTATATAGCGACTGGCACAGCAGGAAAAACCCTAGAAGGGCTCTCGAGGCAACGTTTACTGGAGACCTACTTTTAAGAGGCTTGTTTGGAAGCCAGAGCTCGACTGACCACTGCTCTGCGATGATTTCTAAAGAAACCTCGGAGAACGGTTGGAGGTCGAAATTTAAAATATTCGAAAATAGGGACGAGGAACGGTAAATAATTTTACCATAAAAGAGTTCGAATAACAATTATAAAATAAAAATAGCAGACCAACAAGAATTTTGATGAGAAGGTTGTCATAGATACAACATCAACAATGTTGTCAAAAAAATGTCAAAATAATGAAAATGTTCTGTAACAATGTAAATATAAATGGTATTAAATTAAAAAGTGCAGTGTTTGATAGGAAAAAGTGATACAGTCCTGCATAGGTACGGCTTCCTACGCTAAGGGGTCAATAAGTCGCCGAAACTTAGGCGTAAAGTTGAGGACTGAGTCTGTAAACAGAAAAATGAGTCGAATATGATCAAAACAGAGCCTCATAATAATGGAATGCATATTATGGACCGTGGAAATGAATGATACATATATAAGTATGAATATGAGTATAAATAATAAGTGTAAGTATATCTGAATATGTACATAACATTACAAAGATAACTGTTTGTATGGGTGGAATAGAACTCAATCAGCGTTAAGAGGACGACAACTAGTAACTAGAACAAATAACAATGAACGAGCTGTAGTCATTGGAAGGGAGAGTTTTTCTGCTTTCGCCCTACACTGTAGGAGGGAATAAGAAGGACACTGAGGCAACGGTATTTGAGATCTCTTGTTTCTTGGCTTGAACGCCATATCTAAAGTTTTTATATTGCTGGAAAAGTTTAATCCTAAACATGTTTTAAAATGATTAGCGATATTTTATCCCTTTGAAATAAGAAAAAGTAATTATTGAACAAAACTCATAATTTCAGCGTTAATCCCAGCCGCATCCGAAGTTTTTTCAGCTCTGAAGTCTGCGGTCCACTTTACCAGTCTAATTGCTCATTTGGCTAAACTTTAACATTTTCCGTGAAGCGCGTGCCGTCTTACCTTCACAACCCGAAGGCGATGTCGCAGCATTGCAGCTAGACCAATTGTTGGACTTATTGAGGGCTCCAACAACCCGTAACTGTTGAGGTTGAATTTGATTATTGTCTCTGGCAGCTAACATTTTATAAATAAATTAGGTAAATATATTTGAGTTTGGAAGGCTAGGCAGACAAGTAAAAAATGTTTTATTGTTTCAGTAGTATGGTTTTTGGCAGCATCAAGTGAACTTGAAAAATGTAGTAATTTAGTACAAAAAATTACAAGATGTTCTTGTATACAACAGTTTGTTTTTTGAGCGAGTTTAAAGTATACAAATAAATAACAGTGAATGATTTTACAAGTGAGTTATTTTATTTTGAAGTTTTTCTGAAGGATCCCAAAAGGTACCATTTCCATTTATTCACTACAACAGGTTATGGGCCCAGAATGGGTGCAGCAGTAAGCTAGCAATTGAAAATGTAACTATTTAAAGAAGATATTGATTATGAGTTTGAGAGGGGATGTTTAGAAAGAGAAAATGAAAATGAAAATTTTGATGTCAAAGAAACAAGAGAGGACCGTTTTTTCTAGAACAAAAATAATGGTGAAGAAAATGACGTTTTTGAAAATTATATGGAGAGCTAAATGAAGACATTTTATCGAAATACCGATGGAATACAATTTTGGTGTAAATAAAATATGTATATTAAAGAAAAAGAAATTTGTTTGGCAATATTATGTTGATACTATTTATTATGTTGTTGTTGTTGTTTTGTTGTTGTTGTTGGTTTAATTCTATAATAAATATTGGAAATACTGGAAAAGGGAAAGAAATAAGATATCTGAAGGACTGGAAAAAGAATTTAGAATTAGAAGATTTGATAATTATTGGAATTAATATAGAGGTTATAGAGAAAATTATTTGAAAATTTAAGAGAAGTTTTACACTGAACAATGAATAAAGAATTTTGGATACGGCACTTAAAAGGAAAAATATTCCCGAATATTTGAATTGATGCACATCAAGAGGGGAAGAATGTTATTGTTGATGTGTATAATTATAGGAAAATGATGTGATGTGGAGGAGGAGTTTTCTACTTTTGAAGAAGAACAACAAAATGGAAGAATATTAGTGGTGATGTGCAGTAGGCAATTGATGTGATGTGCATAATTATAGACAATTGATAGGGTCTATATTATATTTGATAAATAAAATTAGACTAGATGTATTAGGGGTTTGTTAGTAGGCTTTACAAATAATAGAGATGGGTTGGGATCCTGCAAAATTGAAAGTTATGTATTCAAGGGTTGTGACATGTAACAAAAGTGTAAAGGTTAGTGATATTTATGAAAGTGAAGGTTATGTAAAGGCTGCATTTTAGACAGGGAGTTTATTTTAGATATGATGTTTTAGTAGTAGGGTTGAGGTTAGTTAGATGGTGTGTTTTCTAATAGTTTTTGAAGTTTTAGGTAGGGTATGTCTTTATAATAGAGTGGAAGTTTTAGACGGGGTATGTTTTCTAATAGAGCTGAAGTTTAGATAGGGTGTGTTTTCTAATAGTTTTTGAAGTTTAGATAGGGTGTTTTTTGTAATAGTTGAAGTTATAGATAGGGTGTTTTGTGATAGAATTGAAGTTATCGATAGGGAGTTTATAGGCAGGAAGACTGTCGGAGTTGTCGAAGTTATAGATAGGGAGTTTGAAGTTATAGATAGGGAGTTTGAAGTTATAGATAGGGAGTTTGAAGTTAAAGATAGGGAGTTTGAAGTTAGATAGGGAGTTTGAAGTTAGATAGGGAGTTTGAAGTTAGATAGGGAGTTGTTGAAGTTAAAGATAGGGAGTTTGAAGTTTATAGACAGGGAGACTGTCGAAGTTATAGATAGGGAGTTTGTTGAAGCTATAGATAGTGAGAAGCTATAGATAGTGAGTTGAAGTTGTATTGAAGTTTTATATGAGTTGTTTTGTATTGGGGAGTTACAGGATATGTATTGAAGTTTTATATGAGTTGTCTTTGTGTAATGAGGGGATTATAGGTTATGTATTGAGTGTATTGAAATTAATGTTTGAAAGTTATGTCTTGGGATGATTTTAAAATGTTAGTTTGAGATAATAATAAAATTCAGAGGGGATGTTGAGGTTGAATTTGATTATTGTCTCTGGCAGCTAACATTTTATAAATAAATTAGGTAAATATATTTGAGTTTGGAAGGCTAGGCAAACAAGTAAAAAATGTTTTATTGTTTCAGTAGTATGGTTTTTGGCAGCATCAAGTGAACTTGAAAAATGTAGTAATTTAGTGCAAAAAATTACAAGATGTTCTTTTAGACAACAGTTTGTTTTTTGAGCGAGTTTAAAGTATACAAATAAATAACAGTGAATGATTTTACAAGTGAGTTATTTTATTTTGAAGTTTTTCTAAAGGATCCCAAAAGGTACTGCAACCTATTTCCATTTATTCACTACAATAGTAACGACTGCCACTAGATGTTCGTAAATCGTATGGCAACCAGGAGAAAACGAGGCACGACCAGACCAGTGCAAATATTCATATTCATGCATACAAATATTTGCACTGCTCGGGTATCGGACCCGCATCTACTTGCGCAGCGGCCGCTATCGCTACGCCACGGAGGCTGGGAGAAAATTAAGTTAAATGTTATACAAAATAGACCTTTTTCCTCACACGCCAGTGTATGGAATACAATAGCTACACATAATGTTGTACAAGTTATTGGGGCGCGTCAGTCGAGCCTTTTGAACTTATCTCGACAGTTAGTGGACCTGCCAATTGAATTTTGACCTTCCAAGATTCGTGTTAACTTTCCTTCTTTATTCTTTGAAAAGGGGTGTGATTGAGACTTATTTGATTAGGCTGGGTGCTTTAAAACCTGGGGATCTCATTTCAGGTTGTTAATGTCCTTTGCTGCTTAAACCTCAATGATCAAACATCTTACTCACACATAACCAGTCTATATTGTTCCCATTGTTGGGACACAAGTCTCCTCTCAATGAGAGGAAGTAGGCCGTAATCTAACGGTTTGAATTCATTTATTCTTTACGGAAAGAAATACTTAATATGACTAAATTAGGTACATTTTTGTACTCCAGGAGTAGCAAGAGCTTACAATGTTAACATTTTTGTAATAATATGTATGGTAAGAAGGTAGTTTCTAAAAGTCTTGTGATATCGCGCACGCTGTACGATGACTAGATAACTTTGTTTATGATTCTAAATCTAAGGGCACGTTTAGACTAAGAGCAAATAAATGTTCTCGCTGGCCCACTGTGGATTGGTCTTAACCACACATTTAAACAAATTGAAGTAAATTGTGGGGGCATGAGGAACAGGGAGTAAAGTTCACTCATCTTCCATAGAAATGGGAGGATCCTCCGACCAGACGGGTGTTATGTCTGGCGGCCACTTGCCTAATGGTTGAAATTGGCAAGTTGTCTGTATGCTAATTGCACGGTAAACTCTGATTGCGAGATGTAGAATTCGTGTGACGTCAGTATGACGCGTTGTTAAACGGTTTTATATTTTATGAAACTTTTATTTAATGCAAGACTAGTAATGTATATGAATATTTCCCCAACGAGATTTAAGTCTCCCAATTTAAAAGCAATCTTTAATTATAGAATGAAAACAACTACATACCTTCTTTTCACTCTTTCCGAGAATATACTCATTCATTGCAAATTCCATCACTATTAAAAAGCGCCACAGAATAGAAATATCCGGTACCTCGCACAAAAGTAACAGCCAGTGCATAAAGGAAGTTACAACTTGGTCGTCTAGCATACGACATTGCCGCTACCCTAGTAACCTTATTACCTTATTACGAAGCTTGCTGTGTCGTACTAGTACAATCAGCTGTAGAAGTCCATTTCCACCTTAAAGACTACTGTCGCCTGCGCTAAACCAGCCACGCACACTACCGCATTATTTTTTTTATCGCAGTCTTCGTCTTTCTTTAAAGTAATGCAAAATTTCGTTACTTCATTTGAAGTTGAGTTAGCGGCCGCACTTAACAATGGTGCTATCAAAAGCGAGCGATTGTGGGTTCGATCCTTATTATAAGCAACTCTTTTTGTTGTTTCATATAATTTAAAATTATGATAATTGATTTGTATTTTAAAGTAAAAATGTTTGCAAATAATATTTTAACAAATAGGAAAATTTATTGAATATTTATCCCAAAAAAGGGTTTTATTATATGTTTTAGTTTACTATAGGGGTAATATAATAAAAAATATATAAAAATAAAACAATAAGCATATTATAATGCAATATATTATAAAGTTATATATTATTCGGTATATATATACTTATACCAACAAATGAAACAAACGTTGAAACGGCAGCATTGTAATATTTTATATAAAAGTAATCCTTGACAAACTTATGATATTGTTATGGTAAAAAATACAAAAAACATTTTTGGTTGTTAGATATGAAAATTATAATATTATACGTTTATTATGATTTAAGAGGTTATAGCTTAATTATTCGTTTTCTTAAAGAAAAGAGGATTGAAGCTTAACCTGAATATTATTGCAATCATAAAATAATCTATACTTAGAACACATAATAGGGCTTATTACATTTATATTTTTTTTGCGTGTATAGCATGGTACTAACGCTGCCATCTTGTAGTGACTTTTTTCGGAGTTTGATGGCATGAGATTATAATCTTCAAGCGCTTTCTTAGTTCAAAAGTAAACGAACTTATTTCTTATCGAATTCCGAAATTATTGTTTTTATAATTTACCAAAAGTAATTTGTATTGAAATTGCAAAAGGCGACATCTGTTAGCCATTAAACCAACCGAACATATTACTGTCACTTAGCTAAATTACTTTAGAGATGGTTTAGAGTCCGTTATTTAGATATTTATTGGTATATATTTAAAACACTCTGTAGGATACTTCTGCACTGTTTTTGTTATAAATAGTTTTTTTTTGTTTAGCTCGATAAGACTCCACCAGCCTCGCCAATTTATTTTTAAACCACAAATGCAACCTGTCTTCTTCGCACGATTTAAAAGTTTATTCAACGGTAAATATTGTCGTTTCGTTTCACTTGTCTCGACAGCTACCTTCGTCCTCCAACCTCTTGACCTTGACCTCCAACGGCTTACAGTATTTCTCTAAAACAATAACAATTTTATTACATACTTGCTACAAGCGATTGGTTTGCACCTTACATAAATTATAATAAAAACAACTTACACAAAAGCCGGTTTCATATGATATTTGAGATATATTGCTGCATATGCCTGCATATTGATTAAAAAGTAAAACTAATAACACAAACTGGTAACTATATGTTCACCAACCAACAACAGCTAAGTAATATTATTTGAGTTATTATAGCTAATAATAGTTATTGTAGGTAGCGGAATATTTTTTGTGAAGTAGTGATTCAGATTCTTTTAAGTCTACCGTCATCTTTTTATAATGACTCTAATATAGAAAAAATCTTAAAAGAAAGTATCATCTTTAAGTTGCAGATCGGTATTTTTAGTTATTTTTGTTGTCAGCATTCATAACTCACCAATAAACATTTAAAAAATATTTTTGTAAGTTATTAGATTCGAACTCGAACCATCTTGAACGCCTATCAAGGCGAAAACCGTTAAGCCATTGAAACACTTACTGTAGACGTTGAAATTAGTAAGTAGTACCTAACAATCATAAGCGGGCAGCAAGTGTATGAGTGTGTATCAAACTTTATTATAGAAGAAGGTCGTAACTACAACTAGTATTGCTTGGCCATAGTTTTGTGAGATTGCAACTCGACTTTTGGTCTTGAACTAAAAGTTTGGAAATGCAGGAAAATTATTGACGAGAAATAAAACTAATATTTATGAGGGTAGGTGTAAAACATGACGTTTTAAAGCTTACTGTGGAAATCCCCATACAGCCCCAAAATCAAACAGAAAAAGCCAAAACCAGCAGTTAGTTGGTAAAACCGGACCAAGACTCCAAAGCTGAAAACTTGCAAGCTTCGACTGGGATGCCAGGATGATGATGACTACGTCGCCCTACGTGCAGCTTGTGAGTTGATTTTTTTTATATTATAAACTAGCGCTTGACCGCGATGCCTGATAGTAAGCAGTGACGCAATCGTTGATGGTAAAGCGCACTAGTTTATAAAAGAGCCTATTCACTCTAGCCTTGAAGACACTCAAATTGTAGTCCGACGGAAACAACGCCGCCGGCAAATTGTTCCAGTTCCTCGATGTACGCGGTATAAAGGAGGAGGCGAAACGCTTCGTCCGGATCGTAGTGGTGTTAACAACGTAAGGGTGGAAACCAGCCGTACGACGGGTCGTCCGCTGGTGGAACGGAGATGGGGGAATTAAATCATGCCACTGCAGCGCCTCGAGCATGTTCGCGGAGGCGCGTTCCGACTGCTTTCACGCGACAATACGCAAGCGGTGCGCGTTTCTGGTGCACAGAGTTCGGGGCAGCGCCAACACCGTCCTCGCGATGATCGCCAACAGACCGGATAGCTTTTATATACAGAAATGCTGTGGCAGACATATTGCCGCCATATGAAGTTGTTGTCTATGTTTATTTTTGTTATGGTGTATGTTATCTTTTGTATATCTGTGAGTGTGAATGAGTCTTGATACTTGAAATAAACTATAATTATTATTTCTTTTATTTCTACATACCTATATTTACAGGTAAGGGTCAAAAGTGCATTACCACTTTTGAACTTTATTGCATTGACAATTACTACTACTTACTGTACCTACACATATTTAACACCAGCCGTATGAATGTGCGTGTTCGATTCCAGGCCAGGCAAGTACCAATGTAACTTTTCTAAAGTTAAATGTACTTTCTAAGTATATCTTGAAGAAACCTGGACTTAAAGTCTCAACCCACATTGAGCAAGCGTGGTGATTACGCTCAATCCTTCTCTGTATGAAAGGAGACCTGTGCCCAGCAGTGGGACGATAAAAGGTTGATGGTGGTTGTGGTGGTTATGTAGATATTAAATTATATTTTTAAACTTTTCAATATCAAAAATATATGATGATAGTGAAAAATATGAAAAAATAGTGGATCAACCGATGTCGTGAGTAGGGTCCAAGCCGCCTCCGGTTAGGGCTCTAAATAGAGGAACCTCCCTACGATGCAGGCCGTATCGAAGATTTGCCTTGAATCAAGCCCTTGATCCAACTGCCCAACGAGAGCCTCAATAGATGTTGATCGAGGCTCTTGGCTATCTACGAGGCGGCTTGCGTCCTGGCCGGATCCCCACCCTGGGACCTAGAGGCGAAAGTACTCGCGTCATTGTACCGATGGCGCGAGGAAGAGCGGATACGGGGCTCCAGACCGGCACAGTGGCAAATCGAGCTGCGCCGAGGGGAGCTCCGTCAGGTCCTGGTGGCGGACTGCCGGCAGAGGCTTATGCGCCCTACCGCCCGCCTCGCTATCGTCGAGGCAATCCGGCCAGTACTCGACTACTGGCTCGGGAGAAGGCACGGCTCCCTGTCGTTCAGGGTGACGCAGGTGCTGTCGGGGCACGGCTGCTTCGGCAAGTACCTGTGTCGCCTAGGCAGGGAACCGGACGCTCGGTGCCACCACTGCGTCCAATGCGGGAGGACACGGCGCAGCACACGCTCTCCGAGTGTGTAGCTTGAGAGGAGCAGCGCCGTGTCCTCACAAATGAAGTAGGAGGCGACCTGACGCTGCCGGCGGTAGTGCGGAGGATGGCCGGCAGCGCAGAGTCGTGGGACGCGGTGGTGTCCTTCTGCGAGGACGTGATGTCGCAGAAGGAAGCTGCGGAACGGGAGAGGGAGATCTCAACTCCCTTCCCGGGCCACAGAAGACGCACCGGGCGCCGAAGAAGGGCGGATAACGCCCTCTTCCGCCCCACATGAATGGGTCCAGGGGCGAGGGCCATGGGGAAGTCCCCGCCTCCTATTCGATGGACCCCGAGGCGGAGGCGCGCGCGAGTGTCAGCGCGCGCCTCTGAGGCGATGCACGGGGTAGCTTAACACCCCACTACCCCGTGGCGGAGACGAGGCCCGGACAGACCGGACCAGCACGAGAGTGTGGGGCTGCAGAAGAATTTAGACACCCGCGGCCCCACGCGCGCTCGTGATTGAAGAGACACCGGGGTGGTTTTAGTCAGTAAAAGTCTGACAGACCCCGTCGCCCACCCTAGGGCGGCGGACATCCTATGAGGATCTCCACCCCGAAAAAAAAGGCTCTTGGCTATCAACCCATTGGCCGATGCGACAATAGGTACAATGGCAGTCGAGTTCAAATTATTATTATTCCAAGATATAGAGGAGTGTACCCACAGTACAATAGTTTGAAATACTAAAAGCTCTGTTAGCTGGCAAAAGTTATAAAGTATCTAATGAACCATTACATAACAGAAACCTTTCAATTGCTTTTACGATAAAAAACTCAAACCATATCAAAAAAACTCCAATTACGTGACAACCTCAACTAAGTAAAATACAAGAATCATGTAACTACCCCAAAGTGATTGCGAAACAATTTTCCCATTTCATTCGTTAAAATATTAATTACGTAATACTTCTTACATTATACCCTATTTCCTTGAAATAGGATACAAAATCATGATTTATATAGATACGGTTACGATAAATGTCCGTTCACTATGACGGCTCCACTGCATATGATAGATGACAAGCGCCATATTGGATTGTCTGTGGCAGGCTACACGTAATACCGACTCGCTTATTGTCGTGGTTTTGCTTGTAAGCTAGATATTTAACACAGAAGTTATTGTATGTGTCTATGGTTTTTGAGTGTGACTAGTGAACACACAAATAATCACCACAAATTAATTGATTTTCGGAAGAACGTAAAAGATTTTTTAGACAGATTTTTTATGTTGTATACTTTTTATTCGAATACGATTAATTAAAGATAGAAAATACTTATGAAAATGCAATAACCTTTTTTTAACAAAAAAATAAAATAAAACCTTAATTAAAATAATTAAATTAAGAAAAAACTTAAATACGTCATCATCATCATCTTAGCGTTTATCCTGGTTGCATCCGCGGCTTTCGCGTTGGAGCCCGGGGTCCGCTTTCCTGAACAATTTCGTCCATTTTGCGCGATCTTTAGCATCCTGTGGCGTGAGATTGTTGGCACGCATGTCATCTCTTACAACGTTAAGCACTTCTTTGGTCTACCTCGCTTGTTCCGGCCCGGCGGAGGCGCCATGGTAGGTACGATATTTGTGAAAAAATTTAAATACGTATTACCTATTTCGAAAGTTCAATCACATTCATTATGATATTTACGTTGTTAAGCAATTAGCACGTAATTAGGGTGTTGAACATATTTGATTTGTTTCGGTCAACCAGCACCCCAATTGCATAGTTCACTATTCCGTCCATTACTCCATATGTTTAAAAATGTGTCTACTCATCGACGTAAATAACGCTATCAATGCTGTTGAACTGTCAAAATGAAACCCATTGCTATTGATAGTGTGTTACGCAATTAACCAGCTGAGTTCGAAATATTTTTGATTTCATTAGATTTACAGCCGCATTTTCCCCAGTGAAGAAGTCGTACCAAAAAACTTCGCACCAGGAGCACAGGGGAAGAGTAGCCAGCCGATCGATGTTCTATCAAAATCAAAAGTCATTCATTCAAATTAGGCTGAGAAGCAGCACTTTTTGAACGTCAATATTACATAAGACAGTCCCCCAAAACGCCCACCCAACGACACTTCCTAGTGCTTTCGCTGGGAAGAAGAAGTGGCGGAACAAACTCCCCAGCAGCACCGCTGTCTGTTCATTAAATCCCCAGGTATAAAGGGCGTGACAGCTCACATATTTATGCGTTGTAACAAAGTTAATTATATGAACTCATATAACACGTCAGTAAGCTAATTCTGGAGAAAGAACACAAACATTGTCTTGAGTTAATCAGAGCGACCAGCTATTCTTATCATTTAAATAGTAATTTACTGAATACTAAGCCTTTGAACAATATGTCAGTATAAGATGCTTTTTGGAAAGTGTGCGAGGTAATTGCATGATTTAATTCCCCCATATCCGTTCCATCAATGAACGACTCGTCTTACGGCGAGTTCCCACACTTAGGTACGTTGTTGATACCACAACGATCTGAACGAACCGTTTCGCCAATTTACCAGCAGCCAATTTCCGTCAGACTACAATTTAAGTGTCTTCAAGGCTAGAGTGAATAGGCTGTTAATAAACTAGCGTGCTTTAAGCGCAACACACAAAGCGGACGGGTGCGGGTCGGGCGCGGGGCTGGCGCGGGTCGTTTCTGTATAATTATATGGACAACAACACACGGAACGCGTGCGCGGGTCGGGCGCGGGTCGGGCGCGGGTCGGGTGACGTCCATATAAAAAACAGAATAGACACGCGCCCGACCCGCGCCCGACCCGCACTCGTCCCCTGTGTGTGTTGCGCTTTACCGTCAACGATCGCTTGACTGCTTACCGTCAGGCGGGATTGCGGTCAAGCATTAGTTTTATTTTTTTTTAATCATTCTTATAAGAACTTGAATACTGTTATCTATACAATAACACAGGCTGACATCATCCATCTACTGCCATGGATACTCGATTATCTGATCCTTCTACCCGATAGTCTTGCCCTCACAATGACCTGTCAAGTATCGGACAGCTTGAAGAGGTAAATGATTATAACGGTCAGATGTTACATAATATGTATATGTATAACTACATAATATGATGTTACATATTATGTAGTTTATAGATAAGATAGATGTATAGAATAGAGAGTATTTTTACCCGACTACGGCAAAGCAAAAGGAGGGTTATGATTTTGACAGGCTATGTATGTATGTATGTATGTATGTATGTATGTATGTATGTATGTATGTATGTATGTTCATCTGTTCCCTCGTATCTTCTAAACTACTTATTCGAATTCGATAAATGACATATCATTAGAAGCGTCTTAATTGTCTGCTGGTTATAGGCTATATGGAGTTTCACAAAATCTAACGTGGCGCCCTCTAGCGGACAAAATATACAGAGTAAAAAAATAAAGTTAAGATAAATATGCCGTGTTTGGTATCAATTGAAAGGGCTTAACTTGTACATTTTGAATATATATATATTACTAGCTTTTGCTTGTGACTTTACCTGTATTCATGGGCTGATTGCATATAATTCACATCTTTTCGTTCATAGATAGCTTCTTTACTACTTATCAGAATAAGACCACTGCAGAACCATTAGAAGGGCCTTGATAGTCTGTTGGTTATGAGCTATAAAGCTTGTCACCAAATTTAGTATTACGCCCTCTAGCGGACAAAAAGTTCTATGTTAATACAAAATTAAAATAAATATACCGTACCTATTTGGTATCATCTGAAAGAGCTTCACGAGTACTTTATGTTTGTACATAATTCCCAGTAATGCTTCGTAGAAATTTGAATGTAAACCAGGGTTTGGTAAACGGAGCGATGGGAGTGGTGAAGGCCTTCGAATGGCCTGCTCTTCGGCGCGATCAGTTGGAACAGGAGAACAGCCAAGCGCTGTTCTCATACAATTTGACGACGCATCCATATAAGCAGATACTAACGGACTTATCAAAATCGAGCCTTGCCTCACTGAATTTGACGGCTTGAGGGGTTCTGGGCAAATTCAGCGTAAAATGCTCCCGCTGATTTTTTCTTGGGGTTGTACTGTACATAAATTACAAGGTTGTACTCTAGATAAAAAAGTTACAGATCTAGGAAAGTCATTGTTTGCTAAAGGACAGGCCTATGTCGCTCTCAGTAGAGTTAAAACCATAGAGGAATTATTTATAAGTGCCTTGGATCATAATAAATTACTTAAAAATCCACATGACAGTCGATCGTTAGCAGGTTAGGCTGAGTATAATTACTCCAGTCTTTAAAGGCAAGGGCTCGGTTCAGGAGTGTGGCAACTATCGCGGTATCAAGGTCATGTCCCACACCATGAAAATCTTTGAGAGGATCGTAGACTCCCGAATCCGGCAGGAGTGTGCTGTCTCGGAGTGTCAATATGGGTTTCGGCCAGGGTACGGAACCATGGACCCTATCTTCGCACTAAGGATCGCCATGGAGAGATACAGATCGAAGAACACGCCTCTGCATATGCTCTTTCTAGATATGCAGAAGGCCTTCGACTGTGTCCCTCGCGGGGTGATCTGGTGGGCACTGAGGTCCAAAGGGGTACTTGAAACCTATGTCGACATAATTCGAGACATGTACCTCAATTCCGATTCCGTTCTCAGGACCGCTGTTGGCGACACTAAACCCTTCCCCATCACCGTCGGAGTCCACCAGGGATCCGTCCTTAGTCCGTTTCTGTTCAGCGTGATATTAGACGTTTTGTCGGACAGCATCAAGGACTCACATGAGCAGCCTCCCTGGCTATTCATGTATGCTGACGATATCGCGCTGGCGGACGCGGACAGGGAACGGTTGGTGCGGCGTGTGAATGCGTGGAAGGACTCGCTTGAGAACGGAGGTCTGAAACTCAACGTGTCGAAGACCGTATACTTGGCCAGCAACACGACAGACCCCATGTCTGTGCGCATAGGCGGAGACATGGTCGAGCGCACGGACCAGTTTAAATACTTGGGGTCAGTGCTTCACGCGTCCGGCGACATTGATTGCGACGTCAAGGCACGTATTTCCGCAGCTTGGGCGAAATGGCGTGAGGTGGCAGGTGTCACTTGTGACCCCAAAATGCCGGTTAAGCTTAAGGGGCAGGTCTATAAAACCATCATTAGACCTGTTCTCCTGTATGGCAGTGAGGCGTGGCCTGTGCTTGAGCGACATAAGCAGGAGCTGCGTGTCACGGAGATGAATATGCTGCGGTGGATGTGTGGAGTTACGCGGAAAGACCGCATCAGGAACTTCCGCATCCGGGGCAGCCTTCGTGTCCGTGACATTGCAGACAAACTGCAGGAGGGTCGCCTACGCTGGTACGGCCACGTCTTACGGAAACCGGCGTTACGTGGGTAACAAATGTCTTGCCATGGCGCCTCCGCCGGGCCGGAACAAGCGGGGTAGACCAAAGAAGTGCTGGCTTGACGTTGTAAGAGATGACATGCATGCCAACAAGCTCTTACCACAGGACGCTAAAGATCGTGCGAAATGGAGGAGAATGTGCAGGAAAGCGGACCCTGGGCTCCAACGCGAAAGCCGCGGATGCAACCGGGATAAGCGCTGAGATGATGATGATGATGATGATGAGTCGATCGTTAGCAGAATAAGATAGATTAAGAAATCTTCCCAGGTCCTCATAATATAAGTTTTTTTTTTTTAATAATTATAAACTAGCGCTTGACTGCAATCCCGCCTGATGGTAAGCAGTGACGCAATCCTTGATGCCTGCGCACTAGCTTATTAAGCCTATTCACTTAAAAAACTTAGGAATAGCAAGGATGACGGCAGTTGAGCCAGGTGATGCAATGTTAAATCCAAGACCAACACGACCAACCATGCTGCGCCAGAAGGAGATTGATCTGGAGACTATCCACGACCAAACTCCCGACACAACAACATTTGGCGCATCGTACTCGCCACACAACGCAACACAAAGTGCTCAGACGCGTCCTCCGTACGGCTTCACCAGACATCATGCTGAAACACGACGAATCGCTTGGCGGCAAGACTTTGTCTGGTGGGTGGTAACTTCTGCCGGCAGCCGATGTTATGGCCTACCACCGTTAGAAAAACATCCAATCTATTTATACTAACGGCTTCATCCACTAATTCATGACCCATTCGGTGCCATCGACGCAAATGTGCGTCGCTACTACGAAAAACCGGGAGCTTCATACGGGGAAACCGTTGCTATACCCGCTACGCTCCAAGCGCTACGAAATAGTAAAATAGGGCATCTCTACATATTACTATACGCCGATACATAAGTCAAAAGAGATGTCGTATGTTAACTACCTAGTTTTTAGTTCGTCAATTTAACTTTTATTAATATTATGCGCCAGAAATACACTTTAACACCAAAATAGTACAAATAATAAAAAGTTAAAAAACTAAAACCCAACTACGACAAAAAACGACGCTGAAAAAGTATAAAACAAGATTTTCAGAATACTGAACTGAACAAAGTTGCTAATATAGTTGCAAGTAAATGGACACAGTAGACTCTACCAAGATGCCTTCGTTGTAAATTGACAATAAATTTTAAAAAATAAATTTTCATGTTTGGAAAACCGCAGTCACACGTTATGAAAGTGCTACGGTAGGTATATGTAACGTGTGACTACGCCTTTCCAAACTTGAAAATTTATCTCTAAATAGTGAATATTGCATACTTCAGAATAGTATCGTAAGACATTATTGTCAATTTACAACGAAGGCATCTTGGTACAGTCTACTGTGTCCATTTACTTGCAAGTATATTAGCATCTTTGTTCAGTTCAGTATTCTGAAAATCTTGTTTTATACTTTTTCAGCGTCGTTTCTTGTCGTAGTTGGGTTTTAGTTTTTTAACTTTTTATGTAATGTGGAATAATACTAACTATATGTAATGGTCAGAGATATATACACTACAAGAAATTGGATTAGTGACACGTATTAAGATGTAAAGTTAGGTACACTAAGTATTTAACTCCTATAATAAGTAATTAAGTCGCCAAATGGAGCCTGTTCACCTTGGCTTCTACTTTTCGAAATGTATCCTTGGAGTGTACCGACCGCCTTCAGCTTTTGGGAGTTGAGTTTTCCTCGAACCTAAACTTTGGGCGGTTCATTGAGTCGAAGGCCAAGGTGGCTGCCAGGAAACTTGGCGTTATAGCAAAGATCCGGCGGTACTTCACACCAGGGCAGCTTCTTATGATGTACAAAACACAGGTCCGTTCGTGTTTAGAGTACTACAGCCACATTTGGGGTGGTTTGCTGCAAAATGCCAACTGGCTATTTTGGATTCAGTTGAGAGGCATGCGAAGAGGCTTATTGGCGACCCAGATTTAGCTCAAAACGGTCTTCATAGCCTGGAGCACAGTCGAAGAGTAACCAGCCTGTTAGTGATCTATAGGATGCATTTTGGAGAGTGTGCGAGGGAGTTGCATGACTAAATTCCCCCATCTCCGTTCCATCATCTGACGACCCATCGTATTGTTGTTACCACTATGATCCAGACGAAGCGTTTCGCCTCGTCTTTTATACCGCGTACATCGAGGTAGTGGAACAATTTGCCGGCGGAGATGTTTCCATCGGACTACAATTAAGTGTCTTCACAGGCTCTTAATAAACTGACGCGCTATACCGTCAACGACTGCATAACTGCTTACCATTAGGCAAAATGTTTTCCTCAACACCTTTGCAATGGATATGATTTTATATAGCCTGCGAGTTAATTACGTGTATAAAACACATAAAAAATACTTACCATTAAACGCAATGCCTTTCATTTTGAAAATTTAGTTTAGTTTTAGTGTAAGCGATTTAACCGGACTATCCTGTGGCTGCCTTATATGAATTTAAAGCGCATCAAAATTAGGGCCAGGGCAACTAAAAACTACGCGACTACAGGCTAAGGGCACCTGTGGCCCTGTGGGGTACGAACATCGGCTTAGGGCGTCGCTGGAGAGAACAGCAAGGGACGGCTGGATCGAATTTTTATTTGAATTCGGTTTGATGACCGCGGCGTTTCCTAGTACTAGCTCTGAGAAGTAACGTCCGAAACAAACTCAGAGGTCATATTGGGAATTTATATTTACTGACTCAGCTGCGGCAAGGGCTGGCCTTCATCGGACAAGGTACGGGGGAGGGGACTACTACGTTGAACGCGTCGCGATGGACCTCGGCGGCGAGGTCGGTAGGTCGGTTTTTTTTTTGTGTGTTGTGCTGGTGGCCCTATTGGCCTCTTGGAGGAGGGTTATGGGGTCATCGGGGTCTGTGAGGGCATGCCGTGGACGGCGAAGCTTGGAGATGGTGGAGGGGGTATAGTTAGCAGCCGCTGCTATTAGGGGATTGCGGTGCTTGGCGGCAGTGTCAAAGAAGCGTTTGGAAAGACGCTTCATGAACTGCTGGATGGTGGTGTTTTTGAGATCAAGATGGAGAATCTCATTACGGACGAACTAAAGGGCATTTGTGGCTTTACGGAGGAAACGGTTTTGGACTACTTGCATCCTATGGATATGACGCGGCTTGGCATGTGCAAAGACTGGACAAGCGTATGTCATAATCGGGCGATTGCCTCTTTCCATTTTTTTTTTTTTGATATGGCATCTCGTAGGTGGCTACTTAAGAGACCGTTACTACTTAATCGAACTTTCCTGTGGATGCCTTAATTAAAAATTAAAGCCTCCAGCCAGGGCATAAGACTAACTTAAAACTAAGCGACTACGCACTAAGGGCACCCCCTGTGGGGTACGGACCTCGGCTTAGGGCGTCGCTAGAGAGGACAGCAAGGGACGGCTGGATCGAAAGTTTGCCTCTTTCCAGCTATGCACTGACTTAAATAAACTTAGCTAAATCTATACAAAAGTGGGGTAACCAATTGAAAAACAGTTTGCTGTGGCGCCGAAATCCACGCGGTGGCGAGTGCGTTCTTGATGCTGATTCGTTGATCGAGGGAGGCCGCGGCGTGTGATTGGTCGGTGTAGACAGCGCGCCAATTCACAGTTCACGTGCAAGACAACGCGCTAACGATTTCCCATGCACATCGACGATGGTCAGCAGATGTGCTTCCAGTGGTGAGATTTATAGGCACCTTCTCGGTGGGCGGTAGCGATGCCCGCCATGACTTCCGCGATCCAAATGTGATTTGTAGACGCTTCACAACGGGTCGTCGGGTCGTCCCGTCCGAATGTGTTGCAGCTGCTACACTATGGTAGCAGTCACACATCACATACATACATCATTAAATACATCGTTGGATACAACAGTATCCAAAGATGCTGCATCAGCCGGAGCTTGATCTGGAGACCCTCCACGACCTAACTCCCAACACAACTACATTTGGCGTATCGTACCCGGCACACATCGCAACACATTGCTCAGACCCGTCCTCTGTACGGCTCACCAGATATCATGCCGGCCCACGACGAACCGCTTGGCGGGTTGCCTGGTGGGTGGTAACTTCTGCTGGCAGTCAATATTATGGCCTACTATCGAGAAAAATAATTGAGAATTATCTGAAATTTCAGATAATCCATACTAATATTATAAATGCGAAAGTAACTATGTCTGTCTGTCTGTTATGCTTTCCCGCTTAAACCTCTCAACCGATTTTGATGAAATTTGGCACAGACAATCTTTAGACCATGAGAAAGAACATAGGCTACCTTTTATCCCGGAAAAAATGATGTTCCCGAGGGAAACCTAAAAAGCGCGATATAACCGAACTCCACGCGGGCGGAAAGCTAGTTCTCCATAAAATTTGAATTGAGCCTTGGTTGCACAAGGACTTTACAAAGGGAATGAGCAATTGATAAAGCTAAAACTACAGTAAGTATAAAATTATGCTTAGAACTAATATTGAGGAAAATTAAAACAATACTGTGGTGTCAATTAATAAATATGGTACGTATATTATTTATAGAAAATTACATTTTTGTTAGCGTCGAAGTGCACATTGAAGTATATACAACACTAGCGACCGCCAGCGACTTCGTTCGCATGGAGTTAGTTATGCTCCGCTCCTATTGGTCGCAGCGGGATCTAATATAACCTAAAGTCTTCCTGGGTTAATAGGCTATCCAACGTAAAACGAATTTTTCAAATCGGACCAGTAGTTCCTGAGATTAGCGCGCACAAACAAACAAACTCTTCAGCTTTATATATTACTATAGATTATTTTTTGTTTATGCGAAACCCGAAACACGTGTCTAGTATTTTTAAGTGAAGAATCTATATACAAAACTTCAAAAAGATATCATGAAAAACCACAAAATTATCAGCTTGCTATTCTACTTGGTTGTCCCAACAAAAATATGGTGTACCCTCCTTTCAGGTGGGCGAGCCGGGTGCATTGACCTGTGGCGTCAGCTGAGCGCGGGCAAGCGCACGCGTAAGCTGCGTAGTGCGCTCAGTAACCACACTGCAACAATTTCTAAATGCATTTGTGAATAAATATGCTATGGTGTAAAAATGATTGGTATCGATTCAGATGCTTATTATAAACAAACTGTATTCAAAATTCCCATAAACAAAAAATAACGTTGAATTCTTCATTATGCACTAGAACAAGAAATAAATCTAAAAGAGTCGGTACTCCAGCTGAATTTTTAACAATAAAGTCTCTTCTGCATTATTCATATGAATATCAACGGGTCCCAAGAACAAAGTCGTATCTACAATATTGTCTGTATTGTAGATACGACTTTGTTCCGACCCGTCGATATGTTAACAATTGTATATTTCAGTTAAGCTAGACAATCAACAGCGACACAGAAATAATCATGAAATACTCTTTCTGTTTCGATAATTCTTATAATACTCGTACCACAATGCACGATTACTCTTAACCAAAGGAATATATAACGTTAAAACTAATATCTGAAAATTAACTGTAATAAAGCGTATTACAATGGATAAATCAAACACGTCCCATATAATATAGGTCAAAACAAAAACATTGCTTAAAAAAAATATAGAAGTCGCTATCCAAAAGCGACGCCATTTTTCTTTCCTTCTTTCGCGTTTATTAAGCGCAATCAAAACAGTATCTTTACAAAAAAATAATGAATGCAAAAGTCTTATAAAAATAATCAAATTAAAAAACGTGGGAATAATATTACATGTCAATATAATAGTTACATATATGTACACCCAATGTATCGTTCTTATATCCCCCAAAGTTAATTTTTCCATAGTGAATAATATCACACCAAAAATAAAAAAAAATATAACTGGCAGACCCCAGGCAAAGAGAGTACTTTTTAGATACTTTCTTTTAATATTCCCATGAAACACTTTTACAATTTTAACATAAAACATATAACACATGACCACAAGCCAATAGTTGTACACTGTCGACTCAAAAACAAAAATATAAAAATAAAGGTTAAAGAATCTAACATAAGAAATAAGTTGATCGCAGTCTTTTAAAAAAAGCGACCCAATGACCATACGCATTATATTCACAAATGTTGCACTGAGATATACGTAGTTGTTAAAATTGCGAAACTTCTTGATGAGACGCCATGAGGTCACTCCGTATATGAATGTAGCCAGGGTCATGGCGAACAGGGTGTAGTGATAAGTCTGATAACAGGGAATAATCAATAGTGTCCGTTTGTAGTAATTCTCTGCTGGGCAATGTGCGCCGGTGCCATTAACACCAATGTTAACCAGCAAACTTTGAACCGATGCACAGATAGAAATACTGTTGTAATTTCCCATTGCGACACACTTGACTACTACAAGTTCGAAGGATGCAGATGTGACTATTAATACAGTCAGTGCAATAAAAAATTCAGGTCGAACAATACCGCGGCAGCCACACTCACTAACTAATGTGGTTCTCTAGATTGTACATATTTAATATACCAATCTTTTGTTTACCTTATCTAATGGGACTGGTAGTCCAAAAAAACACATGATAAAAATAATATCGCATAATTGTACCTGTCAGTGTGAGTGGAGAGCTGTTTCGCGTTTATCCAACTTGCATTAGATATGAGAATAATTATAATGTATAAATTATGTGTGTTAGAAAACGGAAGTAAGAGTTAGTGGGTTAGTGAAGATCAGATCGACAGTCACTTCACGAAAAACATTCAAGAAGTTTTTGGTAGGGTGTGTTTTTGTAATGGAGTTAAGGTTAGATGGTGTGCTTTTGTAATAGGGTTTTGAAGTTTTAGGTAGGGTGTGTCTTTGTAATAGAGTTGAAGTTTTAGATAGGGTGTTTTGTAATAATAGAGTTGAAGTTAAAGATACGGAGTTGTTGAAGTTATAGATAAGGAGTTTGTTGAAGTTATAGATAGGGAGTTTATAGACAGAAAAACTGTCGGAGTTTGTTGAAGTAATAGATAGGGAGTTTGTTGAAGTTATAGATAGGGAGTTTGTTGAAGTTATAGATAGGGAGTTTGTTGAAGTTATAGATAGGGAGTTTGTTGAAGTTATAGATAGGGAGTCTGTCGAAGTTATAAATAGGGAGTTTGTTGAAGCTATAGATAGCGAGTTGAAGCTAAAGATAGTGAGTTGAAGATGTATTGAAGTTTTATATGAGTTGTTTTGTATTGAGGGGGTTACAGGTTATGTATTGATGTTGTTTAAAGGGAGTGTATTGAAATTACTGTTTGAAAGTTATGTCTTGGGTTTATAGAGATGTTTTAAAATTTTATTTTGAGACAATATAAAATTCAGAGGGGATGTTGAGGTTGAATTTTATCATTGTCTCTAGCTGATGAGTTTTATAAAGAAATTAAACATATTTAAGTTTAGAAGACAGTTTATAGACAGGAAATAAAATGTTTTGTTGTAGAAGTAATAAAAATGTTGTCAGAAAGAATGGTACGAAAATTATAAGACGTGATTTATATAACTCGTAATGTTTCGTGCTATGTTAAAACACGGATTGATATGATTATGATAAGTCGGTGCTTAAGTGCTAAATGTTACACTTAAATCAACGCTTGATATGGACAAAACGCAGGACATCTAAGTACGATTGCACCTAAAATGATAATGGAACCCGCGCTTGAACGTAAATATCGATCTTTTTGATAAGATAAGTGACAGGCACAATTTTAATACTAGGAATAGAGACAATTTAGATCAGCCTCGGTTCAGACTGGCTAAAGTAAATAGTTATTTTATGGGGTACTGTGTAAAATTTTAGAATAAAGTACCGCTAGAGATTCAACAACTCAATGAGTCCAAATTTAAAACATGCATTAAACGCACGCTGTGTAAGCAAGCATATTATGAACTGGAAGATTATATCCTTGATTAAAATGCTTCGATAAATGCCAGTCCTGCTCCAAAGCTACAGACGATTTTGTAGGTTTGGAAGAGATACCATTCCCCCTTTTGGTTGTTTTCCAAATATTCTTTTTTTTTATTATTTGTTTATTTCAACATTGTGCACAATATTTTGCTACCATGATTTTGCAAGTAATATAGTATTGTATAATGTAGAAGCACTTTTCAAGTTTGTGAATGTGAGGCACCATGGACTATGGTTTGTTTTATATATATATATATATACAACGTGTAACAAAAAGGGTATATACATACCAAGGGCATGGCATCTTTAGATGATATCAAACGATATTGGAAGAGTTTCAACTCAAAATAAAATACTCAAAAAATTGGTACCAAATTTTCGGTTTCGTGTGTTTCTTAAAATTAAATCATAACGAACGTGGCACCACACTACATACGTTATAACTACTCGTTACCCGTCACGTTACTTGCCAAAATCCGATAAATGTCTTCAATATCTCTGTGCGACTAGTATGATAGTAGCCTATCACAGGCAGTGTTTTTCCTCATAACTTCCTAACATAAAGAGATAGGATTAAAAAACCCTTCCAATATCGTTTGATATCATGTAAAGATGCCATGCCTTTGTTATGTATATACCCTTTATGTTACACGTTGTATAACTTGTTTGACATTAGGAGATTGGCAGTTGAGAGTTTGTCATGCTCACTCAAATGTCTTGCTGATGGTGACGCATGTTGTTGGGTCATTTGGTTCCCTTCAAAATGGTTGAGCTAAGTGAGGCTGAAGTCAGTAGAGACTGGTCATCTCTTAGCTGGCAGTGGGCTTAATTCATTATATGTATTTTAATTAATTTTACAATGTGCTCACATGATAGAAGCAACATAAATATGTAACGAAGAAATGTTTAAAAGAGTGTCCATGGAGTTAGGATTCTTGCACGTTCTTCTCCATAGATATCTACGCTTTTTTTTTTTTTTTTTTTAAAAAAAAAGGATGGGGGGATTGGATGCACCCGCCATCACAGGGCATTATGAGCATGGGGAACCCGGATTTCCTTCCAGGATTATAGTACTACGGGAAGGGATGAGAGGATGGATCTCCTAACTTTTTTTTTTTTTTTTTCTATTTCCGCTAGCCCGATCTTTACTTATTTATATCATACATATTCACATCTTATATACTAACATATTTTTACTTGTTACATTTGTACCTTTTACTTATGACAATAATTTTACTTTATTCTACTTATCTATTTTTTATTAATACTATTTATTTGACTGTATCTTATTTCTACACATTTATTCTTAAATTTATTTAACTAATAGCAACATTTTGTTAACGTTTATATATTATACTAAAATATATAATTTAACAATCTTATTTATCCATCACTTATTTCTATTGTTTACAATAATACAGATATCCGTGCAGTAGTCCACAAATTGTTTACGACTCGTTTCACTAGTAAGTAGTTCCGACAGGTTTTGCCTAACTAATTTTACTTTTAATTTTTGTTCTAGGGCGTACCTTCGCGTTGTGTGAACGGGGCAGTCGATAAGAATGTGCACGACATCTTCTACGGCGTCTGGCTCACAGATGCATGATGGACTCTCCTTTAACTTAAACCGGCTTAAGTACTGGGAGAATCCACCATGCCCCGTCAGCACCTGGGTGAGCTTCCCCTCGGGCTTGACCTTGAGTACAAAGCGGTGTGCCACTCTGACATCGGGAAGGAATATCTTAGTGACCGACGCAGTGTCCCCGGCTATATACCGACTGTTCCATTCATCCAACGATGACTGACGTATAAGCCGCTTCACGTAGGATATGGGACACTGGTCGTAATCAGGCTTCCTTCTCGATGCCAGAGCCGCCTCCTTAGCCAAATCGTCAGCACGCTCGTTCCCCGGGAGTCCCGCATGGGCCTTGACCCAGTACAATGACACAGCCTTGCCCTGAGCCAAGGCTTTCCGCAGGTTCTCCCTCGTCTCCACGGCCAGTGGGTGGAGTGACCCATGGTTAACGACCGTCTCCAAAGCGGCTCTCGAGTCGCTGTATAGACCATAGGTCAACTCCTTACCCTTGAGGATGACGCTCGTGGCTTTACATATGGCAGAAGCTCCGCCTGATAGACTGACGCCTTGATATCTACGCTTTGGAACGTGCAATTTAGCTTCACTTTTCTTGGACTGATCGACATTGACTATTCAAAAGTACCAAGTGTTGGTTAACTTGAAATAAACAATTTTGATTTTGATTGATTTTGACGCCGACCGACAAAATGGCTGACAAGTTTATTCGTGTTCGAATGCGTAAACTACATTTCGCTCAATGGATGAAACTTGTCAATGAAAATGATAAATAACTACCGCTTGCTTATGTGATGATTAGATGTTACAATGTTTAATGATGACAAATGATCAGTGAATTGATAGGGTTAAGTGAACAAAAATAGAAGGCTCAAAATTCCCCTAGTATCACGGTCCGAATTCGAAAGTCCGTCACCACGCACACATAAACTGGAGATCTACTACACGTAAAACTCGCCCAAAGATCCTCACCACAGTCTGTCTCAAGTTCACATCAACGACGAAGGACTTTGGGTGCGCTCAATCCTTCTCATACAGAGAAGGATTGAGCGTAATCACTACGCTTGCTCAATTCGGGTCGATGATTTCAGACTCAAGGATGTTCCCCAAGATAAACTGGTCGCAACTTTCCCAAGTTCAATTTAACGGAACTGCTATTTCTTTCAGTGATAAAGTTAAGAACCTTGGGGTTTGGTTCGACAAGCATCTTTCCTGGGATCCACAGCTACAGGATGACAGTCGTAAAATTTTTGCATCTGCTAAGTCTATGAGACGACTGCGGAACTTTCTTCCACTAAAATTGCGCTTGCACAATCACTTTTACTTCCCATCCTTGACTACACAGATGTCAGTTATCCAGATCTTACTGAGGTGCAACTAGATAAACTTGAGCGACTTCAAAACTTTTGCATAAGATTTATATTTGGTCTGCGCAAATATGATCACATATCTGAATTTCGTACTAAGCATAAATGGCTTCCCATTCGTCTTCGCCGGAATTCTCATATCCTATTTCAGCTCTACAGCATTTTGTTTACTCTTTAAACCCCCACTTATCATAAAGAACGATTCAAGTTTCTTCATGACACACATAATCTGAGGTCATCGGAAAACCTGATGTTAGAGATGCCGATGCATTACATTTTGTCGGTGGTAGGCCATAACATCGGCTACCGGCAGAAGTTACCACCCACCAGACAAAGTCTTGCCGCCAAGCGATTCGTCGTGTTCCGGCATGCTGTCTGGTGAAGCCGTACGGAGGACGGGTCTGAGCAGTTGTATTGCGATGTGTGGCGGGTACGATACGCCAAACGTTGTTGTGTCGGAAGTTTGGCCGTGGAGAGTCTCCAGATCAATCTCCCTCTAGCGCAGCATCGTTTGCTCGTGTTGGTCTTGGGTTTAACATTGCACCACCTCGCTCAACTGCCGTCTTCCTTCCTATTCCTAAGTTTTTTAAGTTAATAGGCTTAATAAACTAGTGCGCTTTACCATCAACGATTGCATCACTGCTTACCATCAGGCGGGATTGCAGTCAAGCACTAGTTTATAATTATTAAAAAAAAAATACTCTTTGTACACCATATAGATTACAGAACATAAATATAAAGATTTTACAAAGGGTGACACAATGGGTGGTCTTATCGCTAAGAGTGATCTTTTACAGACAATCTTTGGATGGAATACTAAGGGGAAGAAGAGAGATAATGTAGGTAGTCTACAGTATACTATTTACATAGATTATATAATAAACATGTACGTTTAGTGTATCATACTAAATCAATTAATATATACATCTAATTAATGAACATCATACAAGAGAAAATAATTTATAATGACATGTTTAATGAGGGAGGAAGGTTTTAAAAAATGGACAGAGTTTGAGTACGCCTCACGGGAACGGGCAAAGCATTCCGTATCCAAACTGCTTGTACAGTAAAGGATTTATAGTTAAAACTAGTGCAATGCATCGCCATGTCTCAGTCATCGGCATGTGTAAGTCTAATATCAGGTTTTCCAATGACCTCAGATATCTATTATGTGTGTCATGAAGAAACTTGAAACGTTCTTTAAGATACGAGGGGGTTTTAGGGTTAAACAACGTGCTAAAGTAGGATATGAGAATTCCGGAGGAGATTCTATGTTCTTACGGAATCGAAACTTATTCAGATAAATCCAAGGGACACAACTAATTAAATGTATTAAGACAATCTATCAAGTACTAACTACGAGACAGAACATTAGCACTGGTTTTCAGCGAAAGCCGATGTTGACGTGATGACGTCAACGAGCGCAGCATACAATTAGATATGACTTATCTTGACCTGTGATCAGTGGTAGCCTAATGGTATCGGCCGCGATTTACTATTTGTAGGTCGTAGGTTCGAACCTGATCAGGTGCGTAATTTTGTGTAATGTATTTCATCACCACTGCTCTCAAAACGGTGAAGAAAAACTTCGTGAGGAAACCGGCATGTCCTAGAGGCAAAGCTTCGAAGACAAGTGACATCTACTAAACTGCACTGAGACCGCGTGGTAGATTACGGCCCACTCCCCCTCACTGAGAGGAGGCCTGTGTCCCAGGAGTGGGCACATTATATGCTGTTTATGTATCTTGACCTGATGTATCTAGGTGGTCTCCTAGCCTCGTAAAGAACATTATATCGTTGGCTCGGCTTTCATCCGCGGATCCTTGAGTCGTAAGGGATAGTCCGAAGGCCGAAAACTTGACCACCAGTTTTACCAAGAGGTAGTGTCCGACCGAATGTTCGGTTTCGGTTTCGTTTTCGGTTGAGTTTCGACAAAACACGAGTTTCGGTTTTGTGTCGTTGTTAACGGCAAACTTGCCGAAACTACGACCGAAACCGAATGTGCATTCGGGAATTTTTGCACTGTGATCGGTCATGGCATGAATGAATAAATCCCATCGGAGCCAATGTCGTGATTCGCCTGATTGTTTGCTGTTCGTTTTGTTTTATTGTGGTGGCGAGTTTTCGAGTAATTGGGACCCTATTCACTCAAATAAATAGCTTTGTGAATATTTTTGAGGCGAAACTAATAAAATAATTTTAGTAAATGAAAATAACGATCACTGCTTGTCTATGTAATTTAAAAAGAAAACAATAAAGACTGGCTGAATACAACAAAGTTTTCTTTCTTTTTCAAAATATGATCTTTGTAAGGAAGTTTCGATTTCAGTTTTGGCGGAAAAGTTAAGCTGAGTGTCACGCTCATTTTTCATTGGACTTTTAAATTAGTTATAGTGTTGTTTACTAAATAAAAGTACGTGAATGATGTAGTAAAAAGTGCACAGCATAGTGGCCTCATCATGACTTTGTCTCAACCGTCCCTCGTAGACGGTCCACGCGGCCGTCTTTTTCGATATGAATGAAAATCCATTACGTGACATTGGCTAAATGCACAAACCATGGGAAGTCAAAGAAGAAAGAAATAAATAAATAGTTCCTAACAATTTCAACACCTGACATTGGCTAAATGCACAAACCAAAGAAAAAAAACAAAAAAAAAATCGATTTCGGTTTCGGCCGAAACACAAACCAATGCCGAAACACAGACCAATGCCGAAATAAAAAGTTTCGGTCGGACACTACCAAGAGGTTACATTATTCGGTTGTGGAGGTCAGATAGGTAGTTTAAAATACTAGTTTTCAGCTGAAACTGGTCAAAATCACCGATCCCAAAAAGAAGACATAGATATTTTAGTAGCAGCCAATGCTGGTTTTCCACGTGCTTCTTACCTCATCATCCTCATAAGTTCAAAAAGCCAAACATTATTGCCATTCCCTTCTCCCCGCGCATACCAACAAATAACCTCATTTAAAAAAGAAGTATCGTATCCCCCTTCCACCCTCTTCTCCCTGGGGGTGGTCATTTATCACAATCGAACCGACGTTTGGAAGCCCTTTATAACCTAATCTAACCAATCAGTGGGGTCAATGTAATCGATGACATTATGATTTCAGTCAGTCAATACTTTAAGAGAAGAGAGTCGTTTAATTTTTTGTGGTTACCTTTTGATGCTAGTTCCGGGCTAGAGTGAATAGATTCTTAATAAACCAGCGCGCTTTACCATCATCAATTGCATCACTGCTTACCATCAGGCGGGCATCGATCACTAGTATTTAACATTTAAAAAAATGTTCTCCTCAACACCTTTGCAATGGAGATGATTTTATATAATCTGTAGTTACGTGGATAAAACACATAAAAAATACTTACCAGTAAATATAATGCCTTCCATTTTGAAAATTTAGTTTAGTTTAGTGTAAGCGATTTTAGGAAAATAAAACCTTGTTTCTAAGACTCTATTCTGCCTTCGTTTGTTTGTCTGTTTATCATCGGGATTTATCTCTTAAACCGTGATAACCAGACAGTTGAAATTATCTTTTTGGCTTTTTGTCGTCCTCCGTGGCGCAGCGGTCAACACGCCTGCCTGCGACGTGGAAGCCCGGGTTCGATCCCCGGCCAGGTCATGATGAAAAACGATCTTTTCCTGATTAGCCTGGGTCTTGGATGTTTTTCTATATATTTATCTATTATAAATATAGTATCTTTGAGTTAGTATACCATAACACAACTCTCGAACATACTTTGGGGCTAGCTCAATCTGTGTGATTTGTCCGTATTTATTTATGTTATTTATTCATTATTTACTATGTTAGCAGTCACACATCACATACATACATACATACATCATCACATACATCTTTGGATACTGTTGTATCCAACTATGCTGCTGCGCCAGACGGAGCTTGATCTGGAGACCCTCCACAACCTAACTCCCGACACAACAACATTTGGCGCATCGTACACGGCACACATCGCAACACATTGCTCAGACCCGTCCTCCGAGCGGCTTCAGCAGACATCACGCCGGAACACGACGAATCGCTTGGCGGGTTGCCTGGTGGGTGGTAACTTCTGCTGGCAGTCAATATTATGGCCTACCATCGAGAAAAATAATTGAGAATTATCTGAAATTTCAGATAATTCTTAATTAAATTTGAATTGAGCCTTGGTTGCAAAAGGACTTTACAAAGGGAATGAGCATTTGATAAAGCTAAAACTACAGTATAAAATTATCATCATCATCATCAACCTTTTCATCGTCCCACTGCTGGGCACAGGTCTCCTCTCAAACAGAGAAGGATTGAGCGTAATCACCACGCTTGCTCAATGCAGGTTGGCGATTTCAGACTTAAAGTCCAGGTTCCCTCAAGAAGTTTTCCTTCACCTTCAGTCATTGGTGTCCAAGATATACGTCTTAGAAAGTACATATAACTTTAGAAAATTAACATTGTGCTTAGAACTAATATTGGGGAAAATTAAAACAATTCTGTGATGTCATTTAATAAATATGGTACGTATATTATTTAAAGAAAATTACATTTTTGTTGGCGAAGTTGAGTTGAGTTTTTTGTTTATGCGAAACCAGAAACAAATTCTTCACTTTAAAATACTAGACACGTGTTTCTGACATGTGTCTAGTATTTTTAAGTGAAGAGTCTATGTACAAAAAATCAAAAAGATATCATGAAAAACCACAAAATTATCAGCTTGTTATCCTACTTGATTGTCCCAACAAAAATATGGCCATGCTCCTTTCAGGTGGGCGAGCCGGGTGCATTGACCTGTGGCGTCAGCTGTGGGCAAGCGCACGCGTAAGCTGCTTAGCGCGCTCAGTAACCACACTGCAACAATTTCTAAATCCATTTGTAAATAAATATATTATGGAGTAAAAATGATTGGTATCGATTCAGTTGCTTATTATAAACAAACTGTATTCAGGTTTCCCCTAAACAAAAAATTACGTTGAATTCTTCATTATGCACTAGAACAAGAAATAAATCTAAAAGAGTCGGTACTCTAACTGAATTTTTAACAATAAAGCCTCTTCTACATTATTCACATGCATATGTTAACAATAGTATATTTCAGTTAAGCTAGACAATCAACAGCAACACAGAAATAATCATGAAATACCCTTTCTGTTTCGATAATTCTTATAATACTCGTACCACAATGCACGATTACTCTTAACCAAAGGAATATATAATGTTAAAATTAATATCTGAAAATTAATTGTAATAAAGCGTATTAAAATGGATAAATCGAACACGTCCCACAAAGTATAGGTCAAAACAAAAACATTGCTTAAAAAAAAAATAGAAGTCGCTAACCAAAAGCGACGCCATTTTTCTTTCCTTCTTTCGCGTTTAGTAAGCGCAATCAAAACAGTATCTTTACAACAAAATAATGAATGCAAAAGTCTTATAAAAATAATAAAATTGAAAAACATGGGAAAAATATTACATGTCAATATAGCAGTTACATATATATACACCCACCTTATCGTTTGTATATCCCCCAAAGTAAATTTTTCCATAATGATTAATATCACACCAAAAATTAAAAAAGATATAACTGGCAGGCCCCAGGCAAAGAGAGTACTTTTTAGATACTTTCTTTTAATATACCCATGAAACACTTTTACAATTTTAACATAAAACATATAACACATGACCACAAGCCAATAGTTGTACACTGTCGACTCAAAAACAAAAATATATAAGTAGAGGTTGAAAAATGTAACAAACGATAAAATTTGATTGCAGTCTTTTAAAAACAGCGACAAAATGACCATACGCATTATATTCACAAATGTTGCACTGAGATATACGTAGTTGTTAAAATTGCGAAACTTCTTGATGAGACACCATGAGGTCACTCCGTATATGAATGTAGCCAGGGTCATGGAGAACAGGATGTAGTGATAAATCTGATAACAGGGAATAATCAATGGTGCCCGTTTATAGAAATTCTCTGCCGGGCAATGTGCGCCGGTGCCATTAACACCCATGATAACCATCAAACGTTGAACCGATGCACAGATAGAAATACTGTTGTAATTTCCCATTGCAACACACTTGACTACTATAAGTTAGACGGTTGCAGATGTGACTATTAATACAGTCAGTGCAATAAAAATTTTAGGTCGAACAATACCGCGGCAGCCACACTCACTAACTAATGTGGTTTTCGACATTGTACATATTTAATGTACCAATCTTTTGTTTACCTTGTCTAATCAGGTAATGGCATTGGTAGTCCAAAAAAAAGCCCGTGATAAAACTAATATCGCATAATTGTACCTGTCAATGTGCGTGAAGTGGTGTATATCACGTTTATCCAACTTGCACTAGATATGAGGCAGAAAATTATAATGTATAAATTATGTATGTTAACAAACAGAAGGAAGAGTTAGTGAGTTAGTGAAGATCAGATCGACAGTCGCTTCATGAAAAACATCCTCCTCCTCAACTTGTTCTCCTCATTACTCAGGCTCGTAATGTTCCTGTGGAATTACCTTCTCTTTTAAGATAGTTCGCCATCTGTTCGCATCATGCAGGTCGGTGTCCAGAGATAAACGAATTTAGTCAATCCACCTTATTGGACTGCGACCTTTAGAACGTCGTCCATTAACCTTCCCAGTAACCATCAGATGTTCGAAGTTGTCTCCATCTTTTCTAGCAATGTGTTCAAAATATTTTAAAATTCTTCGAGGGCAGACAGAGGAGAGTCTTATTGTGATATGAAAAATATAATGATACGCTATTTAGCTGAATCTGGTTACACTGTCAACTGACGACAATATAGTTATGAAAAGGTTAAGCAGATGGTGATGTGAAGAAAGAATTACAAAGTAATCACGACATTCTTCTTGATAATCGATTCTTGAAATATTCTTGCCATATGTTCCGGTTACTCTTAACTAAAGGAACAAATAAAGTTAAAGGTAGTACTTGTACATGGGTTGATACAATACGTACATAAAACGACAAATCGAAAAAATCCCAAATAACGAAATGCAATACGAATATGTTACTCAAATAGAATACACATGACACTGTCCAAAAACGACGCCATTTTTCTTTTCGTCGTTCTGTTTTAGAAGCTGCACTCGTGTTTGTTTCTTTATAGAAAAACAGAGAATACATACATATTGTAAAAATAATTATATTTACAAAAGTAGGTATAATGTTGCATATAACAATAATGCAAATGTAGATATACATTTGTTGTATAAATCTAAAGTGTTCACTTTCTACTGAAGCTTTAATAATGAGTAAAATTATTTGGCAAATAAGCGATACAGCAAAAGGGAAGCCCCAAGCAAAGATATTGCTTTTAAGATACTTCCTTTTCATATCTCTATTAAAAACTTTGACGATTTTGACATAAAACACATAACACATGACCACCAACCAGTAGTTATAAACTGTGGCCAAGAACATAAAAATATAAAAATAAACCATTCCAAAATTAACAGTCGATAAAAGTGTATCACAGTCTTTAAAAATTATTGACAAAATTATCAAACGCATTATATTCACTAGAGTTGCACTGAGATACACGTAATTGTTAAAATTACGAAACTTCCTGATGAGGCACCACGATATCACTCCGTATATGAACGTAGCCAGGGTCATGATGAACAGAATATAGTGGAAGACGATATTGCAGGACACGATCACTGGCTTCCAGTTTTTAATATCCACTGTAGAAGAAGATTCGTTGATGTTGTTACCAGTGAATATGCATATTAAACGCTGTGCCGATGCGTATATGCAGTCTTCATTATCCATCATTGTATACTTGGAAATAAAAATGTGACTGATGCAGAAGTGACTAACAACACATTGGGTACAACAGGACACACTGGTTGTTAACAAAAACAGAAATAAACTAATGTGATCCAATGAGATTTTTGGCTCATAGTCTAATGGTAATCGGTTTTGTTTAGCTTGTCTTATCAGTAATAATGGCTTTGGTAGACAATAAAAGCCTATGATAAAGCAGATAATTATCGTATTCAGTGTATCTCTAAATTAAGTTATTGGTAAAATATCTGGCGATGAGTGTGAATTTTTATCCACATTTAGGAGATAATTACTATGGTAGATAAATAATTCTGCCACATACTGGACAGCAGACACTCTAATCGACCACAAGCGCGATGGAAAGAGCTCATGGCAGATGGGGAGGCAAAGGTTATGGAGCGGCGGCCACGTATCAGAAGACACGACGTAGGAAGGGCCACAACAAGGTGTACTGGTGACCTGGTGAAGGTCGTGGGAAGCCGTTGGATGCGGGCAGCACAAGACAGAGAGAGAGACAGGGCAGTGGACATCTGTAGGCTGGAGAAGAAAAAGAAGAAATCGTTCTACATTTTCTAGCCTACCTATTACTATAAAGTCTAATCTGTCGGCCATTATAATGGCCTTCTGAAAATAATTAAAAGTCGCTTGATAGCGTGTCGTGGGCTAGCCTGGGAGTGGCCACAGTTCCGTATCATGTTAAGGCGCGTTCACCGACGTTCGGAAGCTCTTTAATTTTCTTTTATTACTGAAATTGACACGTTTACTTTGTACTGGTCAAAGAAAGAATTGTTTAAAAGGAAGGGTGAAAATATTGAGGCATCATCGCTTAAAAGCGATCTTTTTCTTAGGTTTTGAGCATTGTTCAAGACATGAAAGTTATTTATGGCACTATGGGTGGTAGCTGAAAACCAGCGTCAGGTGATGTACATTGTGTTGGCATCTGACATGCTGAGCTGAGGCAATTTCGGCTCCGGGTGTCCCCACTGTGCGGATCGCCCTAAGGACACGGTTGAGGTCTGCGCGGCTTAGGCGGAGCATCGCCCTCATGTGTGTCCTGATGCCGGCGATCGGCAGCGATCTCTCGCGTGCAGCCCTTGTCCTGACCATGGTTCGTAGTGAGAGTGCATGGCAGGCTGTCAGCTCCTTCTACGAAGCAGTGATGCTGGCAAAGGAGCAGGCGGAGCGTGTGATGGAGCGGAGATCATTTGATGATTTCCCATCCACAGCACAAAACAAAAAAGGCCCTGTCGGCATTATAATCTCTGTTTCTATTACTTTTTCTTTCTTTCTTAATTTCTATGGCTGAAATATTAGTCGTGAATAATAAATAATTTTTCAAACGATGAATTCGTCACCCATATTTTTTAGTATAGATAGATAATATTGTAATATAAACTGCGTGATTATTGACTAAGTATTTCTAATATCTCAAGAAAATTATCATCATCATCAATCTTTTTATCGTCCCTCTGCTGGTCACAGGGCTTCCTCTCATATAGAGAAGGATTGAGCGTAATCACCACGCTTGCTCAATGCGGGTTGACGATTTCAGACTTATAGTCCAGGTTTCCTCAAGATGTTTCCCTCACCTTCAATAATTGGTATCCAAAATTAGAAAGTACATATATCTTTAGAAAAGTTACATTGGTACTTGCCTGACCTGGAGTCGAACCCGCGCATTAGAGTAGAATAGAATAGAATAGAATACTCTTTATTATGTACACCATATAGATTACAGAACATAAATAAAAATATTTTACATAGGGTGACACAATGGGCGGTCTTATCGCTAAGAGCGATCTTTTACAGACAACCTTTGGATGGAATTCTAAGGGGAAGGATAAAGAAATAATGTAGGTAGTCTACAGTGTACCATTTATATAGATTATACAATAAATATATACGTTAAGTGTATACTAGTTTAAATAATTTTATACATCTAATTAATAAATATTATACAAGAGCATATAAAATATAATAATATGTTTAAAGAGAGAGGAAGTGCTTTTTTATCATAGTTTTAAAAGTAAACAGTGTTTGAGCACGTCTTACGGACACGGGCAAGGCATTCCAAAGCCGAACTGCTTGTACAGTAAAGGATTTATCATAGAAACTAGTGGAATGCATCGGCATCTCTAATTCCAAGCTTTCCGATGACCTCAGATATCTATTATGTGTGTCATGAAGGAACTTGAAACGTTCTTTAAGATAAGAGGGGGTCTTAGGATTAAACAAAATGTTGTAGAGCTGAAATAGTATATGAGAATTCCGGCGAAGACGTATAGGAAGCCACTTAAGCTTTGAACGAAATTCAGATATGTGATCATATTTGCGCAGGCCAAATATAAATCTTATGCAAAAGTTTTGAAGTCGCTCAAGTTTATCTAGTTGTGCCTCAGTAAGATCTGGATAACTGACATCTGCGTAGTCAAGGATAGGAAGTAGAAGTGATTGTGCAAGCGCAGTTTTAGTGGCAGTAGGAAGAAAGTTCCGCAACCGTCTCAGAGACTTACCAGATGCAAAAATTTTGCGACTGACATCCTGTAGCTGTGGATCCCAGGAAAGATGCTTGTCGATCCAAACCCCAAGGTTCTTAACCTTATCACTGAACGAAATAGCAGTACCATTAAATTGAACTTGGGGAAGTCGCGACCAGTCTATCATGGGAAACATCCTTGAACTGCCAATAACAATGACCTGAGTCTTCGATGGGTTAACATGTAACCCATGCGCCTCACTCCACTCACATATTGAGAACAAATCTTTGTTGATAGTTTCAATGGCATCAGCTAAATCTGAGTGGCCAGCTTGTTTATAAATCTGCAAATCATCTGCATAAAGGTGGTAGGATGAATGAGGGTTTTTGGTGATGGAGTTGATGAATATTGCGAAAAGTAAAGGAGATAAAACGCCGCCCTGAGGTACACCGGCAGTAGTATAGCACTACGAAGAGCAAGACTCTTCTATGCATACACGTTGCCGACGGCCATACAGGTAACTACGAAACCAGTCAATCGCCGTTGGAGATATGTTAAGCGAGCAAAGCATGCCAAGAAGGATATCGAAATCGACATTGTTGAATGCATTACTAAAATCCAGTAAGCAAAGAACCGTCAGATTTCCCTGTTCCATACCCAAGCGTATGCCAGATTGGAAAGGATTCAGTAAACTATTCTTACAAAAAAAAGTACTAAGTTGATGATGGACAAGACGTTCTAGGACCTTGGAGAGGAAAGGCAAGATGGATATGGGACGGTATTCAGAAAACGAAGTTGGATTGGATTTTTTGGGTAACGGAGTGACTTTGGCATCTTTCCACATCGATGGAAAGGCACCATAGGATACAGAGTAGTTAAGGATGTAGCACAGGACAGGAAGGATCTCGTCGAGGACAGGGAGTATCATTTTCTGACTTACACAATCACTACCGATTGCGTTGGACGTGATCGAAAGTATGCTCTTCTTAACATCACAATCAGTGAATTGACTAAAAATAAATGGGTCATGATCCGGAGTTGGAAGGTTCGAAAGGTTGTTAATTGTAGTCGCCTTTATGATCCCATTACAGTGGGACGAAGAGGAGAAGTGTTGATTCAGTAGATCAATATTTAAGTCTTTGGGAAGCGATTCTTGGCGTGATTTTCCAACACCCATGGATTTGAGAAATTTCCAGACTTTTGCTGGATCTCCGTTTTCAACGGAAGTGTGGATATAACGGCGTTGTGCATCTCTACATACCTTATTGCAGCGATTGCGTGCATCAACAAGGATTTTCCAGTTCGAAGGCGAAGGTCGGCACTTCCCTTCACTCACCCTTCCCTTCAGTCACTGCCTTTCTGTGCATTCATACTTGAGAAGCTGGTGTTTTAACCACTTGCCCACCACGACAATAAAAGAAATAATAGTAGAAAATTAATACCTAGACCCAATTGATTGATACGCGGCAACCAGTAACCACGCGCACTCACGACTGTACGATGCAATCCAGCATAAGGTTTTAAGGTTATTAAATATTATTAAATAAACACCTTGACACGGGCCATGGGTTCCAAGTGCTCATTGACCGTTCAATGAACTCTCCAAAGGGCTTATTGACACTTCCCCTTTTTTTGTTTCCGGGGTGGAAAATCCTCATGGAAGTCCACCACCCCGGGGCGGGCGACGCGGTCTGTAAGACTCTTACTGACTAAAAACCACCCCGGTGTTCCATCTCACACCTACACCGGTCGGGAACGAACACTGCTTCGATCTAATTGAGTGTCACACTCGATTGGTGCTGGCCCGCGCCACTGTGGGTCTCCTTGGGTCAAGGGGAGTGAGGTGTACGACTCCAATGTCGTCTAAGAGTAGCGCACGTGCAACACTTCGCGCCGCCACCTTGGATGCTGATGTTTGGGTGGCAACAGATGTCTGTTGATACTTCCCCTGACCCAAGGACTGGCGCTTACCTTGGCCCGAGGCTCTAAGCATTACTATACAACGTAGCCATCCAGTCCCTTGGGTACATTACCAGTCGACAGCGATATGGAGGAATTTTTTGACCCTGTATTTTAGTTTGTTACAAGTTTTACTTAATAATTTGTAGTTTATTTAGTTTTCGAAGTTTCTAAGTTATATCTTTAGTTACCTTGTTCAAATAAAAGTAAACAATACCTGAAATAAGGTAAATTACAAAACATTTATAATCCTAGATACTAATATTATAAATGCGAAGGTTTGTGAGAATGTATTAGATGTATATTTGTTACTCTTTCCTGCAAAAACTACTTAACAGATTTTGATAAAATTTGGCACCCAGACGGTTTATGAACAGAAATTCAAAACACATAGGATACTTTTTACCCTGATATTTCTACGGGTTCAAAACTTACGCGGGTGAAACCGCGAGGCGCAGCTAGTATTATATATATGTAGTTGTAGCGGTACCTACAAACGCCACAAAAATAAACAACGTGTCATACTGACGTCACACGAATTCTACATCTCGCAATCAGAGTTTACCGTGTAACTAGCATATATACAACTTCTCAATTTCAACCGTTGGGCAAGTGCCCGTCAGACATAACACCCGTCAGGTCGGAGGATCCTCCCTTTTCTACGGAGGATGTTCCTGTTCTTAATGCTCCACATATTTAATGCTGAAGCTTCAAGTTTGAAGGGTTGGCGTGCCATAATTAGCCTATAATGTCCTCACTGCTGGGACACGGGATTGTGAGATCAGTGTGCCATAACCCACCACACGGGCTTTGTGTGGGGTAGGTATTTGTAATTGTGTGATCGATGTCCATCTTTTAACGGTCCCAAAATTTTATTACTTTTTACACGCTTTTTATTAGCTTCACTTGTATGTTTGCTTGCTTGTTTGTTTGTTTGTCTGTCTCTAACTCTTTAGACTACGATTGAGCGGCTCGTTTCTGTAAAATGTCCCACCATTTTCAATAGGTTCGTTCGTTTTTTTTATTAAGAATATTGAACTAAAAAGTTGAAAATAAAATAAACGTGTGGTACTCGGGGACTGCCGCGGTAAAGCTATAACATTTTTTATCAACTTATGCAGCTAGGCAGCCGCTAGTATAAAATATAAATAATTATAATTAATTATTTATATTTTATACTAGCGGCTGCCAGCGACTTCGTTCGTCATTTTCGTGATCAGCGCCCCCGAAAACCCCTGTCACGATACGCAAGTCAAAATATCAAAAATTATGTCATTTTCGTGATCAACACCCCCGAAAACCCACTTCACGACACCCATGTCAAAATATCATAAAATTGTTGTTGGCCATCTTGGATTTCAAAAATGACGTCAGTTTCGTGATTAGCACCCCCAAAAACCCGCTTCACGACACCCATGTAGAAATACCCAAAATTCATCGAAGTACCAAATTTTAGGCGAAGTTATCCGCAAACAAACATTAAAAAAACACGGCCTTCAAGCCACACCTCCGTGCCCGTCGGAGTGGGGAGCGTGAGGTTTTTTCGTTACGGAATTTCTGGATTCGGTCCCCGCGCTCAAGGCCCGCGATAGAAGCTATGCAACAGCTTAATAAGTATGGATTAAAAAATTAAAAAACATGCTTTTAAAAAATGTCAAACTAAAAAGTTAAAAATAATTTTAAAAAAAGCGTGAGGCGCTTAATATACAAAAATTATGGCAAAAAGCGCCTAAAATATTTTTAACTACTTAAATATTTTTAACTTTTTAGTTTGGTATTCTTTAAAAACATGTTTTTTAGTGTTTTAAAATATATTTATAACTATTTAAAGAAACCCCCTGGGGCATTAGGCCTCAAAATCCAAAATTAATAAAGTTAGAGAGTCTGCCAGTGAATTGCGTTGACGTGCGTCTTCTCGTGATCTGGTCGGGTGGTCTACGAACTCCGTATCTGAAGTTTGGAGGTAAGTGGTTTGCTTTTAGCACCTTAATCAGAGAGATAATTATACTCCGAAGGCATCATTCTATCACATATTTACTTATAATTTCCAATATATTGCTATCCTAAATACAGTCCAATTGTGTCTTGTTTAAAATCTTTCTTGGTAGGTACGTTGCCACCACAGGGTGTGTGGGGCTTCTCTGCACATATGACATACAATGATACACCTCCCATCTTATGCCGTATGCTGTGTGAAGGCAACACACTCACACAACACTTCAGTATGGATTCGCTGATATTTCGCATCATCATCATCATCCCAGCGTTAATCCCAGTCGCATCCGAAGCCTTTTCAGCTTTGGAGTCTGGGGTCCGCTTTTACCAGTCCAACTGCTGATATGGCTAAACTTCGACATTTTCCGTGAAGCGACTGCCTTTTCAGCTTTGGAGTCTGGGGTCCGCTTTTACCAGTCCAACTGCTGATATGGCTAAACTTCGACATTTTCCGTGAAGTGAATGCTGAAGTACTGTGTGTGTTAGTAAATTTTGTTCCTCGCTGATGGCCATAACATTGGCTGCTGGCAGAAGTTACCGCCTACCAGACAAAGTTTTGCCGCCAAGCGATTCGTCGTGTTCCGGGATGATGTCTGGACGGGTCTGAGCAGTTGTGTTATGTTGTTTGCCGGGTACGACGCGCCAAATGTTCTTGTGTCGGGAGTTTGGTCGTGGAGGCTCTCCAGATCAATCTCGCTCTGGCACAGCATCGTAAGTCGTGTTGTTGGGTTTAACATTGCATCACCACGCTCAACTGCCGTCTTCCTTCCTATTTACTCAATTTTTTTAAGTGAATAGGCTTAATATACTAGCGCCCTTTACCATCAACGATTGCATCTTTACTTACCATCAGGCAGGATTGCGGTCAAGCAGTAGTTTACAATTTAAAAAAAAAATTAAACAATCCATACTAATATTATAAATGCGAAAGTAACTCTGTCTGTCTGTCTGTTACGCTTTCCCGCTTAAACCTCTCAACCGATTTTGATGAAATTTGGCACAGACAATCTTTAGACCCTGAGAAAGCCTACCACCTAAGCTACCTTTTATACCGGAAAAATTTGATGTTCCCGAGGGAAATCTAAAAAGTGAGATATAACCGAACTCCACGCGGGCGAAGCCGGGGGCGGAAAGCTAGTAGGTATATATTTTTTCAAATTATTCTTTACCTTTGATACGGTAGAGAGAAGATATACCTGCTAAAAAACTCATTATGTTTTTCAGCCATCACTCCAATGACCTGAAAAACAATAATACATTTCCTTTTTAGATGTAGCATAGAAACCTTTCAAACTACGAATAAAAAAGTTAGTCATTGTAACCACAGTCTTACATAGGAAGCGAGGGAGCGGCGGGAAACGGGTGGGTTCGACCGACCCATATACTGTAGATCCATCAGTTGAACCCAACTGACCCGGTTAACTTAACACCAATGGTTATTAGCTGTTCAAACTGAAGGGAAAAATATGGAGGTTGACAATAGAGAGCAATGATAATGACATAGTAGAAGTACGAAATATGGGAACTTGGACTAGAACAATTCACCTGCAGTGGCTTTCCCGTCAGATTAAAATTTAATTGTCTTCAAATCTAGCTTCATCATCATTATCAACCTTGTTATCGTCCCACTGCTGGGCACAGGTCTCCTCTCTCCCATACAGAGAAGCGTAATCACCATGCTTGCTCAATGCGGGTTGGCGATTTCAGACTTAAAGTCCTGGTCATTCATTCATTAATTCTTCAGTCATTGGTGGTGGTGTTGGTTGTTAGAAAGGACACATAACTTTAGAAAAGTTACATTGGTACTTGCCTGGCCTGGAAACGAACCCGCGCACTCATACTTGAGTGGCTGGTGTTTTAACCACTAGGCCACCACGCTAGCTTGAATAGGCTGAAATGAAATGAAATCGTTTATTAAGCAAGTAGGACCACTGATTACTTTTACACGTCATATTTTTTTAAACTGGATGGAGCCGGCAGTTCCTAAATGACTACCTCTGAGAAGAAATAGCCGAAACAAACTCCGGGTTCATCGTCCTTTTTTAAGTCCAGACATTAAAAATGAAAATGTTTACAATAATATACGTAATTAAAAAAAAAAAACAGTGTTTAAAATGTCATAATTGTAGCATAATTACGCATATTGCTTAATAACAATGCTTAGCAAAGCGAGCAACTCAGTCCCAAGCTTTATTGTCTTCTAAATGATCTGTGATTTTATAATACCCCTTTTTGCAAAGTATAGCCTGTATATAGTTTTTAAATCGTTTAATGGGTAAGTTGCGAATTTCGCTCAACTATTGCGCTTTACTATCAACGATTTCATCACTGCTTACCATTTTATTTTTTTGATGTAAATCATGAAATTACGTCTCTCACGCCTTTCCGCTGGAGCGGAAGGGCGTGTCAGAGTTTTACTGACTAAAACTCACCCATGTTCCTTCACTTGCCTGTGTGCCAGGGGCCATGGTATATCTTTTGAATAGAACTGCTTACCATCAGGCGGGATCGCGTTAACAAGTTAATAAAATAAAAATATATCAAGTTCATTAGTATGTCTTGGACACCAATGACTGAAGGTTAAGGAAAAACATCTTGAGGAAACCTGGACTTTAAGTCTGAAATTGCCAACCCGCATAGAGCAAGCGTGGTGATTACGCTCAATCCGTCTCTGTATGAGAGGAGACCTGTGTCCAGCAGTGGGACGATAAAAAGGTTGATGATGATGTTCATTAGACATTTCAGTGTTGTCTTTGGGGAGACCATGCACCTGTGATCAAGGCTTTTATGAGATTCTAAAAGCATATGTTTTTACCGGTATTTAGCTGTTCACAAATCTCAATTATGTGCTACAATCTGTCAGATTTCTTTATGAGATTTTCAACTTTATCACTAAAGCTGTAAAGCTCAAGATTGATTGGGATTTTTCGACAGTTATGGGTAACTTGACCTGGGCCTTGACTTGGGTACGGTGCAAAAAGGGGTATTATAAAATCACAAATTATTTAGAAGACAATAAAGCATGGGATTGAGCTGCTCGCTCTGCTAAGCAATGTAATTATGCTACAATTAAGTCATTTTAATCACTGGTTTTGTTAAATCACGTAAATTGTTGTAAACATTTTCATTTTTAATGTCCGGACTTGGAAAAAGACGATGGTCCCTGAGTTTGTTTCGGTTTTTCTTGTCAGATGTAGTCAGTTAGGAAATGCCGGCTCCATCTAGTTTAAAAAAATATGACGTGTAAAAGTAATCAGTGATCCTACTTGCATAATAAACAATGTAATGTAATGTAATTTAATTTTATTTAATTTAATTTAAAAAAAGTTAAGTTTTTAATTCCTATATTAAAACTACATTTTTACTTATTATATCTGTTTTCTAACTCTAAACTTACAACACTTGGGCACACTTGGTACATACAGCTCTCTCTAAGCTCACCCAACTTTTCCCGTTCTGATTTTCACAGAATATATCGACAGATATCGCTTATAATTTACCTAGTATAGATTCTGATTCCTAAAATGTATGATACACTAATGGCGCTTTACGCAGAATTAATCTTTGGCGTAGGAGGCGCTTTATTAACAGTACATATACAAGTGGCCCCGTTTGGTACTGGGCTTAGAATAGTACTATCCCATATCCTCTCATGGGTGTCGTAAGAGGTGACTAAGGGAACTCTCACCAGGCAAGCGGGCAGCAACGCTTCTCCTGTGGAATATCAAATTACTACGATCCCCAACCCACCTGCCAAGCGTGGGGATTATGCCAAACCCCCTCATACTTGGAAAGCCTTTTAGGAGCCCTTTGTCCAGCTGTGGACCTCTATAGGCTGAAGAAGATACAGGTGGATTAATAAATTCCTATTTCTCAACCTCCATAAAATCATGGAATCATGGAAGTAAGCAGAATATTCACAGGATCAACCACTATGATCCACTTATTTCAATCATAATTTTATAAACAATGCACTCTAAAAGCTTCTTCTTTTTTCAATGTGAGATTCAGCCTCAAGTCTTGATCAATGGCCTCTTTGGAATAGATACTACAATTTTGCCAATAACACGTGTAACAAATTATAGAAATTCTTTCAAAATTTTATTTAACAATAATGGCGGATATCGCCAATAACAGTTGTAAAAGACGGTTGCGTGAACCGTCTATAAGGGAGGTTTGAAGCAAAGTCATGATGAGGGCACTATGCTGCCATATTTCAATGTTCTTCATGAATTATTTACTGATTTTTTACTACATAAATCACGCGCTTTTATTTAGTAAACTACCCTATAAATAATATTAAATGTCCAATGATAAATGCGCGTGACACTCATCTTAGCGTTCCCACCAAAAAACCAAGTATCTTTATGCAATTCGAAGCTAGCATTCTTATTTAAAATTCTAGTTTTAAAGATTCAAACAATACCTAAGCAATAGGGTATTAACGTAACACACTAACAGTAGCAATGGATTTCATTTTGACATTTCAGCAATATTCATTGCGTTATTTTAGTTGTTGAGTAAACACATTTTTCGAATATATGGAAATGGATTAGCAAAATACTTCAAAATGATACCAATTGATAGTACCTAATATTGCGTTAGGCAATTAGGGTACTCCTGGTGGCAGACTGGCGGCAGAGGCTTATGCGCCCTACCGCCGGCCTCGCTACCGTCAAGGCGATCCGGCCAGTACTCGACGACTGGCTCGGGAGAAGGCACGGCTCCCTGTCGTTCAGGGTGACGCAGGTGCTGTCGGGGCACGGCTGCTTCGGCAAGTACCTGTGTCGCCTAGGCAGGGAGCTGGACGCTCGGTGCCACCACTGCGTCCAATGCGGGGAGGACACGGCGCAGCACACGCTTTCCGAGTGTATAGCTTGGGAGGAGCAGCGCCGTGTCCTCACAAATGAAGTAGGAGGCGACCTGACGCTGCCGGCAGTAGTGCGGAGGATGGCCGGCAGCGCAGAGTCGTGGGACGCGGTGGTGTCCTTCTGCGGATTTCCACCACGAAAAAAAAAAAGGGCAATTAGGGTACAGTTCATAGTTTACTGTTGTTATTTTTTCAGTTCAATTCTTTCTTTTTCTTCTCAGCATATAGAGGTCCACTGCTGGACAAAGGCCTCCCCCAAGGCTTTCCGTAATGACCGGTCTTGTGCTGCCCGCATCCATCGGCTTCCCGCGACCTTCTTCAGGTCATTGAACCACCTTGTTGGGGGCCTCCCTACGCTGCGTGTTGCGGTACGTTGCCGCCTCTCCAGAACTTTACTGCCCCATCGGCCATCGGTTCTACGAGCAATGTGCCCTGCCCACTGCCACTTAATTTTAGCGACTCGAAGAGCTATGTCGGTGACTTTGGTTCTTCTGCGGATCTTCTCATTACTGATACGATCGCACAGAGAAACTCAGAGCATAGCTCTTTCCATCAGACTCAACGAAAACATCGAGTTCTTTGATGAAGATAATTTTACTGACTAATTCAACTGCCCATGATATCATCATCATAATCATCAACCTTTTTTATGGTCCTACCGTTGGGCACAGGTCTCCTCTCATACAGAGAAGGATCGAGCGTAATCACCACACTTGCTCAATGCGGGTTGGCGATTTCAGGCTTGAAAGTCCAGGTTTCCTCAAGATGTTATCCTTTACCTTGTAATCAGTCATTGATGTTCAAAATAAATTTAGAAAGTACATATAACTTAGAAAAAGTTACATTTGTACTTGCCTGACCTGGAATCAAACCCGCTCACTGATATTTGAGAGGCTGGTGTTTTAACCACTAGGCCACCATGACCATGATATTGTGTCCTGATACTTTTTTTTATTTATTTTTTTGTTTCAATAGCCGGAATTATGGCCGTAGGTATACAAATATTTTATTCTGACGACAAGGCCTTTTAATACCCGTTTTCGGACAAATTTGTGTAAAAAGAGCCTCCAAAAGATAAGCTGACCTAAATACACGGTGGATTTTACACACAACTTAGAATACAATAATATTTAGCGTCAAATCGTGCGTACACGTAAGTGCTAGGACTAATGTAATGACCATTACAAACATTACATGCAAACCTGCGTGGGCACATCGTAGGCGTGACGGTCCTAGATTCGATGCCCGAGTCATTAAAGGTACCTACAGATTTGCTAGATTTTTGACGATCGAATCGGTGATGAAACACATTCGAGCAGGAGATTGTGTAGCCAACAGACGAGCGACATTTCTTTTTGTCAATCGCTACTGTGGCCAAATCTTTCGTTTTTTTAATTCATAGTGCTTGACCGCAATCCCGCCTGACGGTAAGCAGTGATGCAATTATTGATAGTAAGAGAATTCTTCTTCATCTTTTTTCAAGGTGAGATACAAACTCAACTCTTTTTAGGGTTCCGTACCTCAAAAGGAAAAATACGGAACCCTTATAGGATCACTTCGTTGTCCGTCTGTCTGTCTGTCAAGACCCTTTATCTCAAGAACACGTAGACCTATCGAGCTGAAATTCACATGAAATACTCAGGTCTATTGTCCCTTTAAGCTGTGAAAATATCAAACTTCTCAGCCAATCCAATCAAAAGATACAGCTGATTATGTCGATATTTTCAACAAATTTTCGACACTCGCATAGGAATCAAATGCTACAGGATACTTCCCGTAAAATCAGAATCTTGAAATTTGGCATGAAGTATTGTCATATATTGCAAATATGGGAAAAATTGCGAAAATTACATTTTTTTTAGTTATATATTATGATAAAAATATTTTAATAAAATGAAACTTACTACCTTATTTATAATAAAGGTATCAAATTGAAATTTATACCAAATACCTAGGTCTATTGTCCCTTTAGGCAGTGAAAAAATCAAACTTTTAAGTTAACGCAATCAAAATATACAGCAGTTTATACCGACATCTTAGACGAAGATTGTTCTAGACTGAAGTCACTTCCAAAGTATTAAAATGTGTACCCTCTCTGTAAGTTCCAAAATAAGATAATATTAAAACTAAAAAAAATATATGATGTGCATTACGCATTACCATGCAATTGGTTTGAACGATATCTAGTAAGTAATTTGATTTAATACGTCATAAATTGTAAACCGCTACGTTCGTACGGCGGAACCCTCGGTGTGCGAGTCCGACTCGCACTTGGTCGGTTTTTTTTTTGTTGGGTTGGGAAATCATGAAATGGACAAGTCATTTGATGATTTCCCATCCCAACAAAATTGATCAATGACCTCTGTGGAATATAAACCACAATTTTGCCAATAACTTAAGTAACAAATTATAGAAATTCTTTCAAAATTTTATTTTATAATAATGGCGGATATCGCCAATGATAGTTGAAAAAGACGGCCGCGTGAACCGTCTATGAGGAAGGTTTGAGGCAAAGTCATGATGTGGCCACTATGCTGCAATATTACAATGTTCTTTATGATATATTTACCTACTGAATGCACTTTTTACTAGATAAATCACGTGCTTTTATTTACTAAATGACATTATAAATAATTAACAGCCAGTAACATACACATCATTTTTGACATTCATACATGCTATTGCAACTAGGTTTTAATCTTTTCAATAGGCCTTTTGTTATACCACAAAAAATCGCAATAATATAACAAATCTGACTTCATATCGAGCAAATATGTAGGCACCACGACAGGCTGCCCTCTACCCTAGTTCTGTTGAATCATTCTTATTTAATTTGTTAAAGCCAATTATAATGGTTAAAATGTTTTACGAGGTCAGAGTTTAATTTAACTTAGTTGAACTAAGTAGTAGAAAACGGGGGGCTTTGGGTAGAGTAAACAGGTATTTATAACAATACAGTTTGTATATCGTTCACCTAGGCATATCTGCAAAAAATATGAAACTGAGTTCATTACATGAATTTATTAGCGTCTATACTAAATAAAAATCAAACCATTTATTTCAAATAAACCAGTTACAGGCACTTTTGAATTGTCAGAAGGTCGGTCAGTCACTAAGATGCAGCTAGCCGCCCATTCCAAAGAGTAGGTACCTATAGAGAAGAACGGGCAAGAAACTCCATGGACACTCTTTTAAATTATCAAGCTATTGATACAAATATTTGATTCATATTAAAATCAACCGTGTGAGAACGATGCATAAATATATTGTACGCTGAGAGTGTCCATTATGGAAAACAAAAAAAAAAAAAAAAAACATTTCAGAAATTAAAATAACCCTACAAATAGATGCTTTACAGCAAGTGCATTGTGCTCACTACTACGTCCTTGACCCCGTTGAACACTGCGTATGGGGAACCATACGCAGTGTGAATACTAAAAGTAGCCTGCAGTATAAACACGAATCTGTAAAAAAAAACGTAAAATTGACTCATAAATCAATTTCAAACATTTGTACAATCTTTGATCCTTTTTTTTTTTTTTATTGTTAGGACGGGAAATCATCAAATGACTTCTTCCGCTCTGGGCGGAGCGGAAGGGCGTGTCAGACTTTTACTGACCAAAACCCACCCGTGTTTCTTCACTTGCCTGTGGGACGGCCAGGGCCACAGTTTCTTGTTTAACCAACCCGCAACCCTGACCCAGGAGGCATCGGTCTTCGTGGACCCCGTCACGATGTGCTGACATCTCTTTGAGGCGCGCGTGAAACACGACGCGCCTGCGTCCGTTCGTCGTCGACGTCGACTCGGGCCTGGTCCTTACCAGGCGGCGAGCTGCCCATTGCTCACCGCCCGCAGGCCCGCGCCTACGGTGGCTGGGAGTTTGGTGTCATCTCCCGACCAGGGCGTCTCCTGCGGTGGCTAGTGGCGTGAGGGCGCTGGGATTCCCGTTGCCTCACGCGCTCCGCCTCCTCCTTTGCCAGCATTACTGCTTCGCAGAAGGAGGTGACGGCCTGCCATGCACTCTCGCTCCGGACCATGGCCTGGACCAGGGTCGGACGCGAGAGATCGCCGCCGATCGCCGCTACGAGGACATGGCGGTGCTCTACCCAAGCCGGGCAGACCTCCACCGTATGCTCCACCGTGTCCTCAGGGCGATCCACACAATGGTGACACCCTGGCGTTTCCTCCCGCCTTATACGGAACAGGAACCTCCCGAAGCAACCGTGTCCGGTGAGGACCTGCGCCAGGCGGAAGGTGAGGGAGCCGTGGCGCCTCTCTAGCCACTCCTCAAAGAGGGGACTTACCGCCGCTATTGTGGCGCTTGTTTCTGTAAAATATACAGGCTGACTATTCTTCGCACGTGCGAAGAGTAGTCTAGTTCCCTAGGCTTTGGAGACCATTTTGAACCAAATCTGGATCACTAATTAGCCTCTTCGCACGACGCTTTTTTTAATAATTATAAACTAGCGCTTGACTGCAATACCGCCTGATGGTAAGCAGTGATGAAATCGTTGATGGTAAAGCGCGCTAGATTATTAAGCCGATTCACTTAAAAAACTTAGTGAATAGGAAAGAAGACGGCAGTTGAGCGAGGTGATGCAATGTTATATCCAACAACACGACCAACGATGCTGCGCCAGAGGGAGATTGATGCGAAGACCATCCACGACCAACCTCCCGACACAACAACATTTGACGCATCGTACTCGGCACACATCGCAGTAGTGTTGCGATGTGTGCCGGGCTCAGACCCGCCCTACACACACGACGAATCGCTTGGCGGCAAGACTGTGTCTGGTGGGTGGTAAATTCTGCCGGCAGCCGATGTATTGGCCTACCACCGAGACTCCACCGAAGCCAATGTTGCCACGTGTGTGTGCGAAGTACACACGAATGTACCTGTGCTTTGTATTACATTAGAATCTGTGCTCGTTTCAAGTGCGGCTTTGCAATAACGCCAAGCTTCCTGGCAACCTTGGCTTTCGACTCAATGAACCACACAGTTTAGGTTCGAGGAAATCTCAACTCCCAAGAGCTGAAGGTGGTCGGTGCACTCAAAGGAAACATACTGCAATAATTTTAATTAAAAAAAATTGTACGGCCGACAGCAGGTCAACCTACCCGAAACTGTCAAAAATTCCCAATCAACATTGAGCCTTAATGCTTTATTAATAAAGCTGAAAATCTAATAAAGAAATCTGAAAAATTGTGATAGCTTGGTATGCTGTCGTCTGTGTATAAAACATAATGATTTTATTTTTATCATAAAAACATTGCTGATAGCGTATAAGCTCTATCTAGCTTATTAACATTTATACTTCATCGCTTTAGATAATTAATGAAAGGTAAACGAGTCCTCGAGTGGAGACCGCGTCTCGGCAAACGTAGCGTAGGACGTATTGGATACTAACTCAACGATACTATATTTTATAATAGATACATATATAGATAAACATCCAAGACCCAGGCCAATCAGGGAATCGTTTTCCATCAAGACCTGGCCGGGGATCGACCCGGGGCCTCCACATCGCAAGCAGGCGTGTTGACCGCTGCGCCACGGAGGACAACCTTATTCTAAACATGGAATTTGGTAGATACAATTTAATCAGCAGTTAACGGGTACACAATTAAATGATCCATCGCGAAATTTAACAAAGCCCTTGATCAAAAGCGATTTCAAGCCTCCCAACTTTCAAACTTCCAAAAATTCTTGGTGAAATTATCGGCCCGTCCTTTAGCATTCTTTACTCGTAAACAAGTACGTCGCCAACGTCGTCGGGGATGATTAATGTATCGTCCCTCCCCCCCTCCCCTCCGGAGACTAATGTTTACCTTGTGGAGGGGGACACTATTAATTAGTTGAGTATATTGTTATAAGGGTCTGGATTTGGCGGGCAATGTGCGTTGGGTAAGGCTGTCCTTGGATACAATTGGACAAGTTTTGATGTTGATTACTGAATGTATTAAAAGTGTTACTCAATTGATTATGTTTGTGTATTGTGATAATTTGGTGGTTTGATAAATTCCTTCGATAAATGGAACTGCGTCACGAGGCGCGTCTTACTGAGAAATTCTTAATCCAAGCATATTACAGAAGATGGATAGAAGGATCGAATGGGACTCACCAGAATATCCAGGTTTTCTCGCTCAGCCTGTTGCGTAGGGGCCCCCACGTTGAACACAAATCACCTTGGTTTAAAGATGCACTCGCTAATTGCGGATTTATCTCATTTTGGTCTGATGCTTGATCGATGATTTAATGATGAATGTCAAAGAGATTGCTTGCTGTCCATAGACTATGTATCCGGTCTTGAACCAGAGACAAGTTGCTGGTTGTGTTTTTAGTAAGTCCCAAATGGCACGGGATCTAGTCCTTTAAGCCAGATGTGCATGGAAGTAGGGAGTACATAGGAGGGAATCGGGAAATTAGAATATGCTTGACTTTAAAATGATTTCATGCTTTAACAGATTACTTGTAAGATCTGAATTTTTATTCTGACTTGGTATTTTCTGATGTTTTCTAATTATGTTATCAAACAAGGTTATTGTGTAACATACTATTAGTAGCAATGAGTTTCATTTTGATATTAAAACAACATTTATTTCATCATATTTTTGCAACATTATGGAGTATTTTTGTAAATATTTATAAACAAGTGCTTGACCGCTATCCCGCCTGATGGTAAGTAGTGATGCAATCGTTGATGGTAAAGGGCCCTAGTTTATTAAGGGCCAATTCACTAAAAAAAAAACTGAGTGGATAGGAAGGAAGACGCCAGTTGATGATGATAATAATTGCGGCAGTTGATGATGTTGATGGTAATCAACGATTGCATCACTGCTTATCGTCAGGCGGGATTGCGGTCAAGCACTAATATTATTATAATAATAAAAAATTATCATCAGATTAGCCTTTTCCCAGCTACCTTGGGGCCGGCTTCCAGTTCAACCGGATACAACTGTATTCCAGTACTTTACATAAAACGACTGCTTATGAAACTCTTAGTTAAATATCCGGGTTTTGCCCAAATCATCATCCATCGTTTCAGCCGAAAGACGTCCGCTGCTAGTTAAGGGCCTTCCCCAAGGATTTCCACGACGACTAGTCTTGCGCCTCCCGCATCCAACGGTTTCCCGCAACCTTCACCAGGTCGTCGGTCTACCTTGGCGGGGACCTACCCACGCTGCGTCTTCCAGTGCGTGGTCGCCACTCCTGAACCCGTCCGCCCCATAGGGCATCAATTCTACGGGCAATGTGACCAGCCCACTGCCACTTAAATGTTGCAATTCTTCAGGCTATGTCGGTTACTCTCGTTCTTCTGCGGATCTCCTCAAATATTGGATGATAATGCGGTACCTCTTGGTAAGACGGGTTATCAGACTTCCGGACTACTGTCAACCCTTAACAACTGTCAAAAATCCACGAATAACAGCAGAGACCAACGCTATGCCAACAAAACTGCTAACCATCCACAGACCATCCGCAGTAAGCGTTGCTTAACCTAATCAATGGACCTAAAGCCCTAGTCTACTGTTACAATAATGTCAGTAGAGTTGATCAGTGATCTCATAATTGTCGATTTTGACAAGTTTCGTAATCTACTAACTAAATGGCGTCATTATGACATTCTAGTGGTCAATCACTGACACTCCATGTAAATAAACTAGCGGCCGTCCGCGACTACGTTCGCGTGCAGTTATAGTTATTATGCTCGGCTCCCATTGGTTGCAGCGTGAGTTTATATAACCTAAAGTCTTCCTGTGTTAATGGACTATCAATCGCAAATGGATTTTTTTAAATCGGGCCAGTGGTTCCTGAGATTAGCGCGTTCAAACAAACAAACAAACTCTACAGTTTTATAATTATATTAGTATAGATATTCAACTTGAGTAGTAGTTTTTATAAAATCATTTCTACTAACGGGTTTTATAATAATGGCAATGTGGTAATGTCATTCTATTACAATTTCATTACGAGACGACTCACCGAAAATTGACCGCTCATTATGAATTTAACACGTTCTTTTAGCACAATGACAACGGAATGACGATGGAATCGTATTGGAATGACAAATTATGAAAAACAATGTCAAAATAGGGCCTGTATCTTTTTCTTCATCATCATCAACCTATAGATGTCCACTGCTGGACAAAGGTCTCACCCAAGGCTTTCCACGATGACCGGTCTTGTGCTGCCCGCATCCATCAGCTTCCCGCGACCTTCACCAGGTCATCGATCCACCTTGTTGGGGGCCTCCCTACACCGCGAGTACGTGGCCGCCACTCCATAACCTTACTGCCCCATGGGTCATTGGAGGCCTGTATGGCTATTATTATTTAGCTACGGGCTATCAAAAGATAGGAAAGGTATTCCATGAATTTAATTGCACTCTTTCTAATTTAGTTACACCATAATTGTGTAGAATGCGTAACAGTAGACATTATCCATCAATTTTAACATACCGATGTAGTATACTACAATAAATGAACCGAAGAAACGATAGCATCTGTAACGAAATAGCTATCCGTGGAATATAACCCGGAACTTTATCTCAAGTTCAGTTACCGTTATACAACAGCTTTTTGGTGGTTTTTGCGGATAGGCTGGATACGCGTTCGTCCAGCACTAGGTTTATATCCATACTAGCGGCCGCCAGCGACTTCGTTCGCATAGAGTTAGTTATGCTCCGCTCCTACGGGACGCAGAATGATGTTATATAGCCTAACCTTCCTGGTTTAATGGGCTATCCAACGCAAAAAGAATTTGTCAAATCGGACCAGTAGTTCCTGAGATTAGCGCGCACAAACAAACAAACAAACTCTACAGCTTTATATATTAGTAGAGATTAGGAAATAAGCACCGTATTATTATAACGTCTTTCAATTTATTATTTATTTTACTTTCTAGATAATTATTTATACTAATGCTAGTTTCGTAAGTTTTACTGTATTAACACTCTATGAATTGTAAAGTCTGAAGTAAAGTGTGCAAGAGAATTGCATGATTTAATTTCCCCATCTCCGTTCCAACATCGGGCGACCCGTCGTACGGCGAGTTTCCACCCTCATGTTGTTGACATCACCGCGATCCGGACGAAGCGTTTCGCTTTCTCTTTTATACCGCGTACATCGAGGGACTGGAGCAATTTGCCGGCGACGGTGTTTCCATCACACTACAATTTGAGTGTCTTCTAGGCTAGAGTGAATAGGCTCTTAATAAACTAGCGCGCTTTACCATCAACGATCGCATCACTGCTTACCATCAGGCGGGATTGCGGTCCAGCGCTGGTTTATTATTTATATTAGAAAAAATAATGTATCATATACTATTTGCTGTCAGTTCAGTAACCTTAGGTATAGGGAATCTTAGGATACACTGGACAATCACTTGTCCTGTGTGTGCACGTTCTAGAATATTTAAATCAAAATCAAAAAGCCATTTTCCTAAATTAGGGGGAGGATCACTACTTTTTGAATAAATTCGTCAATATTACATTATGAAAACACCTTATCTTATTTCAATGCTAGTGATTTTATTACATCTAATGATTGTAACATTTAATATTACTCGCTAGCTCGCCAAGCGGTTTCATCCGCGTAGGTTTCGATATGCTCCGCTCCTATTAGTCGCAGCATGATGTTATATACCCTAAAGCCTTCCTGAATTAAGGGGGGCTAACCAACTCAAAAAGAATTTTTCAAATCGTAACAGTAATTCCTGAGATTAGCGGGTTCAAACAAACAAACTCTTCAGCTTTATATATTAATTAGTATAGATTACAATCGAGACGCAAACAGTGAATTCATATTTTTATACAATTTTTGTACTAGGTTTCTAACTATAGTGTATAATAACTGGTGACCATAGTCTGACATTACAATAGAGTCAGAATGGCCGATTCATCATCATCAACATTTTATCATCCCACTGTTGGGTACAGGTCTCCTCTCATACAGAGGATTGAGCGTAATCACATACAACATAAATAGCCTAAATATTATTTTTAATTTAATACCTTCATAATATCAGTTTAGAGTAAGGTTCTTTTTTCTCTATTGTCTTATAGGGCATTGCTTCGGTGGTGCGGACACGTTTCACGTATGGCGGACGAAAGAGTGGCGAAGCGCATCTTCTTCTCTGAGCTGGAGGAGCGCAAGCGAAAGTATGGCGGGCAACTCCTCCGGTTCCAGGATGTCTTAAAACGACACATGAAGAGATGCAATATAGAACCCTCCGTTTGGCAGCAAAACGGCCAGAATGGCGCAGAATAGTGTACGGACAAGTACGCGAGTTTGAGGAGCAGCGCAAAGCTGAACTCGATGCCAAACGCGACCAATTAAAAGCCCGCCCACCTGCTGCCATCACATATAACTACGTCGACGGTGTGCTTACGTGCCCACAGTGTGCACGAAGTTTCGCCGCCAAGATAGGCTACATAAGACATCTTCGGGCGCATGAGCGCCAAATCATCGGCTAGGAGTCGCCGTGGCCGAAATCGGTCGGGAACATCATCATCATAGGGCCTTTTACGCATAGCCTTTGTCAGTCCCATCGTAACCTAAACAATAGGGTATTTGACTAAAAAAAACTAATTAGTCCATTCAGTCAGATTTCCAAAAAATACTAGACACGTATGATTCATATAAACAAAAACTGAAGACGACACAGCGCGTTAAAAACTCGTGTGACGTCACTGCACGCTACACTTTTTAGCGGCCAGTGACGTCATCCCTATTGCACTTTCACAACACGTGAGCCATGAATTTGAACAAAATCGCATCGTCGCTATTTGGTTGGGATACAATTGTATGGAACATTCCTACATCAGTTCTGTTCAATTTCAATGATCTTACTTAATTAATCATCATCATCATCATCTCAGCGTTAATCCCAGTCGCATTCGCAGCTTTTTTTTTCAGCTTTGGAGTCCGGGGTCCGCTTTATTAGTCTAACTGCTGATTTTGGCTAAACTTCGATATTTTCCGTAAAGCGACTGCCGTCTGACCTCCACAACCCGAAGGCGATATCTAAGCATTGCAGTTAAACCAATTGTTTGAATTTTTGAGGGCTCCAACAACCCGTAACGACTGCCACTAGATCTTCGTATGGCAACCGGGACCAACGGCTTAACGTGCTTTCCGAGGCACGACCAGACCAGTACAAATATTCATATTCATGCATACAAATATTTGCACTGCGCGGGGATCAAACCCGCGCCTCCTTGCGCATCGGCCGCTTTCACTACCGCTACACCACGGAGGCTGTCATCTTACTTAATTAATCATGCACGATATCCATTCTTCTATAAATACATGTTAATAATGTTTTCCAAATCACCAAAATACTTGGTAACCACATCACCTTTATGTTTTACGATACCTGTAACAATTTTATTGTTTTGTCATTGTTATTGTACAAACCGCACATTACTCGTAGGTACTTCGCGGTAATGCATTAATTTTGTATCGATTTCATGAATATTACTTATGTATTGCGTATTTCTCATCGGCAAAAATTCCGAACTACTATACAACCATTAATCCTCCGTTTTTGGATGGAGAATCATCAAATGGCTTATCCCGCTTAGAAGAATTTAGAAATCTGGATGAGATGATCTAAAGAAAACCGTTAGAGGAAGACAGCGGCATAAACGATCTCAATGATCCCAGACGGTGAAGACAGCAGTAGAAACAGCCTCTCGAAGACTGTAGACGACTGCGGTCAGAAGCGGTAACGGGCTCCGAAGGCAAGGCCTCTCGAAGGCAAGGCTACAGAAGGGTGTAGGCAGCAGCGATGGCCGTTTAAAGGTTTTTTTATTATTTTGGGACAAAACCCGCCACACATTTTCCACCCACTGCAACTCCTGAAAGCCAGAATCAACAGTGGAGACTTCCAGAAAAACGCCGAGCAATGAAGCTCGACGAGACCCGGAGAAACGATTCAACTGTCTTGGGTCCCGCAACGAAATTAATCAGAAAAGAATAGCGGAGGAGTAACATAAAAGATATTTTTTCCACTTCCCTCCATAACAAACAGGAGACAGAACAGAACTAGGCCAATCGGCACAAAGGGACATTATTGCAACTGGGAGAAGACCAGATTGCCAAGCACCACGGAATAAATTTTAATTAAGTTAATGGGCGTTTGTAGGCTACAGGTGGTTGAGACGGCAGAAGCAAAGGCCTGTCAAAGGCTGCAGGCCGGTGAGGACAACAAAAGCAACAGCCCCTCAAAGGTCACTGAAACGTGAGGGCAGCAGTGGCAATTGCCTCTCTGGCAGGCACGGAAGAGACCTAGGCAACAGTAGCGGCTTAGCGTCCTTACAGGCAGGGTACCCCTGGATGGGCTCTGGAGGCAGTATTGTCCGAAGACTTAATTATTTCAAGTTGCTCACTTGGAAATCAGACCTCAGCTGCCCACTGCTCTGCAAGGATTTCTTAAGAAACCTCGGAGAACGACTTTAAGGTGAAATTTGAAATTTCATAAATCATTCGAATACTATACGCAGGAAAAAGTAATACAATCCAGCGTAGGTACAGCTGTCTACACTAAGATGTCCCTAAGTCGCCGAAACTTAGGTATAGTTAAAGTTGAGGACTGCGTCTGTGACCTGAATAATGGCACCCATTCTTCTTCTTTAGCCTATAGATGTCCACATTGTCCACTGCTGTTCTTCAGCCTATAGATGTCCACTGCTGGACAAAGGCCTCCCCCAAGGCTTTCCATGCTGACCGGTCTTGTGCTGCCCGCGTCCATCGGCTTCCTGCGACCTTTACCATGTCATCGGTCCACCTTGTTGGGGGCCTCCCTACGCTGCGTCTTCCAGTACGTGGCCGCCACTCCAAAACCTTACTACTCCATCGGTCATCGGTTCTACGAGCAATGTGCCCTGCCCACTGCCACTTAAATTTAGCGGCTCGCAGAGCTATGTCGGTGGGACCCATTAGTGGAATATGATCAGAACAGCGTCTCATATTTCCGGAATGTGTACCATGACCTGCAGGAATGAATGATATGTAAGTGCGAATACAAATAATAAGTGTGAGTATATGTATACAACGTGTTTGAGAAAGGTGAAACAATACTTTCAGGTATTGAAATAAGTTGAAGTTTATAAGGTATACACCTTATAAACTTCAATTTACCCTAGTCATAAATTTGAAATACTAATTTTTTTTTTCCTACAAAATAAATAAAAATATTTATTAAACATTTTGTCGACAACCCTAAACCTACGCTACAGCTGAGGCCGATTGCTAAATACCTACCGGCATACATTACCCACTGGTTCGCGTCAATAAAGATACTTACGTAAATATGTACCTAGGTACTTACTTAGTTGTCCTTAAAAATCGACTCTGTTTTATAATCTTTAAAATTGAATTTTAAAGTTATTTCTAGGGTCATCACTGCGAAGTTTTCGCACCAAACTTCAAAGCAAAATATTTGAAAAACCCATGCACTTAGGTACCTCACACCGGTACCATGAGTATGCAATACACATATAGTTTATATACTGAAAGTATTATTTCATATTTCTGAAACAGATTGTATACATACGTAGGTACATAACATTACACGTTTTATATAAAAACATAGCGGTCCTTCGCTCCCGCCACAAACGCGACACCCCGCAATTTTTAGAATTGTAATGTCTTCGAAAATATTAATTTAAACCATATACTGTAATGGGCCATATAGATCTATATTAAATCATCAATGTATTTAAGGTATTTTACTGGATAAGGATTAATGCTGTATTGGTCAAAATCGATACGAAAAGCTTTTTTTTTAAGTTATAAACTAGCGCTTGACCGCAATCCCGCCTGATGGTAAGCAGTGATGCGATCATTGATGGTGAAGCGCGCTAGTTTATTAAGAGCCTATTCACTCTAGCCTTGAAGACACTCAAATTGTAATGTGACGGAAACACCGTCGCTGGCAAATTGTTCAAGTCCCTCGATGTACGCGGTATAAAAGAGGAAGCGTAACGCTTCGTCCGGGTCGCAGTGGTGTCAACAACGTAAGGGTGGAAACTCGCCGTACGACGGGTCGTCCGATGGTGGAACGGAGATGGGGGAATTAAATCATGCAATTCCCTTGCACACTCGCCAGAATGCATCCTATAGAAGACCGAAAGGCTGGCTACTCTACGCCTGTGCTCCAGGCTTTGGAGACCGTTTCGATTTATTGTCATTCATCATCATCATCTCAACGTTTATCCCAGTCGCATCCGAAGCTTTTTCAGCTTTGGAGTCTGAGGTCCGCTTTTACCAGTCTAACTGCTGATATGGCTAAACTTCGACATTTTCCGTGAAGCGACTGCCGTCTGACCTCCACAACCCGAAGGCGACATCGAAGCATTGCAGCTGACCAATTGTTGGCCTTTTTGAGGGCTCCAACAACCCTTTAACGACTGCCACTAGATGTTCGTATGGCAACCGGGACCAACGGCTTAACGTGCTTTCCGAGGCACGACCAGACCAGTGCAGATATTCATATTCATGCAAACAAATATTTGCACTGTGCGGGGATCGAAACCGCGCCTCCTTGCGCAACGGCCGCGTTCGCTACCGCTACGCCACAGAAGCTGTCGGCCTGTCGGTTAGGGGGCTGATGTGAGGTGACTAATTGAAGAGGTTTTTGTTACTTTTTCACGTAAACTAGGTACTGAACGAATTTATTGCCATTATTGTCTCAAAAAGTAATTGACAAAAAATGTTATTGTGGGATATTCATAAGAGATAGACATTAACCACCGTGGAGTTTTCTTTAGACCTTTTCAATTTGTACAATACATAATACATTATTTTGATAAATCTGCCTGCGTTTTTTGCCTTTAAAAGTAAACTGTATTCTTTTAAACTTGTTCCTTCGCCTTTGTGTCAGTGTTCTACATCGAACTGTGAATTTGAACAGTCCGCACATCACATCTTGTGGGAGTGTATTCTTTGGCAGAATGAACGCAATATTATGTTGGATAGTGTACAGGTTACATCCGGAGTTGTTTGTTATACGGACCTTGTAGAAACTAGAACTAATTTCCGTGCGTTCAGGCGCTTTTGCCATACCTATTATTGGAATCAATTGTAACAGCAAATACCTACTTAGGACCCATTAACTTAATCAAATGTTATTCCGTGGTGCTTGGCATTCTGGGCTTCTCCCAGTTGCAATAATGTCCCTTTGTGCCGATTGGCCTAGTTCTGTTCTGTCTCCTGCTTATTATGGAGGGAAGTGGAAAAAATATTTATTTATTTATTATTTATTTATATATTCTTTATTGTACACCAAATATCAAACAAAACAATCAACACAAAAAAAAAAACATACAATGGGCGGCCTTATCGCTAATGCGATCTATCACAAAAATAAAAATAAAAAAAATAAAAATAAAATATCTTTTTCTTACTCCTCCGCTATTCTTTTCTGATTAATTTCATTTCGGGACCCAAGACAGCTGAATCGTTTCTCCGGGACTCGTCGAGCTTCATTGCTCGGCGTTTTTCTGGCGGTCTCCACTGTTGATTCTGGCTTTCAGGAGTTGCAGTGGGTTGGGAACAGTGTGGCGGGTTTTGTCCCAAATCTGCCTGCGTTAGCAACGTAAGCGGCAAAATGTAATTATTTATAACATCACATTAGAAACCTCAAAAATAACAATATTTCTCCACTATTTAATGGATGTTATTATTCATATTGTTACGGGCTATAGGTACTAAAATGCTATGTATAATAAATGTTAAGGGTTACGAAGTTTATTGGCAACGAAGGTACAGTCGATTGTAGGCAATGACAAGTAGAACGTAGCTGATGTCTCACCGAAGTCTTCACTTATGTCCACGAGGTCCGTGTCGTAAACACACGATAACACTATAGATGTTACTTCACGTAGTACTCGGAGTTCTCGTTATAGTTGTCGCAGTAGGTCTTCTCAAATATCGCTTCTTTACTGTCGCTTGTTGTTGTATCGCTAGTCGAATGCAGACTGACTCTGCGCCGGCGTCACGGCGCTATATATAGGCCAGCTGATCGAACATTCCAGAATCCTCTAAACGTCATAATAATACTGCATAACTTCGAGGTCACCGGCCAAGTAAGTACCTACGGTAATTCCCGGAAACGGGTTTCTAGAAATTTCGATGTCGACACTTTGTTGACAAATCTGTTAAGACCTGTACCATTCGATAAGCCATCCTAAGTCTAGCAATGCATTTTATATTGTGCCTAGAAAATGTCTAGATCTGGGGAAATAGGGCTTAAAAGTGACACACTGCATGACACGCGATATTGAACCTTATGCCACCGACATAAGGTCCATTCGTAACAATATAAATATTCCTCTTCAAACATTATATCCATAAAAAACACTGCATCAAAATCCGTTGTGTAGTTTTAAAGATTTAAACATACATAGGGATATAGGAACAGAGAAAGCGACAATGTTTTATGCGATGTAGTGAAGTAGATGATGTGTGTATCTACACCTGTTATTGTATTGCGTGTATCAAGGTAACAGAAAAATTAATTAACAAAGCTTTGGTGATTGAATGTAGCCTTGATAATAATAATTGAAAAAGTTAGTTGTGGAAAAAAGATATTTCAGAAAAACCTGATATATGTATGTATTTATATCGCCGATTCTGATCAAAATACTTTTGTAATTTTTGTTTATATCATTTTGGTGTGGTTTTTTTATAATGATAAACTAGTGATTGACCGCAATCCTGATGGTAAGCAGTGATGCAATCGTTGATGGTAAATCGCGCTTGTTTATTAAGGGCCTATTCACTCAAAAAACTGAGTGAATAGGAAGGAAGACGGTAGTTGAGCGAGGTGATGCAATGTTAAACCCAACAACACAACCAACGATGCTGCGCCAGAGGGTGATTGACCTGGAGACCCTCCACGACCAAACAACATTTGGTGCATCGTACCCGGCACACATCGCAACACAACTGCTCAGACCCGTCCTCCGCACGGCTTCAACAGACATCATTCCGGAAGACGGCGAATCGCTTGGCAGCAAGACTTTGTCTGGCTGAGTATCATTGTAGACCTGTTTACAAAGCTTCTTAAGAGGGAACTCTAGTGGTGCTACCTCTATACAAACGTATTCCGCTGTTTTCTTCGTGGATAATGATTTTAGAGAAATCATTTGTTTTTCTACAATTTTACACCGTGATTATACGTGCCCCTATCAGTTGCTTTTTTTCCGAAACTTAATTAATAAAAGAAATATGATACTTCAAAATCGCGAAAATGAACCCATTTTTACCCGACTGCCAGGAGGGTTATGTTTTTAGCGCCTATCTTGTATGTATTATTCTTTATTACCTAGTATCTCCAGAACCGCTGAACGGATTTTCACATTTGAGGTATCGTTAGATTTGCCTTAATTGCCCAACTGCTACTAGATAGGTGACATTTAAAAAAAACCAAAATGGCGGATGTATGACGCCATATTGTGAGATATAGAGAAATAAATTTCTACCAAGCATGTCGAGTGGGATATCAAAATGAAGGATTTTAAGCACCGATTCTAAATATGTATTTAACTTAATATTAAATGGAACAAAAAAAAGAATTACATATTTTTGTCTGCCAAGCATATCGAGTTGGGTATCAAAATTAAGGATTTTAATCACTGATTATAATAAATATATTGATTCTGAATACATTTTATATAAAAAAGTCTTTAAATATAAAATTGCCGTTTAATAGGAAAAAAATCTTTTGTATTAAATGCAGTAATTACCCATGCTAGTTTCTACCTTTTCAGTTCGTTAGAGTTTTATGCAGGCGGGTTTTTTGTTTTTAAAAATAAAAATAATATTTTTTATTACCGTGATATTCAGATGTTTATTAGACAAACGTGATAAGTTTTTGACAAAAAAGAAAATAATAGAAGCATAGGTATAATTTTCCCCTAAATATTGATATAAAAATAATTGAGATCTGTCGTGTTTTGAAAAGAAAACAAGGGAATACGAAACGTCTTTTGGTCAACGTTTTTGTAGGTAAAATCAGCCTGCGCTGCAATTGTCCTTTTCGCTCTTTACCGGGAGAGTTTGGAAGCAGCGCGACGGCAATAGTTTCTTCAAATACCTATTTTCCAAATTCTTTGGCACTAGAGTCCCCTCTTAAGACAGAGGCGTTACTTAAAAAAAAGCACCAGGCTCCGTTTTGCATAATATGGTCTCAGCATAACGCTGAGCGACAGCCATTTTTCTTGAATATGACGCATGTTCCCCCAACCATTTCTTTTAAATGTTTTTTTAAGTTTTTGCTTTTGTTTACCACAGTTAAACGTTTTTTCTTTCTTTCTTTCTAGGCAACAAATATATATAACTTCTTCAATAGGTTAACAGTTTTATGAGAGCTGTCTTAAAACACACATATTCCAGATTACGTAATAGCTGCCTTTGAAATGCGTAATAAAAAACATATAAACTCCCTTATCTTATTGGACTATGTTATTTATGTCTTAAAACAGTCATTATAATTCCGTACGTGTATCAATCAATACATTCTGTTGTTGCATAAGTTCATTTGTTAAAAAACAGTCTAATGGCACAAAGTATAACAAAGATCAACTTCAACTCTTGATCAATGGCCCCTGTAGAAGAGACACCACAATTTTGCCAATAACACGTGTAGGTAACATATTATAGAAATTCTTTGAAAATTTTACGTCACAATAATGGCGAATATTCAAATCAAATCAAATCATTTATTTCAAATAAACCAGTTACAGGCACTTTTGAATTGTCAGAAGGTCGGTCAGTCAATAAGATGAAGCTAGTCGCCCAATCCAAAGAGTAGGTACCTATGGAGAAGAACGGGCAAGAAACTCCATGGACACTCTTTTAAATTTTTAAGCTATTGTTACAAATATTTGATTACATCATTCATGTTGAAATCAACCGTGTGAGAACGATGCAGAAATATATTGTACGCTGAGAGCGTCCATTATGGAAAACATACAAAAATCAATTCAGAAATTAAAATACGCCGTGGCAGCTAAGAGATGACCAGTCCCCTCCGACGGCGTCCGTCACGAACATGATGTATGGATCAGCATCATTCAGCACAACCATATTGCTAATGACAGTCGAAAAAGACGGCCGCGTGAACCGTCTACGAGGGAAGTTTGAGGCAAAGTCATGATGTGGCCACTATGCTGTGATATTTCAATGTAATTTTATTAATTATTTACTGAATGCACTTTTTACTACATCAATCACGCGCTTTTATCCAATAAAAACAATATAAATAATTTAAAAGTCCAATGAAAAATGAGCGTGACACTCATCTTAGCTTTTCCGCCAAAACTCCCCGATAACAAAGATATTCATTCACATTATTGACAAAAACATCTGACATAAAAGAACTGTAAATTCATCCCACCCACCAAAAAGCCTCGATAAAAATGCGACATTTTTTTCTGTAATACCTAACCCAAAAAAAGCGACATATTCTTGCTTACAAACATATTTAGATCAAAACGGAGTGGCTTTGAGTGGGACTGGGTTTTAGTTCCATTAATCAAACCCGTCGTTGACATGTGGAACAAAAAAACGGAACTCCAAACGTGATCGTCATTAACGATAATTAAACAAAAAGAATCCTTACCTACATCACTGGTAAAATGAACAAAAACAACCGATTTTCATTCTTATAGCTTCGGTTTTAGAACGAAAATGATTCTAAAAACGGCACGGGTAAGTTGGCAGCACGGTAAACGTATTAGGGTTGGCAGTTTATGGTGTTAACGAAAGAGGTTTTGCACTTTATTTTAATCTGTGGAATTCTGTTTCTAAACTGCCATTTTTCTGGGGTTTCCAACGCAGTGAAGTATAGAAAAAATTGCTCAAAATTTAAACTGAAATTGCTAGTATTTATAACTTTAATATATGTAATTACACACACTAATAACTTAAATAATATAAGACTGAACAAAGTACAGTAAAAACTTGCCACTCGTGCCACCCATACTAATACTATAAATGCTAAAGTAACTCTGTCTGTCGGTTACGCTTTCCCGCTTAAACCTCTCAACCGAGTTTGATGAAATTTGGCAGAGACAATCTTTAGACCCTGAGAAAGGACATAGGCTACCTTTTATGCCGGAAAAATTTGATGTTCCCGAGGGAAATCTAAAAAGCGCGATATAACCGAACTCCACGCGGGCGAAGCCGCGGGCGGAAAGCTAGTAATACTATAAATGCTAAAGTAACTCTGTCTGTCTGTTACGCTTTCCCGCTTAAACCTCTCAACAGAGTTTGATGAAATTTGGCAGAGACAATCTTTAGACCCTGAGAAAGGACATAGGCTACCTTTTATCTCGGAAAAACATGATATTCCCGAGGGAAATCTAAAAAGCGCGATATAGGCGAACTCCACGCGGGCAAAGCCGCGAGCGGAAAGCTAGTCATTTTTTAGTTTGTCCAAATTAAATGTAACTTCTTGGAAAAGCGTGGAATCTCTGTGTCTTATAATACGGCTTAGGTTAAACACCAGTCTTTCTCAGTATTAAAATGTTGTCACGTCATTAGACTTTAATCATCGTTTATGAATAAACCCTTTAAGCACGTTAAAAGGTCAAAAATGTATGGTTAAGGAATCGTTAATCACTAGTCAATTTAAAGTAACTTTTATAAATAAGAGGTGTTGTCACAAGTAAGTAGTAAAAAAAAATTACATAACCACCAACAGCCTAAACTGGCTAAAAAGCTTCTAAAAGAGAAATTCTTAGATATAAAATGCCATTGTATTTTCCGTTTTCCACCACGATGCTTTTATCCACTTACCGCAGCGCTCACATACATAGAAGCAACCCGAATAAATTCTAATAGGCTTTTGTCGTTTCTAAAGAGTATAAAATAACTATTTTTGGGAATGAAGTTCTAGTTGAATGTTTCTCTAAAAGATAAAATTTTTAAGAAAAATAACGATGAATTTTACCTCTTGCTTTTTATTTTCCTGGTGTGGTATCATTATCATCATCATCATCAACAACCTCTTTATCGTCCCACTGTTGGGCACAGGTCTCCTCTCATGCAGAGAAGGATTGAGCGTAATTACCACGCTTGCTCAATGCGGGTTGGCGATTTCAGACTTATAAAGTCCAGGTTTCCTCAAGATGTTTTCCTTCACCTTCAGTCATTGGTGTCCAAGATACACTTAGAGAGTACATATAACTTTAGAAAAGTTACGTTGGTACTTGCCTGACCTGGAATCGAACCCGAGCACTCATACTTGAGAGGCTGGTGTTTTAACCACTAGACCACCACGACATGAAAATGAAAGCAAACCTTGGCCCCGATTCCTTCATTCTTAAATTTATCTTCAACTCTTGATCAATGGCCTCTATGTAATAGATACCTACCTACCACAATTTTGTCAATAACACGTGTAACAAATTATAGGAATTTATTGAAAATTTTAACTAGAGTGAATAATCTTATAATAAACTAGTGCGCTTTACCATCATCGATTGCGTCCCTGCTTACCATCAAGTGGGATTGCGATCAAGCGCTAGATTATAATTAAAAAAAAAATGGCGGATATCGCCAATGACGCTTGAAAAAAGACCAAATTAAATTTAAGTTCAGTCCATCTTTTTCAAAAAGGACAGAAGATAAAATGTCAGTTCAGATCTGTCAAATTAGGTCCGCTCCTGACGTTAATTGGCATATTTTTGGTCGCCATGTTTATAATCGCGTCTAAAGTGTCTATGGAGTACTTATCTTAATTTGACAGGATTAAACTAAAATGTTATCTTCTATCCTTTTCTTAGTGAAATGGAAAGAAAAAGATACACATAACTTAAAATTAGTTTAGTTTTTGAACAAGAGAATCGGCGCTATTTATACATGTAGGTACTATAACAACTCATCAGTTCCAAAATAAAATAAACATAGATTAAAAAATCACTGCAAAGGTACCACCACCACGTTCTGAATTTAAATAATTAATCAACACAATTTTAGCTCCCTCGCTTTTTTTTTTACGCCACAGCAACCAAATCATTCAGCCAGCATCCCAACATGTCATCCTTAAGCGTAGCTTCCGAACGCGATCACTCGACGCCCCTGATTGGCTGCCGTGTTCCCGCCAAAAACGCCATGATGAATGACAGCTGTCAACTTAACCTCAACAATTTGTTTGGTGACATGTTTTAAAACAAATTCTTGTCGCTTACGTTATTCGTTTAGAAGTGAAGAATGATGATTTTTGTCTTTACTTTCGAAGTGTTTAGAATTTCAATTAGTTAAGACAGCATTCAGTTATTTAGTCCCTATTATGTTCATATTTATAAATTCTTCTAAATAAATAACTTTAGGACTAGTGGCCTAGTGGTTAAAACACCAGCCTCTCAAGTATGAGTTTGCGGGTTCGATTCCAGGTCAGGCAAGTACCAATGTAACTTTTCTCAGTTATATGTACATTCTAAGTATATCTTGGACACCAATGACTGAATAAAAGGTGAAGGAAAACATCTTGAGTAAACCTGGACATCAAGTCTGAAATCGCTAAACCGCATTGAGCAAGCGTGGTGAATGTGGTGATTACACTCAATCCTTGTCTGTGTGAGAGGAGACCTGTGGCCAGTAGTGGGACGATAAAAAGATTGATGATGCTGGTGAAGATGTTTAAAATAGGGGAACTGCACTAGGTTTTTCTCGACAGGTCGCTTGGCAAATTACTTCACATACCAAAACGCCACCCGTTTTACACGGGTCGATAAAAATCAAAGGTTTATTTTTTTTTTATTAGTTATAAACTAGCGCTTGACCGCAATTCCGCCTGATGGTAAGCAGTGATGCGATCATTGATGGTAAAGCGCGCTAGTTTATTATGAGCCTATTCACTCTAGCCTTGAAGACGCTCATATTGTAATGTGACGGAAACACCGTCGCTGGCAAATTGTTCCAGTCCCTCGATGTACGCGGTATAAAAGAGGAAGCGACACGCTTCGTCCGGGTCACAGTGGTGTCAAGAACGTAAGGGTGGAAACTCGCAGTACGACGGGTCGTCCGATGGTGGAACGGAGATGGGGGAATTAAATCATGCGATTCCCTTGCACACTCACCAGAATGCATCCTATAGAAGACCGAAAGGCTGGCTACTCTACGCCTGTGCTCCAGGCTTTGGAGACCGTTTCGAGTTAAGTCTGGGTCGCCAATCAGCCTCTTGGCACGCCTCTCCACTGAATCCAAAGTAGCCAGGTGACATTTCGCAGCACCAGCCCAAATGTGGCTGCAGTACTCCACACACGAGCGGACCTGTGCTTTGTACAACATTAGAAGCTGCCCCGGTGTGAAGTACCGCCGGACCTTTGCGATAACGCCAAGTTTTCTGGCAGCCACCCTGGCCTTGGACTCAATGAACCACCCAAAGTTAAGGTTCGAGGAAATCTCTACTCCCAAAAGCTGAAGGCGGTTGGTGCACTCCAAGGATACATTCTGAAAAGTAGGAGCCAAGGTGAACGGGCTCCTTTTGGCGGTGAAAAGACACGCCTGTGTTTTGGCGGCATTGAATGCTACAAGATTGGCTTTGCCCAATTCGGAGACTGCCTGTAGTGCAGCCACTCGTACGCTGTACCATAGCCTCTCTTTCGGACCGGATTGCTTCCTTACTAGCCCGAGGACCCGGCAGGTAGCTCTCCACAACTGTGCTATCATCTGCATAACCATAGATACCGGGCATCAGCAGATCGTTAATATGCAGCAGGAACAAAGTTGCAAAGAGAACAGACCCCTGAGGAACACGGCATTAGTCGACACTCCGATGAGCATCCGTCGACAACAATTTGGAAGGAGCGTTCAGTCAGGAAGTCTTTTACCCAGCCAGTCAGGCCAGGGTAAATTTTTATCTTGTCCTTTTAAATGAAAAGAAAAAATGCACAAAGCATAAATTTTTGAAATTGCTATTTTGGTTATCTGTGGCCTATTCGAATTGCCATTTAGGTAGTCGATTTTCGCTGTGAGGCCAAAACCGTGCAGCTCTAGTCAACTGAGTTAAGCCTGCATTCATGATCAGCCCGAAACACTACGAACTCCTATTCACTGATCACTTAATATTGCGATAAAAAAAAAACAAATGTTTATGAAAAACTGGCCAGTTGTAATTTAATTTAAAAAAAAAGATCATTTATAACTAATAAAAGGTACGTTCCAAATTCAAAACTTCCCTCCACAATTTTTGAGAGCCAATTAAAATTAACGTGGGGGTTTTCACGCGAAAGCTGAGTGTCACGCGCATTTTTCATTGGACTTTTAAAATTATTTATGGTGTCATTTACTAAGTAAAAGCGCGTGATTTATGTAGTAAAAAGTGCATTCAGTAAATAATTCATAAAGAACATTGAAATATCGCACCATAGTAGCCACATCATGACTGCCTCAAACTTCCCACTAACCACTAATTTGCTACTAGTTGATAAGTATTTGAAAAAAAAAAGAAAAAAAAATAGACGTTCACGCGGCCCTTCCTTTTCAGCTGTCATCGGCGATATCAGCCATTATTGTGAAAAAACATTTTCAAAGAACATCTATAAATTGTTACACGTGTTATTGGCAAAATTGTGGTATCTATTCCACAGAGGCCATTTAATCTCACCTTGAAAAATGAGGAAGAAGAAAATTATAGTGTACTCAATGGGATACAATTTTCGTCGCCGGATGATGCGCTGTCAGCGTTCGACCAGGCTGTAAAAAAGGTGTCTGCGGCGGACTGGAAAAAGTGTTTCGAAAACTGGTTCAGACGCATGAAACTTTGTGTAGAGGCTGGTGGAGAGTACTTTGAAAAGATGTAATAAAAATATATTATGTAGGTACCTATAGATTTTTTTTTTATTATCGCAAAACTTTCTGAGTATCCCACTTACATATTTAGACATACATGTTACGGCTATCGATGATTATGACACGTCGAATGACGATATAATAACTATATGTATATCAACTATAGGCCGTCGATCAATCACCATATATTATCTAAATGTCGAAGTCATCAATCAATCTGTAATAATAGGGTATCGAGCCCTATTATTGCGTCTTTGATACAATCTTATATAAGTTATAATGATTATTTATTTTAGTACTTTATTAGTTCTAATATACACTGATCAATTATAATTTTGTTAAGTTTTTTCTTTGCTAAGGCGGTTACTGCAAATGATAAAACCATCAAACGGCGCAAACAAACTCAAACTCATTTATTGCGAAAATGGGTATTATAAACATCGATACATAAAATAGTTTGGCATCTCCATAATCCGCCTGACGGCATGCAATTTTGATTGGTGTACGTCTCTACTTATTGTACAATTTTAATTACAATTTACAATTTTATTAATTCATTGGTAAAATCGATCAATATAAGATTCCTAATTGGCCATTCTGACCATAGATATAGGAAGTAAAAGATACACATAAACGACTCGATACTGAGTCAAAAAAATATATACACGTGTGTGCGTAAATGACAATGTTTGAATGAAAACTAGTGTTGTCCAGGATGGCTTACGATAAATATTTCATTATCGATTATTTATGTAATAAAAACACAACAAGTTATTTCAGGCGCAATACTGATTGAAATTGTAGTACCTACAGGAATAAAAGCACTTTATTTTTAATTAATTATTTATTCCAAAATCAAAAATCATCATCATCATCATCAACCTATTTATCGTCCCACTGCTGGGCACAGGTCTCCTCTCATACAGAGTAGGATTGAGCGTAATCACCACGCTTGCTCAATGCGGGTTGGCGATTTCAGACCCAAACTCCAGGTTTCCTCAAGATGTTTTCCTTCACCTTCAGTCATTGGTGTCCAAGATATACTTAGAAAGTACATATAACTTTAAAAAAGTTACATTGGTAAGTACTTGCCTGACCTGGAATCGAACCCGCGCACTCATACTTGAGACGCTGGTGTTTTAACCATTAGGCCACCACGACTTCCATACAAAAATATTTTATTCAAATTAGGCTGAGAATCAGCACTTGAACGTCAATATTAAACGTCCGCCTTTCGCCACTTCCTAGCGCTTTCGCTGGGAAGAAGTGACGGAACAAACTCCCCAGGAGCACAGCTGTCTGTTTAATAAAAAAATAAATACACATGACTTTATACAATACTATGTATAGTAATGAATACAAGAAAATACTACAACAATGAAATTATTGACCATAAGGTAACTAACTACACCAAAAAACCAGTAAAGCAAAAAAAATATTAAAACATCATTAAAATAGAAATGTAAATAAGTAAAAACATGATACTATTATATACAATCAAAATCAAAAGTCATTTATTCAAATTAGGCTGAGAATCAGCACTTTTTGAACATCAATATTACATAAGAATATAAGATATGTCGTGTCGAGTCGTATATATGTCGTAGTGGCCTAGTGGTTAAAACACCAGCCTCTCAAGTATGAGTGCGCTGGTTCGATTCCAGGTCAGGCAAGTACCAATGTAACTTTTCTAAAGTTATATGTACTTTCTAAGTATATCTTGGATGCCAATGACTGAAGGTGAAGGAAAACATCTTGAAGAAACCTGGACCTTAAGTCTGAAATCGCCAACCCGCATTGAGCAAGCGTGGTGATTACGCTCAATCATTCTCTGTATGAGAGAAGACCTGTGCCCAGCAGTGCGATGATAAAAAAGAGGTTGATGATGATGATTGCATAAGACAGTCCCCCAAAACGCCCACCCATCGACAGTCCTTAGTTCTTTCGCTGGGAAGAAGTGGCGGAAAAAACTCCCAGCAGCACAGCTATCTGTTCATTTAGAAAAAAACATATTAGTTTATACAATACTATGTAGGTACAGTAATACAAGAGAAAAAAAAAAACAACAAAAATGAATTTATTTATCATATGCCAGCTAGCCACGCCAAAATACCAGAAAAGCAAAAACAAAAATAAAATATCATTAAAATGGAAATGTAAATAAGTAAAAACGCAAATTATATGGACTCATATAATGTGTCAGTAAGCTAATTCTGGATAAGGAACAAACATTGTCTCGAGTTAATCAGAGCGACCAGCTATTCTTATCAATAGTCATTTACAGAATAATATGCCTTTGAACAAAGCTTGGATTTGATTTGTGCTTTAAATGCATTGTGAGGCAAGTCTTGCAAAGCAGAGGGTATCTTGTTATAAAAAGTTATACCAAGCCCAACAAAAAAGTTATGAACCTTTTGAAGTCAGTGAAAAGGGGCTCGTAGTTTTTCCTTATTTCGGGTGTTAACATTATGGATCTCACTGTTTTTGGTGTGCATGTGAATATTTTGCCTAAGATATAAGGTGTTGGCTAAGACAAATTGCGAAGCAACCGTGAGAATGCCAATATCTTTAAAGGAATCTCTTAAAGAAACTCTTACACCGAGCTGGTAAATTGCTCGGACAGGACGTTTTTGGAGAACAAATATATTTTGTATGTCAGAAGCTTTGCTCTACAGTAGAATACCGTAGGTCATAACGCTGTGGAAATAACTAAAATAGACTAAACGAGCTGTATCAACGTCGGTGTATTGTCTTGCTTTCCTGACGGCATAGGCGGCCGAACTGAGACTTCCTGCTAGGGTTGATATGTGTGGGCCCCACTGAAGTTTGGCATCTACTGTGATTCCCAGAAAAACTGCCGAGCCCACAGTTTCACTTCTTTGTCTAAAACGATATAGGGTCGCAAATTTCTAACGTTTGGCAAAGCGAACTTTACACATTTCGTTTTCTTAGTATTTAGAACTAGGTTATTTGACGTAAACCAATCTGTTACTATTGAGAGTGCACTGTTATCTTCGCCAAAATTTTGTCTATTCCTGTCTACTTTAAAAATAAGAGAAGTATCATCTGCAAACAGCACAACGTCACAGATGCCTTTCATATAAAATGGTAAATCATTAATATATACTAAAAACAAGAATGGACCCAGTATTGAGCCTTGCGGTACACCTAACTGATCTGGTAGCCCGGAAGATTTCACACCATTAATATCTACACACTGGAATTTGGGACACCGCAATGGCGTAGTTTACGCAAAAGTGCATCATGGTGCACACAATCAAAGGCTTTGGAGAGTTCACAAAAAATTCCAATAGGATTTTGCGACCTCTCCCATGCATTAAATATGTCAAATATGTGTTTCAGTAGACCAATACCCGCATCTGTAGTCGAACAACTCTTTGTGAAACCTAAATATTTCAAGGTTATTGACCTTGAAATATTACAATTCTGCTTATGTGTGTCCGTAATGTTTTTCTATCAAATTTTAACATTTTGCTTTCATGTTTTAAGCGAAGATCAAAATAACTTTCAACAATAGCTTTCATAAGTAAATACCTATGGCTATCTAATGGGTCTTGATCCAAAACATGGTATTGCAAATTATAGAATAGAGATTCTGCGGTCCGTAAAATTTTCGGCACACATTTCGCAAAAATGACTTCAGACATAATTTTTTTCTTCATGTTTTCTCTAAAATAAGTTTTAGCACTACAACACAATTTAATTACGTCATTTGATGGGTATGTAAGATAGCCTTTATTTGTTTTTAAAAAATCCTTTTTGTTCAAACTTTGAACGCAATAGTCACACTTAATCTTGTTAGAATTTTTTTTTACCACAAACCTCGATATATATGAAACAATCATCATAGACATTTGAGAAAGAGAAGCAGTATAATCTATCAGTAAAATTTCATCGCCGTAATCAGTTTCTTCGTTTTCGTTACTGTCTTGCATCAATTCTTTAAAAATTGTATTATAATTTAAAGAATTATTAATTTTAGCTACTGTTGACATAGTGTTAGTAGATAAAACTGCTATTTTCTCTAGTTCTAAGCAATTGCCACTTTCACTTATTTTGATTTTAGTGTGACAAATTAATCTTTTGTACGCTGCAATAAAATTTTAAATTAAGCGATGATGATGACTTGTAAATTTATTGTAGTATAGTTATATTTGGTAAATTTGCTATAAGTAAGTGGTCAATTCGCAGAACTGAAGCAAAATTTACTAGAAATAACTACGACCACTTTTAATATAATTGTTATTATATATTGAAAGAATAAAAACTAAAGAAAATCTTATTAACTATTATTTAGTAAAAAGAAATTAAAAACCGGGCGCTAGTGAGTTCCAGTACTTTCTTCTTTTAGTAATTTCTAAATATAATTTGGTTAAATATGTAGTATGGTAATCCAGTTACGGTGTCTTTAAAACTAAGTTACATTTTATCGATACTTGTGACGTAACCGCTTTGTCAAGCACTAGCGTAAACAAACAATTTTAATTTTTACACAATATTTTCATAAATCCTATTTAAAATTACAAAATATACTTACATACAACAATGGGAATAAGTAATACATTGAAATTACTTTTTTCTCATCGATATAATTGCATAAATTTGACTAAATATGTTTCGGAAACTTATGATGACAAAATCGTATTTACCTGTGAAAAGTGTATTGATTCGGGTTATTTCTTTTTGTCACATCACATTTACACACAGAACAAGACACCATAGCTGAGCTTAAATCTTTTTTGTTCTTTTATTAAGGGATTTTTAAAATAATCACAAAATACACCACGCCGCAAAGCACTCATTGACTCTAGGGGCCCTTTCTTGTGAAAACAATGTCTCAATTGCAATTTATTTTTTGTCTCTTTCTTTCTCCTCTGAAATCAACTGGATCGGGATCTCTCGCTCACACGCATCGTGTATCTTTTGCGTAGCAAAAAAATCCTACATCTATGATTCTGACACTATTGCAATAACAGACTAGCCTAAACCTAGTAAAATAATTGTATAAGAATATAGAAGTTCACTGTTTGTGTGTTGATTGTTATGAGTAGGTAATATTAAATGTTACAATCACTAGATGTAATAATTTCACTAGTACTGAACGACAGTAAGTGTAGCTGCTGAAATGTGAAACTAGTTGATTCTGAAATTTTGTTATTGCAAAAATAAGCTATAATCATCGATCAATTATACACTAGATTCACAGTCAGCGTAAAAAAATGTTTAAACTGAACAAGCGCTTTGGTGCTCCTTTCATTTAGTACTTACTTTATAATTCTGGCTTTAATACATGCGTGTAAGGTTGAATTTGGTTTGATGTCAGACTCGATCGTAAAAAATAATGGCTTTTTGTACTGCTTTGTGATAAGAACTTTATACACCGCACTTAAGGCTGATTTTAAATTAATGTGTATTTATTTTGACTACATTAGACTGCTTAATACTTGTCGCCATTTTTGATAATAGTTTTGTTCGAGACTCTGTATCTTGTGTATAAGTGATCGATGGCTCTAATCATTGATCTATGTAGGTAGGAAAGTCTGATAAGGGTTGGTCAATAGTGTATGACAAACATAAAAGGGTGAATTCTGACGAAAAAAAAAGTTTTTAATGGTTCAAGTGATATCAATTCGAAACTTGTATACTTAAGAATATAATTAAAGCTAATAATTCATTATTTCTAATCTGTATGAGAATAATTATTTTAATTACAGAACAAAATTTTAGCCTAAAAATAAAACTAATTTTATACTTTTAATTAACTACTTACATACAATAGTGCTTAACTAATAAGTAACTAGAATATTATATAATACTCTTTATTATGTAAAATCATATAAATTCACAATAAACTATTAAAATTAATCATCATATCATCGATCGATCAATCGATGATATCTACACTGCTTATTAGACTATTGTACATCGTCTGTTATCACACAGAGAAAAATCGATCCGCATTCGATGATTTCTTATTATCGATTGATCAATCAAGTTTCATTGATTGACGAGTTTTACAAACTGATTTCTTAAATCAACCTCCACGTTGATATGAATCAACATCGTACGCTGTTGTGGTATGTGAAGAAGTCCATGACAAGTGGAAAGTAAATCGCAATTGTTGTTACTGTAAAATGTATTGATGATAGCAAGGAATGTTATACCAATTAACAAACAATACAAAAATATTCAAGGCAAGGATTTTTTCAATCGATTCTTGTAATAATCATGCCATAATATCCGATTACTCTTTACCAAAGGAAAAAAAATCGACAAAACTACAACTTGCAGGCAGAATGAAACTACTCGTACAATACTTGAGATTTTCTCGGACCAAAAATCAAATGCATATATCGTCAACACAAATATGTTACTTAACATAAACATAGCCGTAGCTATACACAAACGACTTAAAATTTCTTTTCTCCATTCTGTTTTAGGAATAATTGCACTTGGGTTTTTATCTTTAGGAAATAATGCACACAAAACTTTGACATACAGGATCAAGTTAATAGCTGCAGGCAAAATGTTAGTCGTGAGCAGAAGGGTACAGAACATAAACATCGATAACACCATATATTCATTGTCTAATTCACAAAGACTCATAAATAAGAAAAGCATTCCGCAAATAAACACTACTATCAGAGGTATACCCCAAGCAAAAAGGAAGCTTTTAAGATATCTTCTTTTAATATTACAATCAAATACTTTTACAATATCAACGTAGAACATATAACACATTACTACTAGCCAATAGTTATAAACAGCGCTTAATAATAAGAACAAAATAAAATAAAAAGTTATGATTGGGCTGACCCCAAGAATGTACATGTCATCATTTAACCAAATAACTGTGATGACGGCTAAACGTAATATATTCACTATCATTGCACTGATATACACGTAATTGTGAAAATTACGAAACTTCCTGATGAGACACCATGATGTCACTCCGTATATGAATGCAGCTAAAGTAACGGTGCACTGTAAATAGTGTCCTATTAAAGTGTACATTTTTGTTGAGTCGTGATGATCACTTTCTTGCACTGTAATCTCCAAGCTGGTATCAGGATCAGTTGCATTGATATTATCCATTATTGCGAACTTGTTATTGAGTTTGCCATTATCAAAGAGGCTAAATTGCTCACTTGTGGACAATTTTAATTTTACTCCTCGCTGTTTAAAATTATAAAAAAATTGTATTTCGTTAATGGTGGCCTTGATGCGGATTGTGCCTTATTTAGGACCATTGATAAGAATGTTGAATTAAACGATTTTAATATTACTAATATGAGAGGAGTGACTCTAAAAACTGCCGTTAAAATATTAAAACTCACTGATCGTGCTGTTGTTTCAACGGCGACAGAATCGAACTAATGTGATTAGAGCAGATTTTGGGTACTTGACTAATCATTTCTGTTTATCTTGCATTATCAGTTCATATTATTGGGCTAGTAATCAATAATGTGTGACATCGCAATATTAGATACGCCAAAACAAAAGAGAACTTGTAAATTTTTCTAGACCCAACTAGAATAAAATCTAATATTTTTTTAAGCTGCTTCAAAGCAACGGTTTTGAATTTGATTTTTTTTTATAACATCTCATTTTGTTTCTAGAACACTTATTGAATCATGTTAAAATGAGGAAGTGACTTCGGATTGAACTTCATCGGTTTACTATATGAAAACATTGTTCGTGTTTGTGAACAAAGTTTTAGAGATATTATTGTAAATGCAGAAAATTCTTTTTACAATAGATAATTCATTTAATGAAATTAAAGTTTCTGGAAGTTTTTAAAGAATTTTGGGAACTTTTTTACTTATACATTTATGATCAACGAGATCGATGTTTATAAAACAAATTTTAAAATATTAGTTGTTGAATATGACCTCTAAATTTTGTTTGTCGGCGGTGAATGCTACCAAAAATTTTAAGTAAACTGAACGCGGCCATAGTGGGACCGCATTCTTCCACCGACCGCCATACGACGTGGTGAGCACACTTCTTTTCGAAGTGGCAAGCTAGCGAGTCATGGCCACGATGTTTTACCGGTTACAAAATTTAATTATTTTTAAGTATTACCTAATATAACCCTTGGGGGGATTAGGCCTCAAAATTCTGAATTAGTAAAGTTAGGGAGTTTGCCAGTGAATTGTGTCGACATGCGCCTTCTCGTGATCAGCAGGTAAGAATTTTACAAACTGATTTCTTTAATCAACCTCTACGTTGATATGTATCAACAATGAATGCGTATGTACGCTGATATCGTATATGAAGAAGTCGATGACAAGAGGGAAGAAAATCGCAATCGTCGTAACTGTAAAATGAATGTTATTCCTATTGACAAAAATATTCAATACAAGGATTTTTTCAATCGATTCTTGTAATAATCGTGCCATAATATCCGATTACTCTTTACCAAAGGAAAAAAAATCGACAAAACTACAACTTGTAAGCAGAAAGAAACTACTCGTACGATATTTGAGATTTTCTCGGACCAAAAATCAAATGCGTATATCGTGAACACAAATATGTTACTAAACACAAACATAGCCGTAGCTATACAAAAACGACTTAAGATTTGTTTTCTCCTTTCTTTTTTAGAAATAATTGCACTTGGGTTTTTATCTTTAGGAAACAATGCACATAAAACTTTGACATACAGGATCAAGTTTATAGTTGCAGGCAAAACGTTAATCGAGAGCAGAAGGCTAGAGTACATAAAAATCGCTAACACCATATATTCATTGTCGAATTCACAAAGGCTCATAAATAAGAAAATCATTCCGCATATAAACACTACTATCAGAGGCATGCCCCAAGCAAATAGGAAGCTTTTCAGATATCTGCTTTTGATATTACAATCAAATACTTTCACAATATCAACGTAGAACATATAACACATTACTACCAGCCAATAGTTATAAACAGATGTTAATAATAAAAACAACATTAAGTAAAAAGTTTTGAATGGTCCTACACCAAGAATGTACATGTCATCATTTAACCAAATAAGTGTGATGACGGCTAAACGTAATATATTCACTATCATTGCACTGATATACACGTAATTGTTAAAATTACGAAACTTCCTGATGAGACACCATGATGTCACTCCGTATATGAATGCAGCTAAAGTAACACTGCACTGGAAATAGTGTCCTATTAAAGAGTAAATTTTTATTGAGACGTGATGATCACTTTCTTGCACAGTAATTTCCAAGCTGGTATCAGGATCAGTTACATTGATATTCTCCATTATTGCGAACTTGTTATTTAGTTTGCCAGTATTAGAGAGGCTAAATAGCTCACTTGTTAACAATTTTAATTTTACTCCCCACTGTTTAAAATTATAAAAAAATTGTATTTATTTAATGGTGCCATGACGCGGATTGTGCCTTGTTTAGGACCATTCATAAAAATATTAAAATAAACGATTTTAATATTACTAAACTGAGAGGTGTGACCCCAACAACTGTCGTTGAAATATTGAAACTCAGTGATCGAATGTTGCTTTAACAGCGACAAAATCGAACAAATATGATTAGAGCAGATTTCGGATACTTGACTAATCATTTCTGTTTATCTTGCATTATCTGTACATATTATTGGGCTAGTAATCAATAATGTGTGACACCGCAATATAAGATACTCCAATACAAAAAAGAACTTGTAAATTTTTCATGACGCAACTAGAATAAAATCTATTATTTCTTTAATCTGTTTCAAAGCAACGGTTTTGAATTTGATTTTTTTTTTAAATAACTCCTCATTTTGTTTCTAGAACAAGAATGAATATTGTCAAAATAAGGGACTGAGTAAACGATTCCGGATTGTGACTTCACCGGTTTAGTGAACTAAGTTTCAGAGATATAATTGTAACTGCAGAAAATTCTTTTAACAATAAATAATTCATTTAATGAAATTAAAGTTTCTGGAAAAAAAAAACATCAGTTCACTGCCATTTCAGGTTACTTACTCTACAACTAGATCTTTTCCGGACCACAATGATTTGCAGATTTATAAACAAGCTGGCCACCCAAACTTACCTGATGCCATTCAAATCATCAACAAGGATTTGTTCTCAATCTGTGAATGGAGTGAGGCACATGGATTGCTTGTTAACCCATCGAAGACTCAGGTCATTGTTATTGGCAGTTCAAGGATGTTCCCCAAGATAGGTCGCAACTTCCCCAAGTTCAATTTAACGAAACTGCTATACCTTTCAGTGAGAAGTTTAAGAACCTTGGGGTTTGGATCGACAAGCATCTTTCCTGGGATCCACAGCTACAGGATGTGAGTCGCAAAATTTTTGCATCTCTTAAGTCTCTGAGACGGTTACGGAATTTTCTTCCTCCTGCCACTAAAACTGCCCTTGCACAATCATTTTTACTTCCCATCTTTGCCTACGCAGATGTCAGTTATCCAGATCTTACTGAGGCACAACAAGATAAACTTGAGCGACTTCAAAACTTTTGCATAAGATTTATATTTGGCCTGCGCAAATATGATCACATATCTAAATTTCGTACAAAGCTTAACTTCCCATACGTCTTTGCCGGAATTCTCATATCCTTTTTCAGCTCTACAGCATTTTGTTTAATCCTAAAACCCCCACTTATCGTAAAGAACGATTCAAGTTCCTTCATGACACACATAATAGATATCTGAGGTCATCGGAAAACCTGATATTAGACATACCGATGCATTCCACTAGTTTTTACGATAAATCCTTTACTGTACAAGCAGTTCGGCTATGGAATGACTTGCCCGTGTCTGTAAGGCGTGCTCAAACTCTGTCCACTTTTAAAACCATGGTAAAAAAGCATTTCCTCTCTCTTTAAACATGTCATTATTTTTATTTTATTTTTTATTTGCTTTTGTATGATTTTTATTAATTAGATGTATATATTTATTAGACTAGTATGATACACTTAACGTGCATATTTATTATATAAACTATGTAAAATTGTAAATAGTACACTGTAGACTACCTACATTATTTCTCTCTCCTTCCCCTTACTATTTCATCCAAAGGTTGTCTGTAAAAGATCGCTCTTAGCGATAAGACCGCCCATTGTGTCACCCTTTGTAAAATTTTTATATTTATGTTTTTGTAATCAATATGGTGTACATAATAAAGAGTATTCTATTCTATTCATTCTTATGTTAATCCTTCGAATAAACTAAGAACATAGCACACTCCATAGCTCGCTGGAATTTGTAGCTGAGTGACGATGTTGAGTTTGTACCAGTCAACCGACATTGTCCATATTTCGACGCCATATCATGATGCTCAGGGTGCACTGATTGAAACCTTAGCCCTCAAATGAGGAAAGGAGCCAGAAAAAAAATGTGGTGGTGTTTACATAAATTCATGTTCTCGTATAAAACTGATAAGCTAAGCTTTCTCTCTCCTACTATGATATTCTGCTTGGCATATAATGATCAAATAAAATTTTGAGTTTCTTTTTTCTCAGGTAGGCCCCGGACAAGGTGGACCGATGACCTGATGAAGAGTCGGGGAAACCGCTGGATGCGGGAGGCATAATTGGTCGTAGTGGAGATCCTTGGGGAGGCCTATGTCCAGCAATGGATGTCATTCGGCTGAAATGATGATTATGATGACAGAGGTATAGTTACAGTAAGTATATTATACTGATATGTGCATAGGTTTGGGCAATTTATATGATGTACAAAATAAAAATAAACATTATAATTGGATTGGAACTAAAGTAATAGGTACGGTGTAAAACAAATAAAAGTTTCCACAGTGCAAACATAATAGACACGCAAGGCAGACAGAAGCAACTCTAGACTAAAACGTAATTTAATTACCAAAATAAAACAATAAACAATACCGCCTGATTGTTGCCCACAATATTAATGATTTCCATCAAAACACACGACATTGTATACTCAACTGTATCACAGTGAAGCAAGGGTGAATTTTCCAACAGTTAGAATTTAATCTGCAGTCGGTTGGAAGACAATAGCAAGTAGACTAGTCTGTCCGCTGTCCGTTCATTAAGCACGCAATCCAAATCAAAACAACTTTGACGAATTAATATTCGTCAAAATTGTCAGGTTTCTGATTACTGCCGGACTTAGTGGGGTGGCCAAGCTTCGTGATTACTTCAGATAGAGTTGTGTCTTTGATAGACTGATTTTTTGTTCTTTTTTTTGGTTAGCTTGCGGGCATCCTTGCAATCCATAATGATAGCTTACAATCCTTCCAGGCATCATTATCTAGTTCCACCCTAATGGAAAAGCTATAGCAACCTCCTTAGAATATAGCCTCTGTGGCACGCATGGTCACCCTATCACCTCGTCTTAGCACTCAAATGGTCTACCGTGTGTTTACCAGCCCGTTCTAACCTAAGGTGCTCATATCTGATCGTTCGCCAGTCGCTAAATCGCACCTTGCCAGATTGTCAATGAGGAATGGCAGGTAGCATTTTAAACGTTAAGCAGACGGATAGAGTTCTTCTTATCCTTTTAAATGTCTACATATAATATACGTATATTTACTTTTAAGGATGAAATATCAAAAGAAAGAAAAGAAAATTAAAAAGGATGTTTTAAGGAAGAAACGGATTTTTTTAAATAGTTGCTTGTTATTTACGGCACTGAGGTCAGATCATTTCAACAACAGCTATATTTATCAGAATATATTAAAAAAAAACAATAATATCCAATAATCAAGCCATACTATCAAGAAACCATTCCTATAATATCAGATAATACCTAAACACAGATTTTCTGAGATACTAATTTCGAGTTAGTACGAAAATACCCCATTAGAAAGACACTCTCCTTGTCTAATTAAACGTAAATGACATTTTTATATATAACAGTACATTATATACACTCATGGCAGTTGGGAGTAGGTAGGTACATTAATGTTACAATGTGTGGAAGAATTTATAAATAAGCCTCTTTTTTTATAGTATTTTACATCTGACCTGTTGTTGGGAGAAACTCGAAGAAGTACAAGCGAATGAAAGGTAATGCAGGTTCATATGGATCTAATAAGGAGGAATGAGGGAAAGTTCACGAGCGAAGTTAACTATAGGAGTAGGAGAAAACCGACAATAATTGATGGTTTGTGTGAAATGTGGGGATGACTTCTGAGATGACGGCCGATGGAGATGTCATTAACATCACAATTTTTCTCTCTCTCGTCCCAATGTCCATGTTCTATATCGAGTTCATTTCAGTAGTTACCTCCTTTCGAACCATGTTATCATTCGTACAATCCATCCATGGTTTCAAAAGAGAATAGCTGTGACTTCCGAAAGTAAATTAGGATAAGGGGCGAGTAGAGGAAAAGTCGTCACGAGTTTATTAAAAATACACAATAAATTAAGCATATTTTATTTGTACAAAGGATGCTTAGACGCATGAAAACCATATATTTAACCTACATACAACTAGAACACAATACATAATATTATTTACAGTGAGACGCTAGATAGTTTATCAAAATAATTCCAACAATGGTCATTAAAGTAAAGTTTGGTGATATTAAAGGAGATAATTCAAAATCAAAGCAATTCATTTACAACACGGTTAAAAGTCAGATACAATAAACATTGGGTATTGAAGACAGAGTAGATACAGCTACGCATAGCGAGGAGATTTTCTTTCATGTAAAATGTACAACTTGTAATTCTTAAGATAACACTAATATTTATTTATTTATTAGGTACGTTTAATTTATATTTACACACTAAGTATAAATAGGATAAAAATATGAGATGAATCTACACATGTGTAACAGAACCCTTAAGCACTAATGATAATACCTACTATAGATTCACTACACATCATTAAATTACTTAAGTCACACGTATCGTAAACTATTTTATAGCCCATGTGACCTAAACTCACATTTAAGCCACGCTGTTCTGTTTAAAAGAAAATTAATTACTGATACACGTGATTTATGAGCGGTTTAGTTTACACAGTACTGTTTACGTAGGTACTGATACAGGACATGATATACCATGTAATGATATCTACATGTGTGTAATCGCAGGCATAATATACACCAATAAAAAACACAAATGCTGACTATAGCAAGTAACACTATTCACCTAGTTATCTTCCTTTTTTATTTTTTGAGCTATTGAATAATACATTTTTTTCGAGGACAATTGAGTAGTTAACAAAGCATAAAATTAATCCACAAATTAAATTGATAGAACTACCAGAGGCTTTATTTACGATATATTTCTGTAACATCTTTAAGAAAAACATTTACAAGATCAATGTAGAATATATAATACATGACCACCAACCTGGAGCCCTATTCTGATATTTTAATAAATTTGTCATTCCAACACGATGCCATTATCATCTTCATAATCTGCTAAATTCATAATGATCGATCAATAATTATCGGTCAGTCGTCTCGTAATGGAACGGAGATAAAATGACATTGCCGTATTGACATTATTATAAAACCCGTTAGTAGTAATCATCATCATTGCAGCGACTGCCGTTTGACCTCAAAAATCCGAAGGCGATATCGAAGCATTGCAGTTAGACCAATTGTTGAACTTTTGAGGGCTCTAAGGTGCGTATTACAGAACGAAACTCGAGCATTAATCTCTGCTTAAGCATTACTTAAAACTAGTTTCAACCAATCAAATGGCTTGAATCGAGACTTAAGTCTTGAGTTTTGAGTGACGTTCTGTAATACGGACCTAACAACCTGTAACGACTGCCATTAGATGTTCGTATGGCAACCGGAACCAACTGCTTAACGTGCCTTCCGAGGCACGACCAGACCATTGTAAATATTCATATTCATGCATACAAATATTTGCATTACACGGAGATCGAACCCACGTAGGCTGTCAAACCTTTTTGTAGAAACGATTTTCTAAAGACTACTACTCAATTTAAACAAATTAAAATGTCGTGAAGTGTCAGTCATTGACCACTGTAAAGTCATAATGACACCATTTTGTTAGTTTCATTTCATTTATTTCATTCTTAAAAACAATTTACATTGTGTCGAATGTCTAATCTAATATGCGACCTATACACAAATATAAAGAACTCAGAATTTTATAACAAGAGATTTTATACATTATAGGGGAAATTTATTTATGGTGCCAAACAGTTTAAATATAATCTTAACCAAAATCAAACACAACCACACAAGTCAAAAACAATTACCAATCGAATGTCAAAAGTTGCAAATATCTTAGGTACCAATGTCCAAATATAATGTCAATAATGTCAAAACAATTTACAACATAATGCCAAACAGTTTAATGTCAAACAATTCCAGAATCAGAAAGAAAAAAAAAAAACCATTCATCCATTACTTTGTGACATCAGCTCAGATATACTGTACAAACATTTTTCTATTAAAAAGGCTTTTAATTTTATTTTAAATGAGTGAGTGTTATAAATCAGGATCTTTAGCTCAGAAGGCAAGGCATTGAATATTTCTACAGCTTGATAGTACAGTGACAGTAGATTACTTGTTAAAATCGGTCATAATAAGATCACTGATCGACCATTCTGACATTATTGTATTAGCAAACTAGGGTCCCCAGTTACACATTAGCATCAGAAACCTAGCACTGAACCCACTGAACTGACTGAGCCTAGAACTGTTGGCGTGTCGATTGCAATGAATAATATTAAATGTTACAATTATTATTTGTGATATATTCACTAACATGTTAGAATGTCGAAATTCTCTGATTCTGAAAATTTATTATTGCAAAATAAGCTCGAATCATTGATCTATGTAGGTAGAAAAGTCTGATTAGAGTTTGTCAATAGTGTATGACAGATGTAAAAGGGTGAATTCTGATGAAAAAAGAAAAATGTTTGTAATGATATCAATTCGGAACTTGTACACTTAATAATATAATTGAAGCTAATAATTCACTACTTCTAATCTTTATGAGAATAATTATTTTAATTACAGATCAAAATGGTTGGCCTAAATTAAAACGAATTTTATACTTTTAACTAATTACATACATACAACACTGCTTATTAATAAGTAACTAGAATATATTATAATACTCTATATTATGTTGAACCAATGAACCATATAACTTTTACATCAAACTACTAAAATTAAATCCTACATCATCTATTCTAGATCATCTGTTTTTACCCAGAGAAAAATCGATCCCAATTATCCAAAAACCGATCAATCAAGTTTCATTGATTGACGAGTTTTACAAACTGATTTCTTAAATCAACCTCTACGTTGATATGTATCAACAATGAAAGCGTGTGTACGCTGTTGTCGTATATGAAGAAGTCGATGACAAGTGGAAAGAAAATCGCAATTGTCGTTATTGTAAAATGTATGTAATCGCAGGCATAATACACATCAATAAAACACAGATGTTGACTATAGCAAGTGGCAGTAGTAGTATTCACCTAGTTATCTTCATTATTATTTTATGAGCCATTGATAATAAATTTTTATAGCAAGCAAGGAATGTTATTCTAATTGACAAAGAATACAAAAATATTCAAGACAAGGATTTTTTCAATCGAATCTTGTAATAATCGTGCCATAATATCCGATTACTTTTTACCATAGGAAAAAAAATGGACAAAACTACAACTTGTAAGCAGAATGAAACTACTCGTACAATACTTGAGATCTTGGCTGACCAAAAATCGAAAGCATATGATATCGTCAACACAAATATGTTACTTAAAACAAGCATAGCCGTAGCTATACACAAACGACTCAAGATTTGTTTTCTTCTTTCTCTTTTAGGAATAATTGCACTTAGTTTTTTATCTTTAGGAAATAATGCACACATAACTTTGAAATACAGGATCAAGTTGACAGTCGCAGGCAAAACGTTAGTCGAGATCAGAAGGCTAGAGAACATAAAAATTGATAGCACTCTATATTCATTGTCTATTTCACAAGCTCTCATTAATACGAAAATCATTCCGCAAATGAACACTACTATCAGAGGCATGCCCCAAGCAAAAAGGAAGCTTTTAAGATATCTTCTTTTAATATTACAATCAAATACTTTCACGATATCAACGTAGAACATATAACACATTACTACCAGCCAATAGTTATAAACAGTTGTTAAAAATAAGAACAAAATAACGTAAGCAGTTGTAAATCGACCAAGCGCAAGAATGTACAAGCCATCATTTATCAAAATAAGTGTCACGACAACTAAACGTAATATATTCACTATCATTACACTGATATATACGTAGTTGTTAAAATTACGAAACTTCTTGATGAGACACCACGATGTCACACCGTATATGAATGCAGCTAAAGTAACGATGCACTGTAAATAGTGTCCTATTAATGTGTAAATTTTTGTTGAGTCGTGATGATCACTTTCTTGCACTGTAATCTCCAAGCTGGTATCAGGATCACTTAAATTGATATTCCCCATTATTCCGAACTTGTTATTGAGTTTGCCAGTCTCAAGGAGTCTAACTAGCTCACTTGTGGATAGTTTCAATTTTAATTTTACTCCTCGTTGTTTAAAATTGTCAATTTTTTTATTTATTTAATAGCGCCCATGATGCGTATTGTGCCTTGTTTAGGACCATTGATATGAATGTTGAAGTAAACGATTTTAATTTTTGCAATAATTACAGGTGTGACTCCAAAAACTCTCGTTGCAATATTAAAACTTACTGATCGAATGTTGCTTCAACAGCGACAAAATCGAACTAATGTGATTAGAGCAGATTACGGGTACTTGACTAATCATTTCTGTTTATCTTACATTATCTGTTCCTATTATTGAGCTAGTAATCAATATTGTGTGACATCGCACTATTAGATACGCTAAAACAAAAAAGAACTTGTAAATTTTTCATGACGTAACTAGAACAAAATATAATATTTCTTTAAGCTGTTTCAAAGCAACGGTTTTTTTCTGAATTTTAAGTTTTTTTTTACATCTGATTTTGTTTCTAGAACACTTAGGCTCGGCACAAATGGGCCACTGACCACAGGCACCGATGTCTTTCACGCGTTACCGTCACATTTCTAAAAGTGTTCGAAGCGAGCGACAGCCACCGGTGTCTGGATTGATGAAAGCAGGTAATGTTATTCTGATAGACAAAAAATTAAAAAAATATTCAAGACAAGGATTTTTTCATTCGATTCTTGTAATAATCGTGCCATAATATCCGATTACTTTTTGCGAAAGGAAAAAAAATCGACAAAACTGCAACTTGTAAGCAGAATGAAACTACTCGTACAATACTTGAGATTTTGTGCGTCCAAAAATCGAAAGCATATGATATCGTTAACACGAATATGTTACTTAACACAAACATAGTCGTAGCTATACACATACGACTCAAGATTTGTTTTCTCCTTTCTTTTTTAGGAATAATTGCTCTCGGGTTGTTATCTTTAGGAAATAATGCACACAAAACTTTGACATACAGGATCAAGTTGACAGTCGCAGGCAAAACGTTAGTTGAGAGCACAAGGCTAGAGTACATAAAAATCGATAACACTCTATATTCATTGTCTAATTCAGAAGCTCTCATTAATAAGAAAATCATTCCGCAAATGAACACTACTATCAGAGGCATGCCCCAAGCAAAAAGGAAGGTTTTAAGATATCTTCTTTTGATATTGCAATCAAATACTTTCACAATATCAACGTAGAACATATAACACATTACTACCAGCCAATAGTTATAAACAGTTGTTAATAATAACAAAAAAATAAAGTAAACAATTATGAATCGACCCAGTGCAAGAATGTACATGCCATCATTTATCAAAATAAGTGTAACAACGACTAAACGTAATATATTCACTATCATTACATTAATACACACGTAATTGTTAAAATTACGAAACTTCCTGATAAGACACCATGATGTCACTCCGTATATGAATGCAGCTAAAGTAACGGTGCACTGGAAATAGTGTCCTATTAAAGTGCAAATTTCTGCTGAGTCGTCATGATCACTTTCGTGCACTGTGATCTCCAAGCTGGTATCAAAATCAGTTATATTGATATTCCCCATTATTTCGAACTTGTTATTTAGTTAGCCAGTCTCAAGGAGGCTAACTAGTTCACTTGTGGACAAGTTCAATTTTAATTTTACTCCTCGTTGTATAAAATTATCAAAATTTTGTACTTATTTAATGACGCCCATGATGCGGATTATGGTATGTTTAGGACCATTGATGTGAATGTTGATGTAAACAATTTTAATTTTACAAAAATGACAGGTATGCCTCCAAAACCTGTCGTTGAAATATTTAAAACTCTCAGATCGAACGTTGCTTCAACCGCGACAGAATCGAACTAATATGATTAGAGTAGATTTCGGATACTTGACTAATCATTTCTGTTTATCTTGCTTTATCTGTGCATATTATTGGGCTAGTAATCAATAATGTTTGACATTGTGTCATTGGGTATGCCGAAACAAAAGAGAAATTGTAAATTTTTCATTTATGTCGTAAAAAATCTAATATTTCTTTAATCTACTTCAAAGCAACGGTTTTTTCTGAATTCGTAGTTTTCCACTTTTTTTTAAATTATTATAAACTAGTGCTTGACTGCAATCCCGCCTGATGGTAAGCAGTAATGCAATCGTTGATGCGTATGCGATGTAAAGCGCACTAGTTTATTAAGCCTATTCACTTAAAAAACTTAGGAATAGGAAGGAAGACGGCAGTTGAGCGAGGTGATGCAATGTTAAACCCAACAACACGACCAACGATGCTGCACCAGAGGGAGATTGATCTGGAGACTCTCCACGACCAAACTTCCAACACAACAACATTTGGCGCATCGTACCCGGCACACATCGCAACACAACTGTTCAGACCCGTCCTCCGTACGGCTTCACCAGACATCATGCCGAAACACGACGAATCGCTTAGCGGCAAGACTTTGTCTGGTGGGTGGTAACTTCATGGCCTACCACCGAGAAAGAATTTAATGGAACATGTCAAAATGAGGAAGTAAGTATATGATTCCGGATTGAACTCCATCGGTTTATTATATGAAAACATGGTTCCTGTTAGTGAACTAAGTTTCAGAGATATAATTGTGAATGCAGAAAATTCTTTATAAAACAAGTAACTAATTCATTTAATGAAGCTGAAGTTTTTGGAATACAGTTCAAAGTTTTAAAGAATTTTGGGAACGTTTTTGGAAACGTTTATAACCCACGAGATTGACATTTATCAAAACTTCGATCTTGTGGGTGACACAAAATATTGATTTTACAGTCAAAGTAATGAAGTGATTTTTATAAAATAAATACTGATGTAATAAATGACTCAAGGACTTTCATTTGTGTACGTATAGATATAGATCGTATTAAATTTGATAGTTAAAGTTATAGATATATCAAGGCGAATACGTCACTTAAAACAAACATAAATGGACAAAATATATGAACGTGTCCAGCAATGTGATTCTGTAACCATAAGTGAAAACTTCAATCAATAATTCATTCATTTATTTTGTAAAACACAGATTTACTTACAGATAAAACCCGCCACATATTTCCCACCCACTGCACTTCTTGAAAGCCATAATCAACAGTGAAGACCGCCAGAAAAACGCCGAGCAATGAAGCTCGACGAGTCCGGGAGAAACGATTCAACTGTCTTGGGTCCCGCAACGAAATTAATAAGAAAAGAATAGCGGAGGAGTAAGAAAAAAGATATTTTTTCCACTTCCCTCCATAACAAGCAGGAGACAGGACAGAACTAGGCCAATCGGCACAAAGGGACATTATTGCAACTGGGAGAAGCCCAAATTGGCTTGGCAATCTGGGCTTGGCTGGCAACCACGGATTAAATAAATGTAAATAAATGCTTACAGATAGTATATATATTAAAATGTGTACACTATGTCTTGTCAATTTATATAGTGTAGGTACATAGTTAAAATAAACGATTAATTATACATAACTAAGGTGGCATGCCAACATTATATTGCATTTAAAAATTAATCAATTTAAAATTATGCCCGTTTTGTAAACAAATCATTATGATTATTTATTTATTTATTTTGGTCCACTAACAATTGTTTACACTGGGTATTGTACATAAAGTAACATTTATTTTAGAAAGTGACAGAGTAGTGTAACTATCACTTAAAGGTGAACTCCGCATGCATACAAAAATGGAAGTTGTACAAGAATTCATCTTAAAACTAAAACTTAACCTAAGTTATTGGAAAAGACATGTTTCATTATTGCCCGATAGTGAGTGACAGCCTCCGTGGCGTCGCGGTAGCGGACGCGGCCGCTGCGGAAGGTGGCGCGGGTTCGATCCCCGCACAGTGCAAATATTTGTATGCATGAATATGAATACTTGCACTGGTCTGGTCGTGCCTCGGAAAGCACGTTAAGCCGTTGGTCCCGGTTGCCATACAAACATCTAGTGGCAGTCGTTACAGGTTGTTGGAGCCCTCAAAAGTCCAATTGGTCTAACTGCAATGCTTCGATGTCGCCTTCGGGTTGTGGAGGTCAGACGGCAGTCGCTTCATGGAAAATGTCAAAGTTTAGCCATTTTCAGCAGTTGGACTGGTAAAGCGGACCCCAGACTCCAAAGCTGAAAAGGCTTCGGATGCGACTGGGATTAACGCTGGGATGATGATGATGATGAGTGAGTGAAGAATAAATAAATAAACATAATAAATAAAATCATATAAGTGTTTAACTACCAAGTCGGAATCATTATACCTCTATTTATCATTATAGACTCAATGATGGAGTAGTAACTTCTATCTAAAAGAAATTTTAAACAATGTTCTCATAAATTATCCCAGAGACTCTTTATTTGTAAAAGCTGCTGGTACACTATAAAATATTTTTGGATCCATACCTAGCACACTTTTGCCGAAAAATGAGCTATCAATTAATTAATTATCAAATTGATTGAGACTTTTGACTGCAAACTCTAAACACACTTAACGTCACCAACATTTTACTCGATCTTAAAGATGTACATAATTACAATCAGATCGATCAATTCTTTTGAGCTGTCTTACTGCAATCGATCGCGAACTTTATAATAAAAATAATAACTGACTTGTCAGTCGATATACGATAACATCGTTCGTGAAACCTACACGATCGATTTTATCGTATATACAATAGGTAAAGAAAACTCTGTGCGATCCGTGAAGGTATTGTTAGGAATCGTTAACTGATTCTACTAATGCCTACAAAGCCTAGCTAAAGTTAGAAAAAAAACCCTATATAAATAAATATTATTTCGCAAAAGGAGGTAAATTAATATATGAGCGGCAGGCAATACATGCGGGGGCAGGGCACTCGGCATGCGGTCCATGATCGCTCATAACGTCAAAAATGGTGTTGTCACATAGTAAAAAAATACCAAATTATGGGAAGTTGGAATTAATTCGCGGAAAAAAAGATTGATGATTATGTCAAATTTCATATTTTATTTGGTCATGTGTTTACCTAACCTAAAAATAGTAATATACTTAGTATTATCCTTGTGGGTCGGACGGGGTTTTCTTTACATATTATATACAAGATCAACGTAGATAACAGAAGCGATTCGACATCCATCAAAGTAACAAACTGTTAAATTTTACTTATAACGATCATACATGGCAATGCTGTCACCACAAATTTCTCTTCAATCGATTCTTATAATAATCGTACCACAATATCCGGTTACTCTTTACTAAAGGCACAAATAACGCAAGGATAACTATTTGTAAGCAAAATGTAAACGCGCGTTTTAATAAAGCAAATTGAAGACAATCCCATATTAGCATCATCAACACAAAAATGTTGCTCAATGCAAACATAGCCGTCGCTGTACATAAACGACTCAAAATTTGTCTTCTTCTCTCATTCTTAGGAAGAGTTACACAAGCGTTCGTATTTTTATAAGGAAACAAAGAAAATACAAGTTTGATAAAAAGAGCCAAGTTGATGACTGCAGGCAAAACGTTGCAAATTACAAAAATACCAAAATCTACAAATATTACTGCAAATTCTTCCTTGTCGTTGAACAATAAAATTAATCTGCCCATCAGAAATGTTATTGACGGTACTCCCCATGCAAAGAGGAAGCTTTTCATGTATCTCCTTTTGATGTCACCATTAAACACTTTTACAATGTCAACGTAAAACATGTAACACATCACCACCAACCAATAGTTGAACACTGCAGATAAAAACATAAAGATAAAAAAATGCAAGGCCCGTGATCGAAGGAATACGGCAATATACATGTAATTAACTAAAGGAAGTGACATGACAATTAAACGTATTAAATTTACTAGGATCACATTAATATAGACGTAGTTATTGAATATGCGGAACTTCTTAATGAGGCACCACGATGTCACTCCATATATGAACGAAAACAGAGTTACGGCGAGTTGAACATAATGTCCAATCATGTAGTAATCCATATAAATTTCATTCACTATTTCGTCCTCAGCCATGACAAGATTCAATTAGGTTGTCTCGACTCTTGGTATAGTCATTGTTATACAATTCAATCCAAAAATTGAGGCCTAATATAGGTAAAAGTAATTTTCACACTGAACTTTACTTTATCAGGAATCGAATCAAACTAATGTAATGAAGCTAAATGTTCGGCATTATAGATGATAAGCAATATTTTTTCGATTCTCTTATCTTTCACTGTTCGTAATGATGATATAGTAAGTACACAGTCACTAAAAGCCTTTTAAGTTGCGAAATGGTTACTTAGTGTCATCTTATTATTTTTAGTGCCATTAACAGTTTTTCCTTCTACATTCGTTCACGAACGTGAAAGTACAGTTGCTTTCACGTTCGTTCGACAAGCGACAATAGCTTAAAAAGTCATTCGTATTTTTTACACATTTACCATATTTTTTTTTTTATTTTATTTAAATAATTAAGGTTCATCAACGTTTTTTAAAAGTTTTCTCTCGGTTACCACCCACCAGACAAAGTCTTGCCGCCAAGCGATTCGTCGTGTTCCGGCATGATGTCTGGTGAAGCCGTACGGAGGATGGGTCTGAGCAGTTGTGTAATGTGTTGCGATGTGTGGCGGGTACGATGCACTAAATGTTGTTATGTCGGGAGTTTGGTCGTGGAGAGTCTCCAGATCAATCTCCCTCTAGCGCAGCATTGTTTGGTCGTGTTGGTCTTGGGTTTAACATTGCATTACCTCGCTCAACTGCCGTCATCCTTCCTATTCCTTAGTTTTTTAAGTGAATAGACTTAATAAACTAGTGCGCTTTACCATCAACGATTGCATCACTGCTCACCATCAGGCGGGATTGCAGTCAAGCACTAGTTTATAATTATTAAAAAAGAAAGTTGTGCAGATATTTTACATATTCATCATCATCATCATCATCAGCCTTTACTCGTCCACTGCTGGACATAGGCCTCCTTCATGGCACGCCAACAAGCTCGATCCTGAGCAGTTCTCCGCCAGCCACTACCAGCCACCTTTTTGATGTCGTCGCTCCATCTCGCCCAAGGGCGTCCTACGCTACGTTTGCCGAGACGCGGTCTCCACTCAAGGACTCGTTTACCCCAACGGTTGTCGGTCCTGCGGCATATGTGAGCAGCCCATTGCCACTTCAGCTTGCTAATCCTCTCAGCTATGTCGGTAACTCTAGTCCTCTGTCGGATCACCTCATTTCTGATGCGGTCCTTCAGAGAGACGCCCAACATAGCCCTCTCCATAGCTCGCTGAGCGGCTTTAAACTTATGGACTAGTCTGACCGTTAGTGTCCACGTATCGGCTCCGTAAGTCATGACGGGTAGGACGCACTGGTTGAAGATTTTGGTCTTCAAACATTGGGGTATGGGCGACGAAAATACCCGACGAAGTTTACCAAATGCTGCCCATCCCAGCTGGATCCTTCTATTTGCCTCCTTCTCGAAGTTGTTTTTCCCTAATACACATATACATTTTACATACAAATTATTGTGTCTTAAATCTAACTGCACAACCAGTTACATGCAAAAACCACATGCTAAGTGCTCTTTGTAATTTAATCAAGACTTAAATTATACTTATCTTCTGACTAGACTGAATTCGAAAAAGAAATTAGTGGTAGTCGCGAGGTACTCTTTCCTGCTATTTTTTACACCGGGCTTCATTATATTTTCGTGATTTTTATTTGTTGCTATCTAATGTATTGTTACTTCTTTTTATGTGTATTGTATGTATTTTAGTCTGAGCTATTCTCCCTCCTTTTTCTTTGTTGTCATCTCTGTAATCACCTCCTTACATAAGTCGTTTCTTTGGTCTTGCCCTCACTCTTACATTCATACTCAAAACTCTTTTAACTACTAACTATTACTTGACTGTAATACCGACTGACGCTAAGCAGTGATGCAATCGATAATGATAAATCGCGCTACTTTATTAAGAGCCTTTTCTCTCAAAAGACTGAGTGAATACTTCCTTCCTGGAAGACGGCAGTTGAGCGAGGTGATGCAGGGTTAAACCAAACAACACAATTCAAAAAATGCAACATTTGGTGCATCGTACCCGGCATACTACGCAACACAACTGCTCAGACCCGTCTTCCGTATGACTTCACCAGACATCATGCCGGAACAGAACGAATCGCTTGGCGGCAAGACTTTGTCTGGTGGGTGTTAACTTCTGCCGTCATCGGCAGCCGATGTTTTGACCTACCATCGAGAATATTTGCCTGCACCATGACGACCGATTTCCAAACAATTTCTACTTACCAGTGCCAATTGGGTTGTATCGTAAAAATAATTGAATGTCCATCAGATAGATTTACAAGAAATATTGAACACGTATTTTTTAATTTTTCTTTCATTCAAATACTTAGGAACATATTATATTGATTTGAAATGTCACATGACATCACGCCGTGGTACAAAAAATACCACTGCGTGACGTAATTAGCCCCCACTTCGTAACTTTAATACGCTATAATCTCAGTAGCTTTTGGTACCTTCGACAAAATAAAAAATACGTGTCTTATTTTTTATTATCTGTAAGACGGACTAATTATTTTTTGATTTTCATACCTTAGACACATCCCTATTTTAGACTTCAACTTATCTTTGATCTTTATTTCTGACTTTTACACACATTTTCTAAGGAACACTTATCCTGTTACCTTACAAATCCATGGTCATTCTAACAAACCAATCTGATTGGTTCGTGCCACGATCGCTTAGCGGCTTCTAATTTAATAGACCATGCGTGACAAGAAGCCCGTGGGCACCCCATGGTGTAATCACCGACATGTCATACTGAAACGTTAAAAATAACTTTGAAGGAGTGGCTAGGGTGAAAATAGAATCGTTATGCATACTTAGTAACACAAATTAGTTTACCCAGTAGGTATGCGTACTTTAAAATATAATTTATATTTTGCAGAATCAGAGAATAAATATGGATACTATAATCCTAGCTTTCCGCCCGCGGCTTCGCCCGCGTGGAGTTCGGTTATATCGCGCTTTTTAGATTTCCCTCGGGAATATAAATTTTTTCCGGGATAAAAGGTAGCCTATGTTCTTTCTCAGGGTCTAAAGATTGTCTGTGCCAAACTTCAATAAAATCGATTGAGAGATTTAAGCGGGAAAGCGTAACAGATAGACAGACAGACAGAGTTACTTTCGCATTTATAATATTATTATGGATATGTCGGCGCAAGGCTAACTTATACCTTTAAAATATAAAACCTGAAGTTCAGACTTAACAGTTAATATGACTCATCATCATCCCAGCGTTAATCCCAGTCGCATCCGAAGCCTTTTCAGCTTTGGAGTCTGGGGTCCGCTTTACCAGTCCAACTGCCGATATGGCTAAACTTCGACATTTTCCGTGAAGCGACTGCCGTGTGACCTCCACAACCCGAAGGCGACATCGAAGCATTACAGTTAGACCAATTGTTGGACTTTTGAGGGCTCCAACTACCCGTAACGACTGCCACTAGATGTTCGTATGGCAACACATGATAGTTATTTATTGACCATGCACAAGATCGGTCATTGTGGAAAGCCTTGGGGGAAGTCTTTTTCCAGCAGTGAACCTCTTTAGGCCGATTGATTGACTTTGTTATTTAGCTGTAAGTAATACAGCTAAATACAATGACGATAAATAACAGTATGAAATAGTAAAGAGGATAAAAATATAATTATGCAAAATATATTAACTTATCGATGGCCTCACAGAATATACGTGCAAGAGCTCTTACACAATTTATTTCTTGCATTTTTCGTTTTATTAACTTATACAGCACCTTCTAAATTTATTTTACATTTTTTTTTACTCAAAATAGCCCTATTATATCATTTGATTTGTTCATCACAAGTATAAAAGTATATGCTATTGTTAAAAGCTTTTGGGTCCCCGAGTTCATATACGACTAAACGTGTAAAAACTAGCACATCTTTTGAGAAGACTTGCGCACTTCTTCGAGTTTGTATAATAGAGCTTAGACGTTTATTCGTGTTGTTGAAGCATATAATGTTTATTCTTAACGTGTCAATGAACGATTTAAAATATTTTTTTTGTATAATTAAAGTATTCCATTGCCTCCTACGTTATTTAATCGGATTGTTTATTTTACACCAATAACAGTATAATAAAAGTTTACTGTGATCTAATCATAAAAAATCACAAGAATAAAAATATAAAATGGTATTTCTAATATTATCGGAAAACTGTTTAAACTAAAGTATATCTATATGAATGATTAAGACTAATAAGAAAGATCATAACTCGATTTAATCGATATTGTTTCAGTCGACTCGATTCGAGTAAATTTAAAATATGAACGGGTAACACCAAATAGAGTAGTAGGCGTGATTTGAGGGGCTGGCGACTGTCATACCATTGACTACGCTATTATTATTATACTCTTTGCCATTGACAGCTGCCGACAGAAAAGCACGCGCTCTAACCTATTGGCTCTTATTTGTTTTAATCAGAGATTATCATCGTAATCCCTTAATATTAAAGTGATCTAAATTTCTATACAGTTAAAATAATAAGAATCAAATATCACACTATAGTTATTGTTCAACGTTTTGTCGAAATACCGCCCATGATGGATGCTCATGCGGATGAGAAGACGAATCAACTATCCGGAACCTTTGGCCACGCCTTCCTGACGGTTACTACCCCATCATAATTATATATCTAATGTAATAATATATTTTTTTATCTTTATTATGGTACAATTTGTACAATAACCCTATATTTGTACAATAACAATATATACTTCTATCGCTTTTAATTTTTCCTGAAAAGTTGTCGTTTTTTATTTACACGTTTATTCTGCGGGCCCATCATTATGCTTTTGAGACTTTTTTATACAGCGGCAGCGTTGCCGTTTATAATATAAGATTTATTTGCAGTTTTAGAATTAATACGAGGTGCCTTTATATTTTTTTTTTTTTCTATAATAAAACGTAACCGTGCGATTGTCGGGATATTAAATTAATTCTCTTATATCCTTTTCTACGTGAAATAATAAGAATGAAATGCACTTAAATTACATTTTATTCAGTTTGAGAACAAGGGTATGAGGGGCTGTGAATACCTATATAGTATTATACCTACATAAACAGTACCGTGTAAACTTAAACCGCACAAAAATCACGCGTTTCAGTGACTTAATTTGTCCTTTTTTGAACAGAACAGGGCGACTTAAAAGTGAGTTTAGGTCACGCGGGCTATAAAATAATCTACGATACGTGTGACTTAAGTAATTTAATGATGTGACGTGAATCTATAGTAGGTGTTACTCTTAGTGGTTAGGATTTCTGATACACATGCTATACATGTGTAACAGAAATCCTAAGCACTAAAGATAACACTAAGATGAGATGAAGCCATATTCATCTTTTTTACATTTTAGCTGCGGTCACCCATCCACGGAATAACTGTGACAGTCGTAGCGTAACCTGATTGATCAACCCATGTGCCTTTTGTTATTTAACCAGAGTCATGCAACCTCAACATTACTAAAAAAAAAACAAACCATCCGAAATTTTCACGGAATTTTATTTTTAATTTTATTTTTGTTAATAGATGAATTGCTTTTATATTGTCTCTGATTAGTTTATCTTCTAATTGGACCGTTTTAGTAAAGTTGATAAGAAGGAATTAATTTATTCATCTGTGATATACAATATGTAAAGAAAACCCTGTCCGATCGTGAAGGTATTGTTAGGAATCGACAACTGATTCTACTAATGCCGACAAAGCCGGACTAAAGTTTAAAAAAAATCCCCCTAAAAAATAAATATTATTTTGCAAAAACAGGTAACTTAATACATGTGCGGTAGGACACCCTTCCGCGGGCGACGGGGGGCAGGGCACGCGACGCGTGGTCGAATCGCATAAGCGTACCGTCAAAATGGTGTTGTAACTTTTTTTTAAATTACCAAATTTCGGGGAAGTTGGAATTAATTCTAGGGAAAAAAAGATTATTTTAAATATTGTATTGTTTTATGATGATTACGTAAAATTTTATATCATATTTGGTCATGTGTTTACCTAACCTTTATTATCCTTATGGGTCAGACAGGGTTTTCTTTACATATTGTATATTCTATAATAAAGCTCAAGTTAGTGTTTTTGTTTTAAAGGGTTCATACTGAACCCGTACAAAAAGGAAAAAAATGAAGAAAGAAAAAACTTAAAAATTGATTAAGTAACAGCAACATACACAAACAGTTAATTTTTAAAAAAAATGTACTTATACTTAGCATATGCCTTGTATATCGTTATCATAAATTGGTGTATTTCTTATTTTTCTAATTTAATTTTTGTATTTTTGCTTCACTCACGATAATTTAATAGGGGTTAAAGTATGAAATTTCGGATAAATTATAAACTAGTGCTTGACCGCAATCCCGCCTGATGGTAAGCAGTGATGCAATCGTTGATGTAAAGCGTCTATTCTAAGTTATAAAGAGTCTATTCACTCTAGCCTTGAAGACACTTAAATTGTAGTCCGATCGAAACACCGCCGCTGGCAAATTGTTCCAGTCCCTTGATGTTGCGGTATAAAAGAAGAGGTGAAACGTTTCAGTCGGATCGTTGTGGTGTCAACAACGTAAGGGTAAAAAATTCTTAATACGACGGGTCGTCCGATGGTGGGACGGTGATGGGGGAATTAAATCATACAATTCCCTCACACACTCTCCAAAATGCATCCTATAGAACACCAACAGGCTGGCTACTCTTCGACTGTGCTCCAGGATTTGGAAACCGTTTCACGCCTCTCCACTGAAGCCACAGTAGCCAAGTGGCATTTTGCAGCACCAGCCCAAATATGGCTGCAGTACTGCACACACGAACCGACCAGTGCATTGTATAACTGTAACATTAGAAGCTGTCCTGGTGTTAAGTACCGCCGAACCTTTGGGATAACGCCAAATTTACTGGAAGCCACTTTGGCCTTGGATCCAATGAACCGCCCAAAGTTCAGGTTCAAGGAAAGCTCAACTCCCAAAAGCTGAAGGCGGTCAGTGCACTCCAAGGATACATTCCGAAAAGTAGAAGCTAAGAAGAACGGGTTTATTTTGGGGTAAATAGACACGCCTGTGTGTTGGCGGCATTCAATGCTACAATATTAGATTTGCCACATTCGGATTCGGAGACTGCGTGTAGTGCAACATTCGTACCCTATACAATAGGCTCTCTTTTGGACCGGATTGATTCGTTACTAGCCCGACAATCCTGCCGGTATCTTTCTACAACTGTACTGTCATCTGCATACCCATAGATACCGGGCATCAGCAGATACTATACAATACCATACCATACCATACTGTACCGTACCGTACCGTACCGTACCGTACCGTGCCGTACCGTACCGTACCATACCGGACCGTACCGTACCGTGCCGTGCCGTGCCGTGCCGTGCCGTGCTGTGCCGTGCGGTACCGTACCGTATCGTACCGTGCCGTACCGTACCATACTGTACCGTACCGTAACATACCGTGCCGTACCGTACCATACTGTACCGTAGCATACCGTACCATACCGTACCGTACCGTATCGTACCGTAACATATCATACTATACTATATATAATATCTTATACTTTTATTTTGTACGGCCTTGGAATTGGCAAGACACAGTGCACATTTTTTAATAGATATATACTATCTGTAAGCATACCTGTTAACCATCAAACTTAATGCGAGCTATTTCTATACGTACACAAATGAAAGTCCTTGAGTCATTTATCACATCAGTACTAATATAATAAAAATCGCTTCATTAGTCTGATTGTAACATCGATATTTTGAGTCACTCAAAAGGCCAACCTCGTAGACCAAAAAAGAATGGCCACTTTGAATTTAGAAATTCAATTTCATTAAAAATGAATTGTAAATTGTAAAAAAAATGCTCTGGCTTTACTATTACACCTCTGAAATTAGCTACAAATACGAACAATATATTCACATAATCAACTTACGAAGTTAATTCCTGTTTCTCATTTCAGAATTTTTTGTTGGCTTCCTCACTTTGATTTCATTCATTTAGTATTCTAGAAACAAAATGAGATATGTAAAAAAAACCTTCAAATTTAGAAAAAACTGTTGCTAAAGCAGCTTAAAAAATATTACATTTTGTTCTATTTGCATCATGAAAAACTTTCAATTTCTTTTTGGTTTTGGCGTATCTAATAATACGATGTCACACATTATTGATTTTAATAATAATTTAATAATAGCCTTTATTTCCGAGTTTAGAGTTACAAATACAATTACGTACATAGTTTTGCATAATTATATGATATCCCTTAGCTCGGTGTGCCTCTTGGCATAGGCCTCCTCCAACTCCTTCCATTGCGCCCTGTCTTGTGGAACTCTACTCCAATATGGCCCCAAAGTCATACAGATGTCATCTCTCCATCGGGTTTTTGGACGTCCCTGCCTCCTTTTACCATCCCTTGGATACCACAGAGTGACTTGGTTGCTCCATTTGTCTTGCTTGCACCTCAGCATATGACCTGTCCAGCTCCATTTAAGATGGTCTATCCGTGTCAGTACGTCTACCAGCTTAGTTCTTGACCTTATTTCTGACTTTCTGATTTTGTCACTAAGCCTGATCTGCAGCGTACTTCTTTCCATTGCCCTTTGACAGGATGCCAGTCTTTCTCTGTGTTTATCTGTTAGAGCCCAAGTTTCGCACCCATATGTCAAACAGGGGAGAATACATGTATTGAAGGTCTTTCGCTTTATATGCATGCTTATGTCTTTGTTTTTCATAATTTCTTTTAAGGACCAGAATTTATTCCAACCACTCGCTATTCTTTTGTTTACTTCCTTTGACATTGAGTTTTCAGGGGTTATAATTTGTCCGAGGTAAACATATTCCTTAACATACTCAAGGCTGTTTCCATCAACTTTTATGTTGACTTCTGTGGAGTTAGTCATTAACTTGGTTTTAGTTGAATTCATTTCAAGCCCTGCTTTTCTACTTTCGTTTGCTAAGGTGTTTATCATTTGTTCCAGTTTTTGTGGATCTTCTTCTAGCAAGATGATATCATCTGCGAATCTTAAATGGTTTAGTCTGCGACCATTGATGTTAAGTCCCAGGTCATTCCAATTCAATTTCCGGAAGATGTGTTCCAGCACTGCATTAAACAATTTGGGTGATAGTGGGTCCCCTTGCCTCACGCCTCTTTCTATAGGGAATGATTCACCTATTGATTCTAGTTTTATGCGACCCTTGCTGTTATTGTAGATGGATTTTATTAGTTTTATGTAGGTGTTTTCGACTCCTTGTTCTTTTAAACTTAACCAGATGTAATCATGTTTTATACTATCGAAAGCCTTTGAATAGTCAATGAAAGATATGTATACAGTTTTTTGGTACTCATGATATTTTTCTATAATTTGTTTAATGGTGTGAATGTGATCAATAGTGCTGTAGTTTCTTCTAAAACCTGCTTGTTCGATTGGTTGGTTATCATCCAGGGTTTGCGCTATTCTCTGCAATATTATCTTTGCGAAGATTTTATATACGTTTGATATAAGGCTTATTGGTCTGTAGTTGCTGATGTTGTCCTTATCCCCTTTTTTATACAGCAATACGATGTGGGATTCATCCCATTGTTTTGGTATGGTGTCTGTGTTTAGGATGTCAGCGAAGAGCTTGGTAAGTATTGGGCTTAGTTCTTCCATTGTGCCTCTCATTAATTCGTTCGGTATATGGTCAGGTCCTGGGGATTTTTCTAATTTTTGTGACAAGATAGCTTTCTCTACTTCTTGTTTAAGTATTTGAGGGACTGTGTCGATTTCTATGTGTTCTGTTTTTTTGTTTATACTATTATTGTTCTGTCCGACATTTTTATTTGAGTAAAGACTTCTATAGTACTCTGTAGCGATCTCTTGAATCTCTTTGCGGTTCGTAGTTTGTTTAGATTTCTTATTTTTTAATTTTGCTATCCATTCCTTTCCATGCTCTCTCAATTCTTTTAGTGCTTTTTTTGTTCCACCTGTTTTTTCTATTTCCTTTTCAAGCGTTTCCCTTCTTCTTGCTTTTCTGTCTTTCCTTATATTTTTCCTAATTTCTTTGCTTATCGTAGATAATTTGCTACGATATTCCTTGTTCGGTAGCATTTTATTTTCAATTAAGTTTTTTCTTTCTTGTAACAATTTCGACGTTTTTGCACTGAACTTTGCTTTTGACACTACCTTTCCTTTTGCCGCTTGTGATAGGTGTTTTTCTAGATTGTCATACTTCTCGAGAACACTGATGTCTGAGCTAACTATCTCTAGCAGAGGTTTTATGGACGAGGTATCGATATTGTTGCCATATTCTTCTGGTAGCAGCAGCTTGCTTGACAAGTTAGGTCTAGTTTTTTTGTTAGGATGTTTCCTTAAGCAGCTACGTACCATTCGATGGTTTGTATTGAAATTTAAGTTTTGTATCACGTTTGTATCATTGAAGAGCATGGGCTTGTTTGTTATTATATAATCAATCTCGTTTTCGTACTCTCCGTCAGGTGATACCCAGGTCCATTTGGTTTTAGGATTCTTTTTGAAGAGTGAGTTGAGTAGTGTCAAGTTATATTGGAGTAGAAAGTTGACTAGCCGAAATCCATTTGGGCTCCTCTTACCATATCCATATTTGCCTATTATCTTTTCTTCACTAGGCATTTTAACGCCAACTCTAGCGTTAAAGTCGCCCATGATAATGAGGTTATTATTTTGATAGTCCTTTACAACATCTGATAAGTTAGAGTAGAAGTCCTCAATATCGTTTGTAGATGCTAGCTCTGTTGGTGAGTATACTTGCATGATCGTCCATGTCTTTTTATATCCGGGTAAATTTATGTTGAGAACTGCTAGTCTGTCTGAAATCCCTATCAAGTCCCGTATGTATTGCTTTAGTGTTTTTCTGATAATAAAGCCCACTCCCCTTTCTCTTGCTGTCCCTCCTTTATGAAACAAAATATAATTATCATACTCTGTTGTTTTCTCTTCCGGTCTTCTCATTTCGCTTATCCCTAGGATGTCGTATTTTATGTGTTCTAATGCTTGGTCCAATTCTAATAAACTTTCCTGGTTACTGAGAGTTCTTGTGTTTAGTGTTGCAATGTTGAATACTTTAGTTCTTTTTGTAGGGAGATTTTGTTCTATTTGTTTTTTTGTTGAAGGGTGTTGGTCACTTAACCCCACGGTGACCAGCCGGCTTGGGGAAATTGGTTTTAGAGTTGATTTGATCATAGTTTGGCAACTGTGGTTCCGGGTAACGATATTTCGTCTTAGTTTTTTGAGTTCTCTGAATTATTATTATCATTATTGATTACTAGCGCAATTATATGTACAGATAAAGCAAGATAAACAGAAATGATTAGTCAAGTATCCGAAATTTGCTCTAATCACTTTAGTTCGATTCTGTCGAGGCTGAAGCAACGTTCGATCAGAGAGTTTTAAATATTTCAGCGTCAGTTTTTGGAGTCATGTGTCATATTTGTAAAATTAAAATTGCTTACTTCAACATTTATATCAATGATCCTAAACAAGCCACAGTCCGCATCATGGCCACCATTAAATAAATACAAAATTTTAATAATTTTAAGCAACGAGGAGTAAAATTAAAAATGTCCACAAGTGAGCCTCCTTGAGACCGGAAAACTAAATAATGAGTTCGCAATAATGGGGAATATCAATATAACTGATCCTGACACCAGCTTGGAGATCACAGTGCATGAAAGTGATCATCAAGCCTCAAGAAAAATTTACACTTTCGGACACTATTTCCAGTGCACCGTTACTTTAGCTGCATTCATATACGGAGTGACATCATGGTGTCTCATCAAGAAGTTTCGTAATTTTAATAACTACGTGTATATCAGTATAATGATAGTGAATATATTACGTTTAGCCCTTATCACACTTATTTTGATAAATGATGACATGTACATTCTTGCACTTGGCCGATTCATAGTTATTATGTTCTTATTATTGGCAACTGTTTATAACTATTGGCTGGTAGTAATGTGTTATATGTTCTACGTTGATATTGTGAAAGTATTTGATTGTAATATCAAAAGAAGATATCTTAAAAGCTTCCTTTTTGCTTGGGGTATACCTGTGATTGTAGTGTTCATTTGGGAAATAATGTTCTTATTTATGAGTCTTTGTGAATTAGACAATAAATATAAAGTGTTATCTATTTTTATGTACTTTAGTCTTCTGATCTCGACTAACATTTTGCCTGCGACTATCAACTTGATCCTGTATGTCAAAGTTTTGTGTGCATTATTTCCTAAAGATAAAAACCCAAGTGCATTTATTCCTAAAAAAGAAAGGAGAAAGCAAATCTGGAGTCGTTTGTGTACAGCTACGGCTATGTTTGTGTTAAGTAACATATTTTTGTTGTCGATATATGCATTCTTTTTTTGGTCAGCCAAAATCTCAACCATCGTTCAAGTAGTTTTATTCTGCTTACAAGATGTAGTTTTGTCGATTTTTTTTCCTTTGGTAAAAAGTAATCGGATACTATGGTACAATTATTACAAGAATCGATTGAAAAAATCCTTGTTTTGAGTATTGTTTGTCAATCGGTATAACATTCCTTGCTAACATCGATACATTTCATAGTAACGACAATTGTGATTTACTCTCTACTTGTCATTGACTTCTTTACATACGACAACTGCAGCGTAATCAAATCAAATCAAATCAAATCAAAATCGTTTATTTCAAATTAACCATCACTTGGTACTTTTGAATAGTCAATGTCGGTCAGTTCAAGAAAAGTGAAGCTAAATTGCACGTTCCAAAGCGTAGATCTCTATGGAGAAGAACGTGCAAGAAACTCCATGGACACTCTTTTAAAATCACAATATATGGGTTACATTTCTTCGTTACATATTTATGTTGCTTCTATCATGTGAGCACAATGTAAAATTAATTAAAATATAAAAATGAATTAAGCCCACTGGCAGCTAAGAGATGACCAGTCTCCACTGACGGCCCCCGTTCACGAACATGACGCGCGCATCATCCCCACTTAGCTCAACCATATTGAAGGCAACCAAATGACCCAACAACACGCGCCACCATCAGCAAGACATTTGAGTGAGCATGACAATTCTCAACTGCCAATCTCGCAATGTCAAACAAGTTATATATATATATAAAAAAAAAAAACTATAGTCCATGGTGCCTCACATTCACAAACTTGAAAAGTGCTTTTACATTATACAATACTATTGCAAAATATTGTGCACAACGTTGAAATAAACAAATAAAATAAAAAAGGAATATTTAGAAAACAACAAAAAGGGGGAATGGCATCTCTTCCAAACCTACAAAATTGTCTGTGGCTGTGTAGCAGGACTGGCATTTATCCAAGCATTTTTATCAAGGATTTAATCTTCCAGTTTATAATATGCTTGCTTACACAGCGTGCGTTTAATGCATGTTTTAAATTTGGATTCATTGAGCTGTTGAATCTCTAGCGGTACTTTATTATAAAATTTTACACAGTACCCCATAAACGAACTATTTACTTTAGCTAGTCTGAACCGAGGTTGATCTAAATTGTTTCTATTCTTAATATTAAAATTGTGCCTGTCACTTATGTTGTCCTGTCACGTACATTGTTGATACATATCAACGTAAAGGTTGATTTAAGAAATCAGTTTGTAAAACTCGTCAATCAATGAAACTTGATTGATTAATCGATAATAAGAATTCATCGATGTAGAATAGTCTATTTGGCTGTGTAGATGTCATCGATTGATCGAACGAGTGGATTAAATTTTAATCGTTTAATGTGGAATTTATATGGTATTCATTAATAAAGAGTATTATATTATAGTTAGTTATTAATGACAACTGTATGTATGTAGTTAGTTAAAAGTATAATATTTTTTTTCCAGGCTAAAATTTTGTCCTGTAACTCTAATTATGCTCATAAAGATTAGAAGTAATCAAGGTAGATTAGAATTAAATATAATATAATTTTCTAATTGATATCACCTTTGCAAACATTTTTCTTTTATCACCTTTTATATCTGTCATACACTATTGACAAACCCTTATAATAACAAATTCGTAGCTACATACATAGATCGATGATTAGAATCTATTTTATATTGGAATCAGAGAGTTTCAACAACTCCAAGTATCTTCTCAGATCAATGCTATGAATTAATTACATCTAATAATTGTAACATTTAATATTACTAATTGCAATCGACACGCATACGGTGAATCCATGTTCTTATACATTTTTTTTTACTAGGATTCTAACGATAATGTAAAATAAGTAGTTGGTGGTAACATGTTATATATTCTACATCGATCTTGTAAATGTTTTTCTTAAAGATGTTACAAAAATATGTCTTAAAAGCCTCTTTTTCGCTTCGGGCCTGCCTGTGGTAGTTTAGGGCATTTTTGTAGATTAATTTTATGCTTTGTTAGGTCCCCGAAAAATGTTATTATCAATAGCTGAAGAAAATAATAATGAAGATAACTAGGTGAATAGTGCTACTTACTTACTATTGTCAGCATTTGTGTTTTATTCATATGAAATATACCTGCGATTACGAAGATGTATCATTATTGTTAAACTTTAGTTTTTTCTGTTCCCTTCATCATAATCATCATCAGCCTCTACTCGTCCACTACTGGACATCACATCAAATCAAATCAAAGCATTTATCCATACTAATATTATAAATGCGAAAGTAACTCTGTCTGTCTGTCTGTCGGTCTGTCTGTCTGTCTGTCTGTCTGTCTGTCTGTCTGTTACGCTTTCCCGCTTAAACCTCTCAACCGATTTTGATGAAATTTGGCACAGACAATCTTTAGACCCTGTGAAAAAACATAGGCTACCTTTTATCCCGGAAAAATTTGATGTTCCCGAGGGAAATCTAAAAAGCGCGATATAACCGAACTCCACGCGGGCGAAGCCGCGGGCGGAAAGCTAGTTTAAAATAAACCAGTTACAGGTACTTTTGAATTGTCAGAAGGTCGGTCTGTCAGTAAGGTGAAGCTAGTCGCCCATTCATACACAACACAGGCCGCCTCCATGGCACGCAAAGGAAATGAAAGTTTGAGTCTGTTTTATACAGCAACAGCTTACTTTGTTTTCAGTAAACCATAGCAGTGACGCTCACAATATGGTTTTTTTTGCAGTTTTAGAATTAATGCGAGGTACCTTCATAACATTCTTTTTTTTTTTCCTATGTATAAAAGACCATGCTTTATGATATGAGTAATATGAAAGGCATTTAAAAGACAGTGTCGTAATACTAAATTAACTTTCTTATCCTTTAGATAATCTGCACAAAACGTAAATTTGATTTAATTTGAGAAGAAGAAGACCGGGGCCAAGAATATATAGTACCTACCTAAACTTAACCAGTACATTAATCACGCATTTCAGTGACTTAATTAGTCCTGTTTTAAACAGAACAGCGTGACTTAAATGTGAGTTTGTAGTCTATAGTGAGTCTATTTAGTCGGTGTTATTTTTAGTGCTTAGGGTTTCTGTTACACATGTAAGTATAGACCCCGCTCATATTTTCATACTATTTATACTTATTCTGTAAATATATATTAAACGTAATTACTAAATAGGTATTAGTGTTATCTTAAGAATTGTAGGTTGTATATTTTACGTGAAAGAAAATCTTCTCGCTATGCTTAACTATATCAACTTTATCTTCAATACCCAATGTTTATTATATCTGACTTTTAATCCCGTTGTAAATGAATTTCTTTGATTTTGAATTATCACCAAACTTTACTATAATGACCACTGTTGGGATTATTTTGATAAAGTATCTAGCGTCTCACTGGAAATAATATTATGCACTGTGTTCTAGTTGTAAATACCTAGGTTAAATGTTTGGCCCTCATGAGTTATTCTACGCATCCGTTGTACAAATAAAAGATGTTTAATTTATTGTGTATTTTTAAAAAACTCGTGACGACTTTTCCTCTACTCGCCCCTTATCCTAATTTACTTGTGGAAGTCACAGCTATTCTTTTTTGAAACAATGAATGGATTGTACGGATGATGATATGGCTAAAATGGAGAAATGAACTCGATATAGAACATGGTCATTGGGGCGAGAGAGAGAAAAATAATGATATTAATGACATCTCCATCGGCCGTCATCTCAGAAGTCATCCCCACATTTCACACATAACATTGGCTGCCGGCAGAAGTTACCACCCACCAGACAAAGCCTTGCCGCCAAGCGATTCGTCGTGTTCCAGCATGATGTCTGGTGAAGCCGTACGGAGGACGGGTCTGAGCAGTTGTGTTGCGATGTGTGCTGGGTACGATGCGTCAAATGTTGTTGTGTCGGGAGTTTGGTCGTGGAGGGTCTCTACATCTATCTCCCTCTGGCGCAGCATCGTTGATCGTGTTGTTGGGTTTAACGTTGCACCACCTCGCTCAACTGCCGTCTTCCTTACTATTCACTAAGTTTTTTTTAAGTGATTGGGCTTAATAAACTAACGCGCTTTACCATCAAAGATTGCATCACTGCTTACCATCAGGCGTGATTGCAGTCAAGCGCTGGTTTAGAATTATTAAAAATAAAAACGTCAGGAAGCTTGGCCGAAATTCCGGATAGTTGAGGTGTTGTGATAGGTGAGGTGTTCATCCCATGAGGATCCATAGTGGGCAGTATTTCGAGAAAACATTGAACAATAACTATAGTGTGATGTTCGATTCTTATTATTTAAACTGTATAGTCACTGAGATCATATTAATATTGAGAGATTATAATGATAATATCAGAATAAGATTGGTCATACTCAAGGAAAGCTTGAGCAAAGCATACTATAGTCATCATCATCTCAGCGTTAATTCCAGTCGCATCCGTAGCTTTTCAGCTTTGGAGTCTGGGGTCCGCCTAACCAGTCTAACTGCTGATTTTGGCTAAACTTCGATATTTTCCGTGAAGCGACTGCCGTTTGACCTCCACAACCCGAATGCAATATCTAAGCATTGCAGTTAGACCAATTGTTAGACTTTTGAGGGCTCTAATAATCCGTAATAACTGCTACTAGATGTTCGTATGGCGATCGGGATCAACGGCTTAACGTGCTTTCCGAGGCACGACCAGATCAGTGCAAATACTCATATTCATGCATACAAATATTTGCACTGTGCAGGGATCGAACCCGCGCCTCCTTGCGCAACGGCCACGTTCGCTATACTATAATAAATTCTTTGATAGTTTTTACAGTAATGTACATCGCGTTTTTTTATATTTTTCATTTTCTTATTTTATCAGTTAGGGGGGTTGACCAACTATTCGGTTTAGAAAAAAAAAATATTTTAGAAAACTCGATATCATTTTTGAAGACCTATCCATATATACCCCACACGTAGGTATTTATGTTTAATGAAAAAAATTTTTTTGAGTTTCACTTCTAAGTATGGGAAGCCCTTTTTTTTTTTTTTTTTTTTTTTTTTTTTTTTTTTTTTTTTTTGCATCAAAATCTTAATGCGGTTCACAGAAGACATCTACCTACCAAGTTTCAACAGCATAGCTCTTTTGGCTGTGACATACGGACGGACAGACGGACAGACAGACATGACGAATCTTTAAGGGTTCCGTTTTTTGCCATTTAGCTACGGAACCTTAAAAATGAACGTCACACTCATCTTAGCTTTCCCACCAAAAACTCCTATCTGTAAGCATACCTGTGTTTTACAAAATAAATGAACGAATGATTGGTTGAAGTTTTGACTGTGTTATGGTTATAGAATCGCATTGCTGGACACATTCATTTATATTTGTTCATAAATGTCTGTTTTAAATGACGTAAGGTCAACCGGGACAATTGCGTCTTTGGGGGTAATTGCGTCTAATCGAAATAATTTTAAATCTGTTTGAAAACCCACTCTCCTGCCATCTATACGTTATAGTATTTTATTCAAAGTAAACAAAACAAGATGGTAGGAGAGTGGATTTTCAAATAGATTTAAGATAACTTCGATTAGACGCAATTGCCCCAAAGACGCAATTGCCCCGGTTGACTATATTCATCTTGATATTTCTAATATATGCTTGAACTTTATGTAACAATCAAACTTAATGCGATCTATTTCTATACGTCACTAATGAAAGTCCTTGCGTCATTTATTACATCAGTACTAATATAATAAAAATCACTTCCTTAGTTTGACTGTAACATCGATATTTTGTGTCATTCACAAGAGCGACGTCATGGTAAACGTTGATCCCGTAGGTCATAAATGTATAAGTAAAGACGTTCTGAAAATTCTTTATAACTATGATATTTTTTTTTTTTGAAAACTTCAATTTCATTAAATGAATTATTTATTCTCAAATTAATTTTCTGCATTTACAATTATATCTCTGAAAGTTTGTTCACAAACCCGAACAATGTTTTCATATAATAAACCGATGAAGTTCAATCATCTTTTACTTACTTCCTCATTCATTAAGTGAGAGACTCAGATTCATCAAGTGTTCTAGAAACAAAATTAGATACTTAAAAAAAAAAACTTCAAATTCAGAAAAAACCGTTGCTTTGGCGCAGCTTAAAAGAAATGATAGAATTTGTTCTAGTTAAGTCATGAAAAATTTTCAAGTTCTTTTGTTTTGGCGTATCTAACAATGTGATGGCACACATTATTGATTACTAACCCAATTATATGAACAGATAATGCTAGATAAACAGAAATGATTAGTCAAGTATCCGATCTCTGCTCTAGTGACATTAGTTCAATTCTGTCGCTGTTGAAGCAACGTTCGATTACACAGTTTTTGGAGTCATCTGTCATTTTAGTGAAATTGAAATCGTTTACTTCAACATTCCTATCAATGGACCTAAACAAGCCACATTCCACATCATGGGCACTATTAAATAAATACAAAATTTTAATAATTTTAAACAACGACGAGTTAAATTAAAATTATCCACAAGTGAACTAGTTAGCCTTCTTGATATTAGTAAACCAAATAATAAGTTCGCTATAATGAGGAGTATCAATATAACTGATTCTGATACCAGCTTGGAGATCACAGCGCATGAAAGTGATCATCACGACTCAACAAAAATTTACTTTTTCGGACACTATTTCCAGTGCATCGTTACTTTAGCTGCATTCATATACGGAGTGATATCATGGTGTCTTATCAGGAAGTTTCGTAATTTTAACAACTACGTGTATATCAGTGTAATGATAGTGAATATGTTACGTTTAGCCGTTGTCACACTTATTTGGGTAAATGATGATATTATGTACATGCTTGCGCTTGGCCGATTCATAACCGTTTACGTTATTTTGTTCCTATTATTAACATCTGTTTATAACTATTGGCTGGTAGTAATGTGTTATATGTTCTACGTTGATATTGTGAAAATATTTGATTGTAATATCAAACGAAGATATCTTAAAAGCTTCCTTTTTGCTTGGGTTATGCCTAGGGTTGCCAGATAGGAACTTATCAAATCCGGGACAGTTCTAGAAAAACAATGTCGGGTCGTGGCCATAATAGAAAATATCGTATATTTTTTTTATTTTGAAAGGATTAATATTTATATTTAAAAGGAAAAATGCCATTTTTAGCCGACTTCAAAAAGGAGGAGTTCTCAATTCGACCGTATATAGGTATGCTTTTTTTTTTATGTTTGTTCGCGCGTAACTTCGTCGTTTATGAACCGATTTTGATAATTCTTTTTTTGTTGGAAAGAAGACATTCCCAAGGTGGTCCCATGATAAGGACATCAGGGTCTGATGATGGAAGACCAGAGAAATCAAGGGGAACTTTCAAAAATCGTAGGGGCGATTAGTTCATTTCTTAGTATTTTCATTAAGTATTTAAAGCACTACAATTTGATAAAGGTCTGGAGTAGATCTGATGATAGAGCCGGAAGACAGTCGAAGGAACTCCTCAACAATTCACAGCAGCTACCTTGTGTTTGGGCTTGATTAATTTGTATTGATAAGAACTTTACACCTAGATGGGTTGTGACTGTCATAAGAGCTCTGATGATGAAGATAAAGGCCAGTTCCGGGAACTCCTCAACGGTTTGCAGTAGCTACTTTGTGTTTGGTTTTAATTCATTTATATTGATGAGAACTTTGCACCCATTGGGTTAAAATAATGGTCTGCAGTACCTAAATCTGATGATTAAGACCATAGGCAGTTGAGAGAATTCTTTAAAATTACGGGTAAAAATTAAAGTAAACAAAATTACGTCATTTCCCAACTATATTTGCGTCAGCTTCCAGTCTGACCGGATGTAACTGAATACATAGTACCTACTTTTCACAACTAAAAAGTGTATAATAAAAACTTTTTTACAAAAAAACAACCGACTTCTAAAAACCACTACAAAGTGAAAAATAACTAATTTCGGAAGTCGGTGTCAAAGACTAATACCTATACAAAAACCAAAGACACCGACTTCCGAAATTAGTTATTTTTCACTTTGTAGTGGTTTTTAGAAGTCGGTTGTTTTTTGTAAAAAAGGTTTTTTCAAAAAAAACATACTATTATTAGTCACTAGCGGCCGCCAGCGTCTTCGTTCGCGTGGATTTGGTTATGCTCCGCTCCTGTTGGTCGCAGCGTGATGTTATATAGCCTAAAGCCTTCCTGGATTAATGAGCTAGCCAACACAAAAAGATTTTTCTTATCGGACCAGTAGTTCCTGAGATTAGCACGTTCAAACAAACAAACAAACAAACTCTTCAGCTTTATATACCTATTAGTATAGATTGAGCAATTAGCTTTAGTTGGCATATTAAAACTTTAGTAGACAATGACTACTTAATTATAAATTAAATAGTAATAAACTGAAGAAAAAAAAAAACAATAATACTTAATAAGATAATATGTACCATAAATATCTTAAAACAATAAATTCCTAACTTAAAAAACAACCAGTACCTCCTTAAGTGTTTATAAACAGAAATTGTTTTGGTACTTAGAATAAACTTAAATCAATTTGTTAAAAAATAATAAGTTTTCAAAATCCGGGACAATGAGCGCTAATTCCTGGACACGGGACAAAAGGCAAGATTCCGGGACAATCCCGGATTTCCCGGTAGTCTGGCAAGCCTAGTTATGCCTCTGATAGTAGTGTTCATTTGCGGAATTATTTACTTATTTATGAATCTTTGTGAATTAGACAATGAATATATGGTGTTATCTATTTTTATGTACTCTAGCCTTCTGCTCTCGATTAACGTTTTGCCTGCGACTATCAACTTGATCCTGTATGTCAAAGTTTTGTGTGCATTATTTCCTAAAGATAAAAACCGAAGTCCGATTATTCCTAAAAATGAAAAGAGAAAACAAATCTTGAGTCGTTTGTGTACAGCTACGGCTATGTTTGTGTTAAGTAACATATTTTTGTTGTCGATATATGCATTCTTTTTTTGGTCAGCCAAAATCTCAAGCATCGTTCAAGTAGTTTTATTCTGCTTACAAGATTTAGTTTTGTCGATTTTTTTTCCTTTGGTAAAAAGTAATCGGTTATTATGGCACGATTATTACAAGAATCGATTGAAAAAGTCCTTGTGTTGAATATTTTTGTATTGTTTGTCAGCCAGACTATCATACCCTGCTATCATCGCTACATTTCAGAGTAAAGACAATTGTGATTTACTCTCCACTTGTCAGCGACTTCTTCATATACTACAACAGCGTACATTATTGATACATTATCAACGCAGAAATTGATCTAGTTAAGAAATCAGTTTGTAACACTCTTCAATCAATGAAACTTGAATTATCAATCGATAATAGGAATTCATCTAATTCGGATTGATTTTTCTCTGAGTAATAACAGACGATGTAGAATAACAGCATTAAAAAAACATCGGCCGCGTATTTAAAACTCGAAATAAATAGGAAATCATAGTACAAGTAATGTGTATTGTAGCGAATCTTAATAGACGTGTCGGACTACATAAGTGAAATTGTTGGTGACTTCTATAAACCAAGACAGGCAATAAAAACATTGTGCTTAATATTTGGACTTTAAAACTTCATTGTAGTTCAAACAAATGCTAATCACGGACAAAACAAGTGTATTTGGACCTAAACAAATGTACTCTCATCAGTAGAACTTTTAAAAAACAGAATAAGTGACCAATATGACTTGACATTGAATTTGTATGTATTCATAATTTGGAGTATTTAAAAATGTATCTAAACTAATGTGACTAATTTGTGTTTTGACTTCTGTTTTTGTATTTATTATTGTATGCCTCAACGGCGGAACATAGATGAACTTATTTTAATTATTTAAGATCTGTATTTATGACGTATACCTATAGTTCACAATAAAGATGATTTGATTTGATTTATCTATAATCGGCGGTGTAGTTATCATCGATTGATCGATCGAGATAGTTAGTAGTTTATATGGTGTACATAAGAAAGAGTATTATATTATAGTGAATTATTCATAAATACTATTCTTTTGATGTATATAGGTATTTATTAGACTAGTATGATACACTTGACGTACATATTTATTATATAAACTATGTAAATAGTACACTGTAGACTACTTACATTATTTCTCTTTCCTTCCCTTAAAAAGGTTGTCTGTAAAAGATCATTCTTAGCGATAAGACCGCCCATTGTGTCACCCTTTGTAAAATCTTTATATATATTTGTGTTTTTTTAACCTTTAAAATGTACATATTAAAGAGTGTTCTATTCTATTCTATGTATGTAGTTGGTTAAGATTATAAACTTCGTTTTATTTTTAGGCTAAAATTTTGATCTGTATATTAATAATTATTATAAAATTAATTATGTTAATTAATAATTACTAATTATTGTAAATAATTATTTTCATAGTTTAGAAGTAATGATTATCAGCTTCAATTAAATATTTTAGAAGTTTCTAATTGATATCACTTGAACAATTGCAATCATTTTTCGTTTTTTCATCAGAATTCACTCTTTTACAGCTGTCGTATATACTATTGACAAACTTCTATCAGACTTTCCTATCTACATAGATCGAAGATTAGAGCTTATTTTTTTCTTAATGGAATATAAAACAAGAGATGCAAGAAACTTAAATTTAGTTTAGTTTTTGAACAAGGGAATCAGCACAAATGTCATGATACTAAATTAACTCTCTCTGTTCTCTTGTTTGTGATATATTAAGAATAAGATGCATTAAACTTAAATTTGTTTTAGTTTCAGAATAAGGAGATCTGGGGCTTTGAATATATGAATACATAATATACAGTATAATACCTACGTAAACTTACACGCAATAACTTAACCGTAACCCGCACATAAATTACGCGTTTCAGTGACTTAATTAGTCCTTTTTTAAACAGAACAGCGTGACTTAAATGTGAGTTTGTAGTCTATAGTGAGTCTATAGTCGATGTTATTTTTAGTGCTTATGGTTTCTGTTACACATGTATATAGATTCCTCTCATATTTTTATGCCATTTATACTTAGTGTGTAAAAGTAAATTAAACGTAATTAATAAGTAGATATCGACGCTGGAAAGCGATTTTGTCGTATCTCGAATAAAGGCACTTTTTTTTTATTGCATAATTTAATTCAGAAAAAAAAATACTGCGTCGGACAGTCTGATCAACGTATTCCTACGATGTTTCTTTTTTCTGATACGGCGTTGACTTTTCTTAACTTTTTTCTGAATCCAATTATGCGATAAAACAAAACTACCTTTTTTCGAGATACGACAAAGTCGCTTTCCAGCGTCGATATGTATTAGTGTTATCTTAAGAAATTTAGATTGTATATTTTACATGAAAGAAAATCTCCTCGCTATGCTTAACTGTATCTACTTTGTCTTCACTACCCAATGTTTATTGTATCTGACTTTTAACCCTGTTGTGAATGAATTGCTTTGATTTTGAATTATCATTTTATTATCACTAAACTTTGCTATAATGATCTTTGTTGGGATTATTTTGAAAAAGTATCTAACATCTCACTGGAAATAATATTATGTACTGTGTTTTAGTTGTAAGTAGGTTAACTACATGGCTCTCATGCGTTATTCTACGCATCTTTGTACAAATGAAAAATGTTTAATTTATTGTGTATTTTCAATAAACTCGTGATGACTTTTCCTCTACTCGCCCTTTATCCGAATTTACTTGTGAAAGTCACAGACATTTTTTCTTGAAACGATGCATGGATTGTACGAATAATAATATGGTTAGAAAGAATGTAAATACTGAAATGTACTCGATATAAAATATGAACATTGGGACGAGAGAGAGAAAAATGATGATGTTAATGACATCTCCGTCATTGTCAACAAACCACCAATCAAGGTCCATAAGAACCTGCATTACTTTCCATTCGCTTGCGCTTCTTCTAGTTTCTTCCAACAATAGGTCACATTTTAAACATTATAGAAAAAGGGGCTTATTTATAAATTCTTCCAGACATTGTAACATTAAGGTAGTAATTCTGTTATGAGTACTATTGTAGTGTAAGTAGATATTAAAATACCTTTTACGATCAATTACAAAAAGGGAGTGTCTTTCTAATGGGGTATTTTCGTGCTAACTCGAAATTAATATCTATGAAAATCTCTGTTTATATAGGTACTATCTGAATTTCTTAATATTATAGGAATGGCTTTTTTATATTATGCCTCGAGTATTAGATATTATCGTTGTTGTATAATAATTTAGATTGATTAAGGGCTGAATTTTCAGATGACCGAATATTTTAATTTGAGGAATTAAATTGACGTCCACCAGTTTTTGTATGAAAGAACTGCCAAACATTTTTTCTTTATTCTGATGAACATCATTGAGATTTTTCATGCTGTTGGAATAATCTGACCTCAGTGTCGTAAGCGAAGCAAACTGTACGTGTATGCGTACCACAGAGGCAGCATCAGGGTGGAACTAGATAAGGATGCCTGAAAGGAGTAGGCCTTATTTCAACAGTGGGAGAGTGCAGGCTAACTTAAAAAATAAAAGGACGAAAATCCGTCTATCGAAAACATAAAACTATCCAAAGTAATCTTGAAGCTTGGCCACCCTACTAAGTCCGGCAGTAATCAAGAAGCCCGACAATTTTGACGAATATTAATTCATCAAAGTTGTTTTTAAGTTGAGATTGCGTGCTTAATGAACAGACAGACTGGCAGACTAGTCTACTTGCTATTGTCTTCCAATCGACTGCAGATTAAATTCTAACACTTGGGAAATTTACCCTTGCTTCATTGTGATACAGTTGAGAATACAATGTAGTGGTGTTTTGATTGAAATCATTATGTTGGCAACAAGCAGGCGGTATTGTTTATTGTTTTATTTCGGTAATTAAATTACGTGTTAGTCTAGCAATTGCTTCTGTCTGCCTCTTCGTGTTAATTATGAAATTTTGCGCCGTGGAAACTTAATTTGTTTTACACCGTGACTAATACTTTAGTTCCTCTATAATATATTGTTTTTTTTAAATTTTGATATCATATAAATTGGCAAAACCTTATGCACATTTTTTTATGCCAATAAATTAGCTCTTGCCAATCCCGCCTGATGGTAAGCAGCGATGCAATCGTTGATGGTAGCTTATAAAGAGCCTATTCACTCAAAAAAAAAAATAATGAATAGGAAGGAAGACGGCAGTTGAGCAAGGTGATGCAGTATTAAACCCAACACGACCAACGATTCTGCGCCAGAAGGAGATTTATCTGGACAACATCCGCGACCAAACTCCCGACACAACAACATTTGGCGCATCGTACCCGGCACACACCGCAAAACAACTGACCCTTCCTCCATACCGCGTCACCAGACATCATGCCGGAACACGACGAATCGCTTGGCGGAAAGACTTTGTCTGTTAGGTGGTAACTTCTGCCGGCAGCCGATGTTATTGGCCTACCACCGAGAAAAATATTTGTATATTATACTTACTGTAATCATATCTATGTTTAAGAAAATAAATGATTGATTGATTCACAATGTGTCTTTAAATGAAACTTGAAATTGTATGTGATCATTGTAGACCTTGGCAGGCAGAACAACACAGTAGGAGAGAGAAAGCTTAACCTATCTTATATTTATACGAGAACAGCTGTCCAAATACAGGACGCTTTTTGACCCCTTTTATATCAAATACTTGTATAAACACCATCATATTTTTTTTCTTGTCTCCTTTCCCTCATTTGAGGGATAAGATTTTCAACCAGTGCACCCTGATCGTCGTGATATGGTGTCGAAACATGGACAATGTCGATTGGACTGGTCTACAAACTCAACACGGTTACTCAGCAAAAAATTCCAGCGTGCTATGGAGTGTGCTATTTTCTTAGTTTATTTGAAGGATAAACGTTGGAATGAAATTATCCAGAAAATCTATGAAACTGGCTAGAGTAAGTTAACTGAAGTGGCAGTGACCTGGTCATGTTTGTGGAATAACCGATGGCCGGTGGAGCAGCCGAGTGCTGAAGTGTGGAAACGAGAGCCGGGGACACCCATCCATCGAATAAACATGACAGGCGTAGCCTAACTTGATTAATCAATTCATGTGCCTTTTATTATTTAGCCAGAGTCATGCAACCTCAATATTACTTAAAAAAAATAACCTGGCCAAAATATCTACGCCGCGGCTTAACCTCGTAGATCAATCGCCATTTTGAAATAATAATTAGGTCTATCTTGGGCTATTCCCAATCCAATGTGTTAGTGTTAATAGATGAATTGCTTTTATATTGTCCCTGATTGTTTTATCTTCTAGTTGGACCGTTTTAGTTAATTTCATAAAAAAGAATCGATGTATTCATTTGTGATATATGTTGTGTTGTTTGTGTTCTTGTGGAACCACGTTCATAGTGATACCGTACAAAAAGAAAAAACTGAATTTCTTCAGTTTTTTCTTTCGAAAGAACTTAAAAATTGATTAACAGCAACAGACACAAACAGTTAATTTTAAAGAATTGTACTTATACTTATGCCTTGTATATCGTTATGTTTTGTTATGTGTGTTGTGAGCTGGTCACATATGCCGCAGGGCCAACAACCGGTGCGGTAAACGAGTCCTCGAGTGGAGCCCGCGTCTCGGCAAACGTAGCGTAGGACGCTCTTGGGCGAGATGGAGCGACGACATCAAAAAGGTGGCTGGTAGTGGCTGGCGGAGAACTGCTCAGAATCGAGCTTGTTGGCGTGCCATGGAGGAGACTTATGTCCAGCAGTGGACGAGTAGAGGCTGATGATGATGATGATGTTATGTAAATTGGTGTAATTCTCAATTTTCTAATTTTATTTTTGTTTATTTGCTTCACTCAAGATAATATTTACATAAATAAAAAAACGTTCAAAACAATAACAATATGAACACAAAATAAATAAGTCAAACAATCAAAGGGCATCAAAAAATTATTCCAGAACACAGTCAACAAGTATAGTGCCCATAAGGCCGGCAACATTGCACGTTGTATAGAAATGCTTATTCTTTGGCGAAAAAATAGGTCAGTTCTCCTCTTGTTTAAGTTATTATTGGCAATTACAAGTTGTATAGAAACCACGTGTGGTTGCCGAACTGTGGTATGAGTTGGAGCCTGTGAAGTAAGAAGCTGGCCGACCGAACAGCTCATGGAAAAGGTAAGCTGCATGACTTCCCACGACCAAACCCTAACCTAATCATTTTTGCAGCAGCAACTTTTTTTCCTTTCATAATCTTTATCAATACAGTCCGCGATCGAGGGTTAAAGTTTTTCCTTCGCCGAAGCCTCCTGGCCGCTCCATTTCCTCCATTCTAGAAAATAAATTGTTAACTTTGCTACCTTATTCATTATTTCTATTTACTGCTCGTTATCTTATGTCCAGAATTACATTTTCAGATGTTCTACTTTAACTTTGGTTACAGCATTACACGAGTGAATTTAGATGTTAATTAATGCATAGCATGAACTGAAAAGGATTGAAAACTGACTAAAAGCTTGTAGATTAATACTTCCCAAATCCGGTAATAAAATGTCGTATACTATTTTATAGTTTGTGTGAACTAAGCCCGTGCCCACTTACACCTTGTCGCAATGTTCTGTGTAAAAATGGAGTTATTAAGTCAGCGAAAAGCGTGACTTAAATATGAGTTTAAGTCACTTATTGCTTTAAAGTGTATTACTTATGCACCTTTATACATATTTCAACTACATTATTCAGAATACTTTTCCTTCTGGACCCGATTTCTCCATCCTGAATGAATCGAACTGATTCTTCTGGAGCTTTTATTTTAGTATTAATATCGAGGTCATATCATATTTACAAAGAGAGGCGGTTTAAAGGATTAGCCTGTCATTTAGACTGCTATTTCGGTGTCACTGTCGGTTTTCTGGGATTACAGATTTAGTTTTGATATTAAATCTAAATTGTGAATTTGAAATAGAAGAATGTTAGTTTTGCAAAACAAAATTCATACAAAATACCAATTCAATGAGGATTTATTGACTTTATGAAGTACTAAGAGGCTATGAATGGGTTGACTTCCAGACACTGGCTGCTGCTAAATACCCACCAATGTGTATTGGTACTCCTATTGTGAACTACTATTGTGATAATTCATAATTAATTGATTATTAATTGATTATAATCATCATCATCATCATTCAGCCGAAAGACGTCCACTGCGCCTCCCGTATCCAGCGGTTACCCGCGACCTTCACCAGGTCGTCGGTCCACCTTGTCGGGGGCCTACTCACGCTGCGTCTTCCGGTGCGTGGTCGCCACTCGAATACCCATTGGTCCCATTGGGTATCGGTCCTACGGGCAATGTACCCAGCCCACTGCCACTTTAGTATTGCATGTTCTGCGGGCTATGTCGGTTACTCTCGTTCTTCTGCGGATCTTCTCATTCCTGATTTGATCGCGATCGATTATTATTTACCCAAAAACAAATGAAAGTAAAATGTAAGATCTAGAAGCAGACGGGCTTATAGAGATTTTTTTTTGTTGGATGTAACACAGATAGCCGAGATCCACACATTAGCTATGCGACATCCATCATCTTGCACTGGACTGCGCGGTTGATAACGACCCACTCCTTCTCATCGAGAGGGAGACTGTGTCCGTTAGGGACATTGAAATTCAAACTCAAATTATTTATTTAACTATAAAGTTTGTTTATATTTATATCGGGGCCACATCAAGAACCCGGGACGAAGTTCCGGATAGTTGAGGTGCCTTCTCATGAGCATCTATAGTGTAACTATAGTGTGATGTTCGATTCTTATTATTTTAACTGTACAGACACTTAGACCACTTTAATATTGAAGGATTACAATGATAATCTCAGATTAAAACAGATAAGAGCCACTGGGTTTGAGTATGACAAACACACTCAATCGAAGCTTGAGCAAAGACTGCCCGCGCTAACGGTCGCGCGCTATGTCAAACGCGGAGTTGTGTTTGATATAGCGATCTACTGTTACTCGGTAGTGTCAGGTTCATCATCATCATCATCATCATCAGCCCCTACTCGTTCACTGCTGGACATAGGCATCCTTCATGGCACGCCAACAAGCTCGATCCTGAGCAGTTCTCCGCCAGCCACTACCAGCCACCTTTTTGATGTCGTCGCTCCATCTCGCCCAAGGGCGTCCCGCGCTACGTTTGCCGAGACGCGGTCTCCACTCGAGGACTCGTTTACCCCAACGGTTGTCGGTTCTGCGGCATATGTGACGAGCCCATTGCCACTTCAGCTTGCTAATCCTCTCAGCTATGTCCGTGACTCTGGTCCTCTGTTGGATCACCTCATTTCTGATGCGGTCCTTCAGAGAGACGCCCAACATAGCCCGCCCCATAGCTCGCTGAACGACTTAAAAACTTATGGACTAGTCTGACCGTTAGTGACCCTGTCGGGTTAATTTATCCGAATACCGACAAATTAATCGACTTCAAAAAATAGAGTAATTTACGAACTGATGCAATACAAATCACAATGTTCAAAATTAACCAGTAAATAATAAAAAGTGTTTATTTCTCACCACAAGCAAAAAAAAAAACAAAACAGGTATAAAAAATTGTTACATACAAGAAATAGCTTTTCTCTTTTTTTTTTTTTTTGGTTGTGGATCGCTGGTGCCTGTGGTAGGTAGTAACACCTGTAATACAGGTCACCAGGTACCCACCTGTTCATGATTACATATTTGATAGCATATTATGAAGATATCACAGCAAGTAACAAAAAATCAAAACAATTAGTGAGCTTAAAAACAAAAATAGAGTAAAAAATAAAAATACGTGTCAGGTGTGTGTGTTTGTGTGTGCGAGGGTGTGTGTGTTTGTGTGTGCGAGGGTGTGTGTGTGTGGGTGTGTGTGTGTGTGTGTGTGTGTGTGTGTGTGTGTGTGTGATTTTGTGTCTGATTAGACTAAGACGTCAAAGAGAGCTTCTGTGGCAGCATATGATTGGCTTTGTAGCCATGCTTGCAGTGTGATTTTAAAATTATATTTGTTCAAAGAGTGCAGGGAAAGAATGCGGTTTAATTTATTGTAAAGATAGGGTCCAAGAAAAATAAAGAATCTACGACTGAAAGAGGTTTTGAGAGGAATAGCTGAGGCAACTATATAGTTTCGGCGATAGGTTTGCTGCGAATAGTTGGTAATAGCATGTTGTTTAATAGCAGTGGCCAAAACAAACAGCTGCCTAACCGTAAGAACTTGACAGTACTCGTAGAGCTTGACGGTGGGAAAAAGTCTTGGCTTAAAACAGCACACCTTAAGAACCGCTCTCTGCGCACGTTCTATCTGAATATAATGAGATTTTGCTGCCCCGCCCCAGGACGAAATACAATAAACCAGTATTGACTGACACAGAGCCAAATATGTCATTTTCATTACTACGCTATCTGCTAATTGGCGTAGTTGCTTAAAAATGTACATTAGTTTGCGCACTCTATTAGATAGATAGTATTATGTACTCTTTGAATGTAAGGTTGGAATCAATCACTATGCCAAGATACTTTCTTGACTTGATTCTTTCGATGTTGCAGTGATCATAGTTGTCTCTGCCGCCGCTACCGCCATTTGGCTGTGCCAACTGTGCATCAACGTTTAACGAGTTTACAATTGACACATTTGTATTTCGAATCGAAAAATTTATAATTTTCGTTTTCGATATGTTCAGGGTAAGCAAGTGTTTTTAAGCCATTTACTGATTGTATTGAAACCCCCCTGAGCAAGGCGATATGCCTCTTCCCAGTCGTTCGACGCAAATACAAGAGCAGTGTCGTCCGCACAGGAAAATATTGTACCACCTTCCAGGTTGAGGCTACACAGGTCGTTCATGTAGATTAGAAATAAACTGAAACAATTTTTACACTTTACATTCTATTTGTAAGATAGCTCCTAAAAAGGGACAGTTGGGTACCTCGTATGCCCAGACATTCTAACTTGGATATTAAGATGGGAATCGAGACCGTGTCGAACGCCTTCGCTAAATCCAGAAATAGTGCAACACACTTCTTACCTTTGTCAAGTTTCTGAGCTATGTGATTGACCAATTTATGAACAGCATCAGCTGTAGATAGATTTTTTCGAAAGCCAAACTGGTTAATTGACAAAAGATTTCGTGACTCTAAATATACAACTAGCCTTTTATTTATTATATTTTCCAATATTTTGGACGCCGCAGGCAAAACTGATATGGGCCTGTAATTTTCGACACGATCACGGTCACCAGATTTAAAGATAGGGTGGAGAATACATTTTTTGAACCAGTTAGGAAAAACACCAGAGTGAAGACACAGGTTGCAAACATATGTCAGCGGAGGCACAATAGTGTTCCTATGTCGTTTTAGAAAACTAGACGAGATTCCGTCCCAGCCAACTGCACAATCAGTCTTAAGTGAAAGGATTAAGCGTTCTACCTCTTGTTCATTTGTCTCAAGTAGTACAAGTGATTCTTTTTGGGGTTCGGGTAGCGAAATTGATCGAGGGTCCCTATATATTTTACAAGCTAGTTGTTTGCCCACATTTGCGAAATAGTCATTAATTCGATTTATAGTTTCCTGCTTATTGCAATTTTTCGCCATAAGATCATGTGCTGAAGATTTAAGTTGACCCATATTAGCAACAACCTAAATTACACGCCATAGTTGCTTAGAGTTTCTACCTACTTTTCCAAATTCCAGTCTCTCATAATCTGTTTTTGCTTTTCGAAGCAGATTTGTACAAAAATTTCGATACCTTTTGTAGGACACCACGAGGACATCATTTGGTGGATCTGTTTTAAGCTTTTTATATAAGTTGTCTCTGTGGCGCATACATTTTAGTAATCCCTGAGTAATCCAGGGTTTAATCGGCCTGCGTCAACGTGAAGTTGAAATTGTCTTAGTGTTATTTGACAATGCTAGGAGAAGTGGTTCCATTAAATATTCAGTAGCTAAATTAGGATCTTTTGTAGCATAGACTGCATCGAAACTTATTTTGCTAATATCATTAGTAAGTTCGTCCTCATTTACTTTTCTTATTTGGCATGAATTTTAAATTTTGACTCTATTTAGTGACAAAGAGTGTAGAACTGCAAAGTGATCCGTGACAGTGGATTCTAGCGCCATGACTGTGTTAGGGAAGGTTGTATTGGCGTGATCAAGACATATAGATCCATGTGTGACCAGCGCATGTCCCGGGAAAAGTCCGTGGTGACCTAATAAATCCAAAAAGTCCAATGAATATGCATCTTTATTATTGCGTGAGATATCAATATTTATGTCTCCCATAATTATAACATTTCTAAACGCTTTTAGCTCACATAAAATACTGTTCATAGATTGTATAAATTTTGAGGGATCTTTGAAAGCATAGGGCCTATACACTGCAAGTATGGCCACGTCGGCTCCAATCGTGACTGTCAAACAGTTTGCTTCGGATACGACAGGTTCTTTAACTTTTACATTAGCTAATAAACTATTGACGTATACAATTACACCGTCATAGACCAGTCACGGGCCGTTTTCCATACTAATATTATAAATGCGAAAGTAACTCTGTTTGTCTCTCTGTCTGTCTGTTACGCTTTCCCGCTTAAACCTCTCAACCGGTTTTGATCAAATTTGGCACAGACAGTCTTTAGACACTGGACAGCCTCCGTGGCGTAGCGGTAGCGAACGCGGCCGTTGCGCAAGGAGGCGCGGGTTCGATCCCCGCACAGTGCAAATATTTGTATGCATGAATATGAATATTTGCACTGGTCTGGTCGTGCCTCGGAAAGCACGTTATGCCGTTGGTCTCGGTTGCCATACGAACATCTAATGGCAGTCGTTACGGGTTGTTGGAGCCCTCAAAAGTCCAACAATTGGTCTAGCTGCAATGCTTAGATATCGCCGTCGGGTTGTGGAGGTCGGACGGCAGTCGCTTCACGGAAAATATCAAAGTTTGGCCAAAATCAGCAGTTGAACTGATAAAGCGGACCCCAGACTCCAAAGCTGAAAAAAAAAGCTGCGGATGCGACTGGGATTAACGTTGAGATGATGATGATGAATCTTTAGACCCTGAGAAAGGACATTCTATTGAAAAAAAAATTATATTCCCGAAGGAAATCTAAAAAGCGCGATATAACCGAATTCCACGCGGGCGAAGCCGCGGGCGGAAAACTAGTAAAATTATAAGAGTAAGATTACTTCTAAGAATAGTTTTTCACTGTATCCTGGAAGGGGTGAAGAGTGGGGTTCTTAGGGGGACTGTCTTATGCTGTTTAGAAAAGTGCTGATTTTCAACCAAATTTGAATAACTTTTGCTTTTGATTTGTTCCATTAATTTTCGTGGCATTTGTGTTGGCATCAGTACATCGGTCACGGATCTCATTAGAGAGGTCAATTTGACCAATTGCGTGCATCTCCTACATTGAAGTGGCTAGCACTCGCTAAATGTTCTCAACTACATCGATTATTCACGCCATTTAGACGTAATGGAGGTAAAATAGTTCATGCCCTGAATGGGTATGAGCTATTTAATATAATAAACTATCATTATTACTTCTTTTTTAAAAAAAAATAATAATTATAAACTAGTGCTTGACTGCAATCCCGCCTGATGGTAAGCAGTGATGCAATCGTTAATGGTAAAGCGCTCTAGTTTATTAAGCCTATTCACTTAAAAAACTTAGGAATAGGAAGGATGACGGCAGTTGAGCAAGGTGATGCAATGTTAAACCCAAGACCAACACGACCAACCGATGCTGCGCTAGAGGGAGATTGATCTGGAGACTCTCCGCGACCAAACTCCCGACACAACAACATTTGGCGCATCGTACCCGCCACACATAGCAACACAACTGCTCAGACCCGTCCTCCGTACGGCTTCACCAGACATCATGCCGGAACACGACGAATCGCTTGGCGGCAAGACTTTGTCTGGTGGGTGGTAACTTCTGCCGGCAGCCGATGTTATGGCCTACCACCGAGGAAATTCATATTCATCAGAGGTCATTTATTTGCCTATATATACAAATATTCAATTGTATTTTCAAAACTTAAAAAAAATAGTAGTAAGGTTCTGGAGTGGCGACCATGTACCGGAAGACGTAGCGTAGGGAGGCCCCCAACGAGGTGGACCGATGACCTGGAGAATGGTGAGGGTCGCGGGAAGTCGATGGATGCGGGCAGCACAAGACCGGCCATCGTGGAAAGCCTTTGTCCAGCAGTAGACCTCTATAGGATGAAGAAGAAGGAGAAGAAAAAAAATTGTGGATTTGCTAATGTCGGATTTCCAAACTACCGGTGCTTAGGGCTCCAGAGACAGGAACCTATACCTGCCGGAAGCTCGGGCTAGTAAGGAAACAATCCGGTCCGAAAGAGAGGCTGTGGTAGAGCGTACGAGTGCTGCACTACAGGCAGTCTCCGAATGGGGCAAAGCCAATCTTGTAGCATTCAATGCCGCCAAAACACAGGCGTGTCTTTTCACCGCCAAAAGGAGCCCGTTCATCTTGGCTCCTACTTTTCAGAATGTATCCTTGGAGTGCACCAACCGCCTTCAGCTTTTAGGAGTTGAGATTTCGTCGAACCTTAACTTTGGGCGGTTCATTGAGTCCAAGGCTAAGGTGGCTGCCAGAAAACTTGGCGTTATCGCAAAGGTCCGGCGGTACTTCACACCGGGGCAGCTTCTAATGTTGTACAGAGCACAGGTCCGCTCGTGTGTGGAGTACTGCAGCCACATTTGGGCTGGTACTGCGAAATGTCACCTGGCTACTTTGGATTCAGTGGAGAGGCGTGCGAAGAGGCTGATTGCCGACCCAGACTTAACTCGAAACGGTCTCCAAAGCCTGGAGCACAGGCGTAGAGTAGCCAGCCTTTCGGTCTTCTATAGGTTGCATTCTGGTGAGTGTGCAAGGGAAATGCATGATTTAATTCCCCCATCACCGTTCCACCATCGGACGACCCGTCGTACGGCGAGTTTCCACCCTTACGTTGTTGACACCACTGCGACCCGGACGAAGCGCTTCGCTTCCTCTTTTATACCGCGTACATCGAGGGACTGGAACAATTTGCCGGCGACGGTGTTTCCGTCACATTACAATTTGAGTGTCTTCAAGGCTAGAGTGAATAGGCTCTTAATAAACTAGCGCGCTTTACCATCAATGATCGCATCAGCTTACCATCAGGCGGGATTGCGGTCAAGCGCTAGTTTATAACTTATAAAAAAAAAAAAAAACCTCCTCACGATGCCGGCCGTATCAAGGAGTCATCATCATCATCCCAGCGCTAATCCCAGTCGCATCCGAAGCCTTTTCAGCTTTGGAGTCTGGGGTCCGTTTTACCAGTCCAACTGCTGATATGGCTAAACTTCGACATTTTCCGTGAAGCAACTGCCGTCTGACCTCCACATCCCGAAGGCGACATCGAAGCATTGCAGTTAGACCAATTGTTGGACTTTTGAGGGCTCCAACAACCCGTAACGACTGCCACTAGATGTTCGTATAGCAACCGGGACCAACGGCTTAACGTGCTTTCCGAGGCACGACCAGACCAGTGCAAATATTCATATTCATGCATACAAATACTTGTACTGTGCGGGGATCGAACCCGCGCCACCTTGCGCAGCGGCCTCGTCCGCTACCGCTACGCCACGGAGGCTGCCGCCCGTATCAAGGAGTACTGCCTTTTAAATCAGGTCCTTGATCCAACTGCTTTATTATTATTTTACCTGAAATGTGGTTTCTCTCTCTAGTTTCAGGCACAAATGTACCTGTCGATGTTGTAAGGTGAAGTAAATTAAAAACAACAAATGAATTAACTACGTGCAGACTGAAAACATACTAAATCTCTTCCTATAAGGGTCATAATAAATTATTTTTCAAGTATTAGATTATTTTCTCGGTGGTAGGCAACAACATCAGCCGCCGGCATAAGTTACTACCCACCAGACAAAGTCTTGCCGCCAAGCGATTCGTCGTGTTCCGGCATGATGTCTGGTGAAGCCGTATGGTGGACGGGTCTGAGCAGTTGTGTTGCGATGTATGCCGGGTACGATGTGCCTAATGTTGTTGTGTCGGGAGTTTGGTCGTGGAGGGTCTCCAGATCATCCTCTGGCGCAGCATCGTTGGTCGTGTTGTTGGGTTAAACATTGCATCACCTCGCTCAACTGCCATCTTCCTTCCTATTCACTTAGTTTTTTTGAGTGAATAGGCTTAATAAGCTAGTGCGCTTTACCATCAATAATTGCATCACTGCTTACCATCAGGCGGGATTGCAGTCAAGCACTAGTTTATAACTATTAAAAAAAAAGAAAAATAGTAATGGATATTTAGTTCAGATCTGTGACCCACTGGCGACCATTAAGAGAAAGAGCTGGAGTATGATAATGACTGTGAATAAACCATTGAGATGAGTCACATTTCTCAAAACTATGGGAAAGCTTTATAGCAAAACAAGAATTAATAGATACAAAACGAAAAATATTTTTTGTGTAGAAACTAACTAAAAACGTACACACGGTTACAGATTAAGCTATGCATTTCCAGTTTTAGCTGAACTCGCATTGCAAATGGTTTTCGTACAATCAAGTCAAATTTCATTGGTTATGCATAAGCTTGATGTGTTGTCGTCCGTATAACAATGTTTAGGAGCGTACTATGCTATTCCCAGTTTTTTCTTCCATGTCATAACAACCCTTTTATCATAATACTAGTTTAGCGACCCTGATTCTCCTGTTCGCAAAAGAAACTAAGTTTAAGTTCAGTCAAAGACATTTAATTTATAGTTCAGTGCATCTTATCGTGTCAATTTGTGTTAAGAAAAGTACAGAAGAGTAATAATAGTCCTGTCAAATCCGTCCACCTAACGTAAATTGACTTATTTTTGGACGGCATATTTTGTTTAAATCACGTCTAAACTGTCTTTTTAACTCTCATCAGGGAAGCGGGCAGCAGCACGTCTCCTATGGAATATCAAATTACTGTGATCCCCAACCCGCCTGCCAAGCGTGGGGATTAAGGCAAATCCCCCCAACTTGGCTTTTATCCAGCAGTGGACCTCTACAGGCTGTAGAAGAAGATACTGTCTATGGAGTATCTATATTTAACAGGACTTAACTAATATTGCATCTTTTGTCCTTTTCTTGACATAGAAAGACATAATACTTGAAAAAAATTAAAATGCTTACTTATATTATTTTTAGAGAGCTAAGCAGGATTCAGAACTAAAACACGCTATTGCGACCAACGAAAAACATTATCATCTGTTGAAATCTATTCCAACTGTCAGAGTCTGTGAACTGTGTGAGGTCAGTTTCTGCTCTCACTGGATGTAGGTAGCCTGTCAGTGCTTTACAAGAAGTCACTGCCTATCTGACTGCTTCATTTTGAAAAACTTTTTTTTTAAGTTGTACAAGTTCAAGCAGCAGCGCCATTTTATACCCATTACATCACTGTGGAAACTTAGATGAAATGAGTTGGCGTTTTTTTTTTTTTTATAATTATAAACTAGTGCTTGACTGCAATCCCGCCTGATGGTAAGCAGTGATGCAATCGTTGATAGTAAAGCGCACTAGTTTATTAAGCCTATTCACTTAAAAAACTTAGGGATAGGAAGGATGACGGCAGTTGAGCAAGGTGATGCAATGTTAAACCCAAGACCAACACGACCAAACGATGCTGCGCTAGAGGGAGATTGATCTGAAGACTCTCCACAACCAAACTCCCGACACAACACAATTACTACGTCGTTAGTACGTCGCAACACAATTACTGCTCAGACCCGTCCTCCGTACGGCTTCACCAGACATCATGCCGGAACACGACAAATCGCTTGGTGGCAAGACTTTGTCTGGTGGGTGGTAACTTCAGCCGGCAGCCGATGTTATGGCCTCCCACCAGCATTTCAACTAAAGCTAGCGGAATTGACAATAACGCCAGCTCTAATTAAATGATGTCTGGTGAAGCCGTTCGGAGGACGAGTCTGAGCAGTTGTGTTGCGATGTGTGGGTACGATGCATGAAATGTTTGTGTGTCGGGAGTTTTGTCGTAGAGGGTTTCCAGATTGATAGCTATATTGTAGTCAAACGAAAACGCCACCGCTGGCAAATTGCTCCAGTCCCTCGATAACGCTATATAAAAGACGAGGCGAAACGCTTCGTCCGGACCGTAGTGGTGTCAACAACGTAAGGCTGGATACACGCCGTATGACGGGTTTCTGGTGATGGAACGGAGATGGGGGAATTAAGTCATGCAATTCCCGTGCAAACTCTTCAAAATGCATCCTATAGAATACCGACAGGCTGGCTACTCTTCGCCTGTGCTCCAGGCTTTGGTATCTCCAAAGCAAGTTTTGAACCAAATCTGGTTCTCCAATTAGCCTCTTCGCACTCCTCTCCACCAAATCCGAAGTTTTCAGGTGGAATTTTGCAGCAACAGCCCAAATATGACAGCAGTACTACACTCACGAACCGACTTTATTTACCTACAAGGCTTACAATTTTTGCAAGTTGTTCAGCACAATCGTTGGATATTAACATCGGTTATTACCAGCACTCTGACACCAGCTCAGGAAGGAAAACATTCGGCAAAACATTTCCCCTCGCATTGATGGATGGGCTACAGCTAAAATATGGGGGGTCCCACCGCGGTCCGTTAAATTGAGGATCAGTTAACTAGAGTTAAGCGTGACGTTTATATGACGTTTAATATATTGGTGAAGGAAACATAAGATTTAAATTTTGTAATGATAATTTAGAAGTTTTTATGGCCAGTATAGCCTGGATGAGACGGACACAAGACTCTGGATTTGCACAATAAAAAACTATTACTCAACTGCGTAAAACGTGAACTTCAAAAAACATTACTTTTTCGGGAGAATTTTATAGAGTGCTATTTTTTGTTTGTGCGAAACCTTAATACAGTTTGTTCAAAATAAGCAACTGAATCGATTTCAATCAATTTTACACCATTTTATACTTTTTCCCAAATGCATTTAGAAATTGTTGTAGTGTGGTTAGCGAGCGCGCAACACAGCTGACGGATCACACAGCTGAGATCATAATAGTAGGCGCGTAAGACAGGTCAACGCACCGCCCCTCCCGCGCCGCGCCGCTGCAGACGCGGGCGGGTGAGCGGTGCATTGACCATATTTTTGTTGGGACAAACAGGTAAGAAGACCAGCTTACAAGCCCATAACTTTGTGAGTTTTGATGATATCATTTTTGAATTTTGTACATAAATTCTTTACTTGAAAACTGACAGCCTCCGTGGCGTAGCGGTAGCGGACGCGGCCGCTGCGCAAGGTGGCGCGGGTTCGATCTCCGCACAGTGCAAGTATTTGTATGCATGAATATGAATATTTGTACTGGTCTGGTCGTGCCTCGGAAAGCACGTTAAGCCGTTGGTCCCGGTTGCCCTATGAACATCTAGTGGCAGTCGTTACGGGTTGTTGGAGCCCTCAAAAGTCCTACAATTGGTCTAACTGGAGTGCTTCGATGTCGCCTTCGGGTTGTGGAGGTCAGACGGCAGTCGCTTCATGTAAAATGTCGAAGTTTAGCCATATCAGCAGTTGGACTGGTAAAGCGAACCCCAGACTCCAAAGCTGAAAAGGTTTCGGATCCGACTGGGATTAACACTGGGATGATGATGATGATTCTTTACTTAAAAATATTGGACACATATATAAGGTTTGGCAAAAAAAAAATAACATTGTATATGTATTAAATGTATGTAAGAGGATTCCTCGAATGGCAAATGGTGGGACTTGTTAGATCCGCACGAGTTTGCTCGCTCGATCGCTTTTTTTAAATGCTATAATCTAGTGCTTGGCCGTCACTTCAGCCCGATGGTAAGCAGTAATGCAATCGTTGATGGTATAGTTATGAGCCTATTCACTTTAGCCTTCAAGACACTTAAATTGTAATCACACGGAAAAACCGCCGCTGGCAAATTGTTGCTTATAGTGAACAAACTATATTCAGATTTGAGTGCAAAGGTGTTGCTTATTTATTAAGAAATTTCTTCCGGTAGACCTGAGAAGCAGCCCCGTGTGTACCGGGCTTAGAATAGTACCAACCCATATCCTCCCGTGGGTATCGTAAGAGGCGACTAAGTGAATTCACCAGGGAAGCGGGTAGCAGCGCTTCACCTGTGTAATATCAAATTACTGCGATCCCCAATCCGCCTGCCAAGCGTGGGGACTATGGCCAATACCTTGGGGGTGGCCTTTGTCCAGCAGTGGACATAAGCTGAAGAAGAAGAAGACCTGAGAAAGGAGAAGTATAACAGAAATGTAGACAACAGTGATTTCTTTCTGGTCATTTGTTATATACATAACTTGTTTATTTATTATTTCTTATTGTGTTTACTTTTATGAGCTTCCTTTACAATGCCTAAAAATGCGTTTTCAAAAATAGTTGGTTACCATTTTCTAATCTTACCTAATAAATCCAACAAAGTTACTCAACAAAATATTATAGACACCAAAAAAAAAAAACCTATTCATTATCACGCGATGTTTTTTTTCTTTTTCACAAGAAATATTTCATCTGTCTATCGCGACATTGAATATTGAGTATTTTTAAATATTAGTGATACGGTCAAGATTAAGAATAAATGATAGGCGTCAGAATTATCAAAATCGACCCACGACGTTTAGCCTCGACCTATATCATCACCAAGCAACAAAAATAGGCTGTTACAGTTATTACTCTCCTCAGTGTCACGCAGTCGAACTTAGGGCTTCTGACGGGTAGCCTCCATGGGTTTCACAACCACAAAAACTGACTGACAGTTTTTTGTATATTTTTTTTTTTAAATATTATACAAATATAATATTATACTGACATAGCGAATGCTTTTAACAATTATTTTATTGACTGGACTAACACCTTGACATTAAAAAATCAACATAATTCCACTAATTATCGTATGTCAATTTCTAACTCCATATTTCTTAGCTCCATGACTGAAGATGAAGTTAAAAAAGAACTGATGACGTTAAACAATACTAACTCTGAAGGTTATGATGGAATAAATACAAAAATATTTAAAGCGTGCAGCACAGAGTTAATTCCTATTCTGACATATTTAATTAACTTCTCATTTTCATCAGGTACTTTTCCTGAAGCTCTAAAATTATCAGTCGTGAAGCCACTATACAAAAAACAGGATAAAAAGGATGTCAAAAACTATCGACCGATAACGCTTATTCCCGTACTGTCAAAGGTTTTCGAGAAATGTATGCTCAAGAGACTTGTTGACTTTTGTAGCAAATATAAAATTATATCCAAAGATCAGTTTGGATTCCAAAAGAACAGATCAACCACACAAGCAATATATACTCTTGTAAGCAATGTCCTGAATAACTTAAACAGTAATAAATTAACAACAGGACTATTTTTCGACTTGTCGCGAGCTTTTGACTTCGTAGCGCATGACATTTTATTGGAAAAGTTGGAAATTCTAGGAATAAGAGGAGTTGCACTGCAGTGGATTTCGTCATATATTAGTCATCGAAAACAATACGTTGTCATAGATAAATTAAATGAGAACATACTCAGTTCCTACTCTTCAAACACTAGGGTAAATAAACGTGGTGTCCCTCAAGGAAGTGTATTAGGTCCGATATTGTTTTTATTGTATGTAAATGACATGCCACTAGTGAGTAACCATAAATTTATATTATTTGCAGACGACATCTCAATTATCGTGTCATCTGATAAAAAATCAATATCTAAACATGAAATTGAAATTAATAACACTATTGACAAAATTTTACAATGGCTACAGATTAATAAATTAAAAATTAATTTAGACAAATCTAATTACATACAATTTAATAAATCAAAATGCCAAATATAATTTTAAACTGAATATTGACAGACTAAAAGAAGTAACGGAAACCAAATTCTTGGGTGTATTCATAGATCAAGACTTAAACTGGAAGGTACACTTAGATGATCTATGCAATAGGATTAACAAATTTGCTTACGCACTTAGACATGTTAAGAACATCATAAATGTAAAAACGGCAATTGTTACATATCATGCATATATTGAATCCATATTACGTTACGGACTTGTTGTATGGGGAAACAGTACAGATAAGGACAGAGCATTCATTGCACAAAAGAAGTGCATCAGGGCCATTTGCGGACTTCGTCCTGACGAATCTTGCCAGCCATTTTTTAAAAAGTTAGGTCTGCTACCACTTCCTGCACTATATATATATGTAATCTGTAACTTTGTTTACGGTAATAAGGGATTGTTCAAAAAAGCATCCGAGGTAATCACTCGTGCAACAAGGGACAAAGACAGACTTATTGTGAAGGATAATCCGAAGTCGGCTAAGTTTGCTAAAAGTTGCCTTGTGATGTGTGTGCGCATTTACAACAAAATCCCTAATGAGCTAAAATATATAAATAATCTGAATTTATTTAAAAACAAGCTGTACAAATGGCTAAATAAATATAATTTTTATGACATTAAGGATTTCTTTGACATTAATTTATAACATTACTATTTACTTAGATTGTATAATGACATTGTTGATATAATATTATTTTGCATGCAATTGATACATATTCTGTATAGCTAAACATGTGGACATTTTATTTAAATAAGACTGTAACATCATTATACCATGTTTAAGGCAAATAAAGACTTATCTTATTTTATCTTATCTTATCTATAAACCAGCGCTTGACCGCAATCCTGCCTGATGGTAAGCAGTGACGCAATCGTTGATGGTAAAGCGCACTAGTTTATTAAGAGCCTATTCACTCTACCCTTGAAGACACTCAAATTGTAGTCCGACGGAAACACCGCAGCGGGCAAATTTTTCCAGTCCCTCGATGTACGCGGTATAAACGCTTCGTCCGGATCGTAGTGGTGTTAACAACGTGGTGGTGTTTTTGTATATGCGAAATCCGAAACACGTGTCCAGTATTTTTAAGTAAAGAATCTGTGTTTAAAATTTCAAAAAGATATCATGATGGTTGTCCCAACAAAAATATGGTTAACGATCCGCTCACCCGCCTGCAGCGGAGAAATATGATCCAACCTCAGCTGAGATGGGCGCTCGGTAACCACACTGCAAGAATTACTAAATATATTTGGGAAAAAATATAACATGGTGTAAAAATGATTGGAATCGATTCAGTTGCTTATTCTGAACAAACTATTTTCAGGATTCGAATAAAGTAAAAACAACGTTGTATACAATACAGAATGTATCTGACATCGAAACGCAAACTTCGCGAAAAGGCTAGACCGCATGCCACTAATAAAATTATGATAGTCATTTATGTCGGTAATGAACGGTTACAGAATACACACTGTTTAAAAAAGTGTCGGCTAGGCTTTTGAACGTTGCAAGCGTGCCGCCGTGCGAGTTTTTAGGTATGACGTTGATCCCTGATGTGAACTCTATTAAATCAGCTGATAAGATCGTTTTTTGGGTTTTGTTTTCATTGCGCTTTTTTATGTGATTTGGGAATTATTTAATTTTTACTTTTAATCTTATTGGGTTATAAAAGTATAGCAATTGTGAATGGTCTGAAGTGAAAAAATCTACATTATTTTTTTTTTAATCATGAAAAAGCCGGCGAAAAATTCCACTGGGGGGTTCAGAATCATGTTCTGGATCCATGGTACTCGTTTGTGCGTCGATGTCAGATACACCCTTTATATACCAACAAGTTTCAGCACAAAACAGTTTCAATTCTAAAACCTGTTAAAAACAGAAGTTTCGATCAAAATCGGTTTAACGGCTAGTTGTAAAACCCGCCCAAGGTGTTCAGCATGACGCAAGGTTCGCGTGTAAGCTAAAAGTTTCTACGCTATAGCGAATACCTACTACCCCACATAGAACATTAGATACATTAATGTCAGAAGGTTAAATTGAAACGAAATTGTATATTTTTTAACCTTATGATCGACTGCGATCCCGCCTGATGGTAATACCTGAACTTCAGTTCCTATTCTCTGTAGGAGCTAATAGGGATTTATCCAAGGTATTAAAAAAAATGTAATACATTCAGTATGACGCTGCAAGGATCGATCTTCAAAGTTCATCAACGCTTGCCAAGGTAGATCCGTAGATGGCTTAGCATCTATAAAATACCGAGTAGGTACTCTCCATTCCTCTGCTAGCAGATAATCGTGGCTGTCATCCATTAACTCTACACTCTCAGACTCCAGAATCCGAAAATCTGATAGTCTTACTGGCATGTGTATAGTTACAGTAGTTACAGTAAGGGTCTAAAGTGGAGTACCACTTTTGACACTTATTGTTAGTGCAATAAAGTTCAAAACTGGTAATGCACTTCTGACGCTTACTGTAACTACGCTTACCGCGTACGCAGCAGTGAGCGCGGCGGCGCGGTTGCGGGGGGCAGTAATAAACCAGCGTTCCCAGAGCATTGTTGTTTCATTTTTAATTGCACCTACTTATCACTTACCAAAGGGTAAGTGTTAGTAACTGAGTAGAGGTCAGATAGGCAGTAACTCAGCGAAAAATACTGGTATCCTACATACGTGAGGCTAAAACATTCTCCAAGCTGGTGGACTACAAACTTTCCCTAAAAAAGTTGGGGTTTTAAGGCCAATGTAATGTGGCTTGCCCTTCGCCACTATCCGGGCTCTAGACTTCAGGATACCATAAATTAGCTAATAAACAACGCATTTAGATATTTGCAGAAGTTACAAAAGATTAATGAATAGGTACTAGTGGTATCCCCCGCGACTTGCAAGTTGCAAACCCAAAAGGCAGTTTACGTGGCGTAGATAATTTCATCATCACTGCTATTCAAACGCTGAAGGCATATCTTAGAGCCAAACACTTTGAAGGCATGTGACATCTAGCAACCCGCACTGGGCTCGCGTAGTAGATTACAACCCACTCCCTCTCAGCAAGAGGAGGCCTGTGTCCCAGAAGTAGAAACATCGTCGTCTGACTAACGGCCGCCAGCGACTTCGTTCGCAATATTTTTATATGCTCCGCTCCTATTGATCGCAGCGTGATGTTATATAGCCTAAAGTCTTCCTGGACTAATGGGCTATCCAACGCAAACAGAATTTTTCGGATCAGTAGTTCCTGAGATAAGCGCGTTCAAAAAACAAACTCTTCAGCTTTATATATTAAACATAGATTATGTGCAAAAGATTATATGGCGGCCTTATAAGACCTTTATGGTCTGAGCAAAGGTCGCGACTGAAACTTCTGCGCCTATTCTGTGTAGTAGCTAACCTCTAGCCCTCTAATTCCTGTTGCGAAGCGGGAAATGACTTAGTTTATAAAAGGGAGTGACGCGCTACATTGGATTAAGCTGTAGTAATACCCGTTTCGAATAAATAAGTCATTTGAGTTCTGTTAAATACTTCTTTACTTCTTACACCGACATAGCTCTTCGAGTAGCTAAACTTAAGTGGCAGTGGGCAGGGCACATTTTTCGTAGAACCGATGGCCGATGGGGCTGTAAGGTTCTGGAGTGACGGCCACATACTGGAGGCCCGCAACAAGGTAGACCGATAACCTGGTGAAGGTAGCGGGAAGCCGATGGATGCGGGCAGCACAAGACCGGTGATCGTGGAGAGCCTTGGGGGATGCCTTTGTCCAGTAGTGGACATCTATAGGCTGAAGAAGAAGAAGAAATACTTCTTTAAAGGAAACTGCTTGCTTGTGAATTTTCACGGAACATTCAAGAGTTTAGGTAAAGCGGACCCCAGACTCCAAAGTTGAAAAGCTACGGATGCGCCTGGGATTAACGCTGAGATGATGATGATTCAATAGTTAGTTGAATAAGGAACAGGGAGTAAATTTCACTCATCCTCTACAGAAGAAGGAGAATTCTCAGATCAGACGGGTGTTGAGTCTGGCGGGCACTTGCCGGCAAAGTTGTATGCATGATAGTTACGCGGTAAACTCTACTTGTGAGATGAAGTATTTGCGTGACATCAGTTTGACGCGTTGTTCGACAGCCTCCGTGGCATAGCGGTAGCGAACGAGGCCGCTGCGCAAGGTGGCGCGGGTTCGATCCCCGCACAGTGCAAGTATTTGTATGCATAAATATGAATATTTGCACTGGTCTGGTCGTGCCTCGGAAAGCACGTTAAGCCGTTGGTCCCGGTTGCCATAAGAACATCTAGTGGCAGCCGTTACGGATTGTTGGAGCCCTCAAAAGTCTAACAATTGGTCTAACTGCAATGCTGAGATATCGCCTTCGGGTTGTGGAGGTCAGACTGCAGTCGCTTCACTGAAAATATCGAAGTTTAGCCAAATTCAGCAGTTAGACTGCTAAAGCGGACCCCAGACTTCAAAGCTGAAAAAGCTGCGGATGCGACTGGGATTAACGCTGTGATGATGATGAGTGTAACGCATTGTTCGTATGTAGCATTGTAGATATCGCTACAAGAGTACCTATATTCGTAAATAGTTATTTATGCCACTGTCAAGCAATGATAGCTATTGTAATATGAGTGATACTTTGTAGCACAATAGATCAGCACGAGTATTACAACAGCTGTTTGCGACAGTAGCATACAAAACTTTGTCCATGACCTTGAAATAAATAAATACAAAAAACCGTCAATGTTGAACTTTATTGGGAATTATAGTAATTTACATTCTGGATGATACAACTATTAAAGTAAGATATTGTCCATTTCGCTATTATCACTGATATCACTCATTTTCAAAACAATTTTATTTATAAATGCAGAAGAAGAAGTTAACAATGGACTGAAAATAGCGTGGCGCGTACTACAATGTCAAAGGCAAAGGCAATTCATCCATGCAGCTTAATAACATGCGTTGTTTAGTCGTGATGCAAATACGCGCGCTTTTGGCTTTTGGCTTTTGGTTTTTTTGGCTTTTGGCTTTTGGTTGATTTCTTGATGCCATAGCCATAAAAAAAATAATTAAATAGTTTCATTGTAGTACGGCTTACCCGTGTGGAAATGGTCATTGTAACACGACTTGACAGGAATGAGTACTATTGAAATATGTCTTATGGTGTTGGAAACAACATTAAAACTAACTATTTATTTGGCAACATTTAAATGTCAAGTAACATTTTAAACGTCAATGTATAGCTGTCACCCCCTTCTATTATCTCTGTCATCCTAAGAAACAACTTGCATACTTAAAATTAATTGTAATATTGTCTGAAATAATATTAAACGACTTAACTGCACTCAAGGCCGCGTTTTCCTTCATATGGTTATGTATTAAGCATATTACCAAATGGTCGTAGAAAAAGATGTTTGAATGCCAAAAATGTAAGGTTAACCAGTTGCTAATCGTTACTTAACTATAAGCAACAAATAAAATATTAAGCATCACTAAAAAAACCTTAATATTTTTGCTCTCCGTTCTTTAAATTGTTCTACGAAGTTGACTGATATGCTATCAATAGTTAAGGCTTTGGAGGATAAAACCAGTAATAAAATTATGCGGACATAAAACCAAGTTACAAAAGCAAAAAAAAACTGAAGTGGCAGCGAACTGGCCATGTTTGTCAAAGAGCTGATGTCTGTTATAGCAGACGAGTCGTGGAGTGAAGATGGCGTATCAGCAAGCAGGCTTAGGATGCCCCTTAGCTAGATGGATAGATGATCTAAAAAATATGGCTGGGTCAGACTGGATTCAGAAGACAGGGTGTTATAGGAGCAAGCCTAGGACTTTAAGACCATCAAACGGCTTGATTGAGCGTAATCACCACGCTTGCTCAATGGGTTGACAATTTTAGACATAAAGTCCAGGTTTTCTCCACCTTTAAATCAGTCATTGGTGTCCAAGATATACTTAGAAAGTACATATAACTTAGAAAAGTTACTTGGTACATTGGTACTTGCCTGACCTAGAATCGAACCCGCACACTCATGACCTTAAACTCACCCCTACATTCGAAATCCGACCTCATTCCACCCGCATGACACTATATTGGTTACATTAAGTCTTTTATTACGCCATTAAATACCACAGACGAACCCAAATATACTGAGATCACAAAAAGTAAAAAAATGTAAAAAAAAAACGAGATTTCGCTTATTCAGATGCGTATTGTCAAGTTGACACCAGACAGAGATAGGGTTATACAGCTGGTAGAAACTAGAAAGGGACGGTATAATCGTTACTGAGCCATTAAAGACAGGGGCATTTGCTTTTGACCCAGCACTGGAGTAAGGCTTTCAGATTCCTGGAACTATAATTACTATCAGCTGTAGAAGTCCATTTCCATCTTAAAGACTACTGTCGCCTGCGCTAAACCGGCCACGCACACTAACGCATTATTTTTTTTATCGCAGTCTTCGTCTTTCTTTAAAGTAATGCAAAATTTCGTTACTTCATTTGAAGTTATGTTAACGGCCGCACTTAACAATGGTGCTATCATAAGCGTGCGATCGTTGGTTAGATCCTTAATAATAGCAAATCTTTTTGTTGTTGTTTCATATAATTTAAAATTATGTTAATTGATTTGTATTTTAAAGTAAAAATGTAGTATTTATACCAAAACAAGGTTTTTACTACATATTTAGTTTACTATAGATGTAATATAATAAAAAAATATTTAACAATAAAACAATAAGCATATTATAATGGAACATATTATAAAGTTATATATTATTCGGTATAGATATACTTATACTAATAAATGCAACAAACGTTGCTATAGCAGCATTGTAATATTTTATATAGAAGTAATCCTTGACAAACTTATAATATTGTTATGGTAAAAAATATATAAAACATATTTGGTTTTTAGATACGAAAATTATAATATGTTATCATTAAAGGGGTTATAGCTTAATTATTCATTTTGTTAAAGAAAAGAAGATTGAAGCTTAATCTGAATATTATTGCAATCATAAAATAATATATACTTAGAACACAAAACAGAGATTACATTTACAATTTTTTTGCGTGTATAGCATGGCAATTCTTCGGGCTATGTCGGTTACTCTCGTTCTTCTGCGGATCTCCTCATTCCTGATTCGATCGCGCAGTGAAACCCCAAGCATAGCCCTCTCCATTGCCCTTTGTGTGACTTTGAGCCTTCTTATAAGGCCCATTGTTAGCGACCACGTCTCAGTTCCATATGTCATCACAGGCAACACACACTGATCGAAGACTTTTGTCTTGAGACACTGCGGTATTTCGGACGAGAAGAATTTACGTAGCTTCCCGAAAGCAGCCCAGCCGAGTTGGATTCGACGATTGACCTAAGAATTGCAACACTAAAGTGGCAGTGGGCTGGACACATTGCCCGTAGGACCGATGCCCGATGAGGCCGACGGGTTCTCGAGTGGCGACCACGCACCGGAAGACGTAGCGTTTGTAGGCCCTCGACAAGGTGGACCGACGTCCTGGTGAAGGTCGCGGAAAACCGCTGGATGCGAGAGGCGCAGGACCAATCGTTGTGGAGAACCTTGGGAGAGGCCTATGTCCAGCAGTGGACGTGTTTTGGCTGAAATGATGATGATGATGATAGCATGGCACTAGTGCTGCCATCTTGAATATCTGTGAACGTTGAAATTAATAAGTAGTAAGTACCTAACAATCATAATCAGGCAACAAGTTGTCAATGTGTATGAGTGTGTATCAAACTTTATTATAGAAGAAGGTCGTAACTACAACTAGTATTGCTTGGCCATAGTTTTGTGAGATTGTAACTCGACTTTTGGTCTTGATAGTATATATTATTTTTATGAGACATAAAATTGTAGTCATAGAGTTGTTACAAATGACAGCCTCCGTAGCGTAGCGGTAGCGACGTAGCCGCTGCACAAGTAGGCACGGGTACGATCTCCGGCAAGTATTTATATGCATGAATATGAATATTTGCTCTGGTCTGGTCGTGCATCAGAAAGCACGTTAAGCCGTCGGTCCCGGTTGCCATACGAACATCTAATGGCAGTCGTTACGGGTTTTTGGAGTCAAAAGTTCAACAATTACCGAGACATACCTGCCAGTTGCTCGGGCTAGTAGGGAATCAATCCGGTCCGAAAGAGAGGCTATGGTAGAGCTAACGAGTGTTGCATTACAGGCAGTCTCCAAATGGGGCAATGCCAATCATGTCGCATTCAATGCCGCCAAAACACAGGCGTGTCTTTTCACCGCCAAAAGGAGCCCGTTCACCTTGGCTCCTACTTTTCGAAATGTATCCTTGGAGTGTACCGACCGCCTTCAGCTTTTGGTTTCGCTTCACTCCATCCATGCCAACTTTCGCGTTATAAATTAGTAATTCGATATGGATGGATGAATATTATAGGATCATCATTTCTTTTTTTAGCTCTCTAGCTATCTAGCATTAGCTTAAAAGGGTCTCCAAAGCCTGGAGTACAGGCGAAGAGTAGCCAGCCTGTCAGTGTTCTATAGGATGCGAACCGAATGAAGCGCATCACCTCGTCTCTTACATCGCGTACATCGAGGGACTGGAACAATTTTCCAGCGACGGTGTTTCTTTCAGACTACAATTTGAGTGTCTTCAAGGCAAATAAGCTCTTAATAAACTAGCGCGCTTTACCATCAACGATTGCATCACAGCCTATTCACTCAAAAACTGAGTAAATAGGAAGAAAGATGGCAGTTGAGCGAGGTGATGCAATGTTAAACTCAACAACACGACCACCGATGCTGCGCCAGAGGGAGATTGATCTGGAGACCCTCCACGACCAAACTCCCGACACAACAACATTCGGCCCATCGTACCCGGCACACATCGCACACAAAGCTCAGACCCGTCCTCCGTACGGCTTCACCAAACATCATGTAATTTTTTTTTAATTTCATGTGATCAACAAGTTATAAATAAAAGTCTTTAAGAGGTGATGAGAAACAGAGTGTAAAGTTCTCTCATCCTCCATAGAAGAGAGAGGATACTCTGTCCAGACGGGTATTGTGTCTGGCGGACACTTACCCAACGGTTGATGTTGGGAAGTTGTATATATCATCATCAACCTTTTTATTGTTCCACTGCTGGGCACAGGTTTCCTCTCATACAGAGAAGGATTGAGCGTAATCGCCACGCTTGCTCAATGGGGGTTGGCGATTTCAGACTTAAATGCCAGGTTTCCTCAAGATGTTTCAAAATCAAAATCAAAATCGTTTATTTCAAATTAACCATCACTTGGTACTTTTGAATAGTCAATGTCGGTCAGTTCAAGAAAAGTGAAGCTAAATTGCACGTTCCCAAGCGTAGATCTCTATGGAGAAGAACGTGCAAGAAACTCCATGGACACTCTTTTAAAATCATAATATATGGGTTACATTTCTTCGTTACATATTTATGTTGCTTCTATCATGTGAGCACATTGTAAAATCAATTAAAATATAAAAATGAATTAAGCCCACTGGCAGTTAAGAGATGATCAGTCTCCACTGACGGCCCCCGTTCACGAGCATGACGCGCGCATCAGCCCCACTTAGCTCAACCATATTAAAGGGAACCAAATGACCCAACAACACGCGCCACCATCAGCAAGACATTTGAGTGAGCATGACAATTCTCAACTGCCAATCTCGCAATGTCAAACAAGTTATATATATATATAAAAAAAAAAAACAAACTATAGTCCATGGTGCCTCACATTCACAAACTTGAAAAGTGCTTTTACATTATACAATACTATTGCAAAATATTGTGCACAACGTTGAAATAAACAAATAAAATAAAAAAGGAATATTTAGAAAACAACAAAAAGGGGGAATGGCATCTCTTCCAAACCTACAAAATTGTCTGTGGCTGTGGAGCAGGACTGGCATTTATCCAAGCATTTTTATCAAGGATATAATCTTCCAGTTTAAAATATGCTTGCTTACACAGCGTGCGTTTAATGCATGTTTTAAATTTGGATTCATTGAGCTGTTGAATCTCTAGCGGTACTTTATTATAAAATTTTACACAGTACCCCATAAACGAACTATTTACTTTAGCTAGTCTGAACCGAGGTTGATAAATAAATTATTTCTATTCCTAAATATTAAATTAAAAATTGTTTCTATTCCTAGTATTAAAATTTTGCCTGTCACTTATCTTCTTAAAAAAATCAATATTTTTCCGAACATCCATAATGTTTTCATAAATGTATTGACAAGGGACCGTAAGGATGTTTATTTCTTTAAACAGTTCCCTAAAAGAATCGCGTCTGCGGAGATTGTATATGGCTCTGATAGCTCTTTTCTGCAGAATAAAAATAGACGCTATGTCTGCAGCCCGTCCTCCTTCACATTCAGTTATTGGTGTCCAAGATATACTTAGAAAGTGCATATAACTTCAGAAAAGTTACATTGGTACTTGCCTGACCTGGAATCGAATCCGCGCAGCAATACTTGAGAGGCTGGTGTTTTAACCACTAGGCCACCACGACAACCCACGACAAGTTATGTATGTATAATCCTACATCTCGCAAGTAGAATTTACCCCGCTACTTGAGCGGTAAATGTAGGATTTGCATTGCATCGGTATGAAGGTTTGTTTGCATGGCGTTTGTAACAGCTACAGTCTTCTCAACATTATTGTTTCTCGGTGGTAGGCTACCAGACAAAGTCTTGCCGCCAAGCGATTCGTCGTGTTCCGGCATGATGTCTGGTAAAGTCGTACGGGTCTGAGCAGTAATTGTGTTTCGATATGTGCCGGGTACAATGCGCCAAATGTTCTTGTGTCGGAAGTTTGGTCGCGGAGAGTCTCCAGATCAACCTCCCTCTGGCGCAACATCGTTGGTCGTGTTAGTCTTGGGTTTAACATTGTGTTACGGGCTAGGGGTACTTAAACGCCGGTTAAGGGTTACGAAGTTTATTAGCAACGAAAGTACAGTCGATCGTAGGCAATGACAAGTAGAATGTCGCTGACGTTGCACCGAAGTCTTCCCTTAGGTCCACGAAGTTCGTGTTGTAAACACACAATAACGCTACAGATGTTTCTTCACGTAGTACTTACAGTTCTCGTTATAATTGTCGCAGTAGGTCTTCTTTAAGATTGCTTCTTAACTGTCGCTGTTTTCGTATCGCTAGTCGAGTGTAGACTGACTGTGCGCCGGCGTCGCGCCGCCTATATATAGGCCAGCTGATCGAACATTCCGGAATCCTCTAGACGTAATAATAATACTGCATAACTTCGAGGTCACCGGCCATGTAAGTACCTATGGTAATTCCCGGAAACGGGTTTCCAGAAATTTCGATGTCGACACTTTGTTGACAAAACTGTTGAGACCTGTACCATTCGATAGGCCGTCCTAAGTCTAGTAATGCGTTTTATTATTGTACCTAGAAAATGTCTAGATCTGGGGAAATAGGACTTAAAAGTGACACACTGCATGTCACGCGATATTGAACCTTATGCCATCGACATAAGGTCCATTCGTAACATTGCCCCCTTCTTAGTCATGCTCGTCCCGAGCATGATTTGATCCATAATAGCGAGCTAGGCGGTCTTTTCTTTATCCTGCTGACAGATTTCCACCTGCCAGTATCCACTTTTGAGGTCAACTGTGGAGAACCATCTCATGCCACTTAGCAAGTCCAAAGTGTCATCTATACGTGGCAGGGGATAACTGTCCTTTTTCGTGGCATCATTCAACATCCTGTAGTCAACGCAAAACCTTGTACTGCCATCCTTTTTCTTGACTAGGACAACTGGAGACGACCAAGGGCTGGTGGATGCTTCTATAATCCGGTTTTTCTCCATATCTCTTAACATTTCCGTGACTTCCTGTTCTCTTGCAAAGGGGATACGACGTGGTCTCTGTCTTATCGGCTGTGTATCCCCCGTATCTATATGGTGTTTGACGAGCCCGGTCCTTCCCACGTCACCGTCGGTCTTCGAGAAGATGTCATGGAAGTTATGCAGCAGTTGCTTAACTTTGTGACTTTCGAACTTGTTTAAATCACCCTTACAATTTTCGAGTAGTGTCGATACATGTTCCTGCCACTTCTTATCACGTCCCTTTTCGTGCGCCTCTGTTTTTCTCAAAGACGCTACATGATCGCACACACCCACCATGCAATTCTTTTCAAGAATTATTTCTTTGTTACTAACGTTGATAATTCGTACTTTTGGTCTATCGGAAATCATCATCAGTGTCCTTGCTGTTATCCAGTCTGGGTGATCTCCAGAATCTTCTATTATAATGCAACGTTTACGGCATCCTATTGGTGATAGTCTAATATTTACTAAGGTTTCTGATCTTGGTAGTAATACCGTTCTCCTTAAACAGTACACTGACCCTTGTTTTCCACCTTGAAGAAATACTTCTTGTTCTGGAAAACTCAATACTCCTTTTGCTACATTAAGGACGCACTGCTGTTTCTTCAAAAAGTCCAGTCCTATTATGCAATCATCTGTAATATTTGCTATTAAAACAGGGTGCGTGAATGTCTTATCACCCATTTTCAAGGACACGTTCGTTTCACCAAGGACGAGTACTGGTTGGCCGGTGGCGGTTTGTAATCGGCATTGTGAAGACCCTCTTTTCCATGCTATGGTCCGAGGAAATAGCTCCGGTCGTGCAATAGTTCTTGATGCACCAGTATCCAACGTGAAACTGCATGACTTACCATTCAGTTCTCCTTCTATAATGAGACTGTTTCCGTCACCCACTTGTGATACTGTTATAATGGGGGCTACATGTCGACCAGCCAGTACTCGCCCCATAGCCCTGGCTGTTCCTAGTTTAAATCCTCGGCTTCCACCTGTGTCCCAGAAGTACTTCTTCCCTTAGACTTCCTGGGACAATTGATCCGAATATGACCCTTTTCGCCGCACTCATAGCAGGTTGGTCCTTGCCGAGTTTTAATTATTGGGGTTACCTCGCGAATGCGGTGCTGTTGTCGGCCGTCTTGGCGTACTGCTTCCACCTCCAGAGCGTGTGTCAAGGCTGCCTTCAGAGTCTGATGGTGACCCAGACGAACTGCAGCCCTGACTTCTGCATCTCGGATTCCATCAGTAAAAGCTTGCACCGTAGTAGCATCAATTAATCCCGGTGTTGATGCATACGCCCTCCGAACAACACGTTCTATTTCCGTTGCCCATTGTTGCAAACCCTCACTGCTCTTCTGTGTGCGGTCGCGGAGTTGAGCCCTGTAGACATGTTCGAGGTGTTTCTCCCCGTATCTAGACTCCAACGCTTCTAGCAGACAGGCTAGGGTATTGCAATCGCCGGAAATATTTTCGAGAATTTGTACTGCATCACCACGCAGAGCAAGCGTAAGAGCGGTTACCGCTTGATCGTCGTCCCAGTTGTTGCCTTTTGCGACCTTTTCGAATTGTAGACGGAAGGCCACCCATGACGTTGTTCCGTCAAAATGAGGTACCTGGAACGTCGGCAGAGCACTGAGTACAGGTATCACACCTTTGATACTTCCTTTCTGTACCTTATCATGGAGGAATTTTATTTCTTTCTCACACTCCATGATGGTGCTATCTAGTGTCTCGAAACGCGCATCATGTTTGTCTATACGCGTATCTTGGTGGTCCATACGCGCTTCTTGTTTGTCTATGCGCGTATCTTGCTGGTCCATACGTGCATCTTGTTGTGTTGCTTTTGTTTTAAGCTCGTTGACCTCTTCTTTAGTTTTTTCCCACTTTCCGTTTAGTTCCAATACTAGTTGCTGGGATTTTGCCTGGGATTCTGCTACATTTTTAATTTGTGCCTGGGTTTCTGCCTGGGATTGTTTTATTTGAGCCTGGGTTTCTGCCTGGGATCTATCTATTTTTGCCTGGATTTCTGCCTGGGATTTTGCCTGGGATTCTGCTACTATGCCTTTTATTTGCGCCTGGGATTCTGCTATACTCAGCTTTATTTGCGCCGTCAAGTGAGCCAGTAACACCGATAAATCGGATCCGCTGCTGCCGGGAATAGTGCTGGTACTAGGCGCACTCACATTCGTCGGTGTTACGACGGCCGCATCTTCTACGGGTGCAGGGACACCAAGCGATTCTTCCTCTTGACGCGCCAAATCCATCGCTGCTTGTCGTCGCGTGCGAACTCTTTCGTCTTCCCTTGGCGTGACCGGCATGCCGCTTCTGACACCAATTGTTACGGGCTAGGGGTACTTAAACGCCGGTTAAGGGTTACGAAGTTTATTAGCAACGAAAGTACAGTCGATCGTAGGCAATGACAAGTAGAATGTCGCTGACGTTGCACCGAAGTCTTCCCTTAGGTCCACGAAGTTCGTGTTGTAAACACACAATAACGCTACAGATGTTTCTTCACGTAGTACTTACAGTTCTCGTTATAATTGTCGCAGTAGGTCTTCTTTAAGATTGCTTCTTAACTGTCGCTGTTTTCGTATCGCTAGTCGAGTGTAGACTGACTGTGCGCCGGCATCGCGCCGCCTATATATAGGCCAGCTGATCGAACATTCCGGAATCCTCTAGACGTAATAATAATACTGCATAACTTCGAGGTCACCGGCCATGTAAGTACCTATGGTAATTCCCGGAAACGGGTTTCCAGAAATTTCGATGTCGACACTTTGTTGACAAAACTGTTGAGACCTGTACCATTCGATAGGCCGTCCTAAGTCTAGCAATGCGTTTTATTATTGTACCTAGAAAATGTCTAGATCTGGCGAAATAGGACTTAAAAGTGACACACTGCATGTCACGCGATATTGAACCTTATGCCATCGACATAAGGTCCATTCGTAACAATTGCATCACCTGACTCAACTGCCGTCATCCTTCCTATTCCTAAGTTTTTTAAGTGAATAGGCTTAATAAACTAGTGCGCTTTATCATTAAGGATTGCGTCACTGCTTACCATCAGGCGGGATTGCAGTCCAGCACAGGTTTTTTTTTTTACATATTATAAACCAGCGCTTGACCGCAATCCTGCCTGATGGTAAGCAGTGACGCAATCGTTGATTTTATTTTATTTATTTATTTGTTTATTTCACGCGACGCAGGCCCATACATAAATACCTTAACCTAAACATACATATATTTATATTATAAAATAGTGCTTCGCTACTACTAGCATGTTCTTATGCTGTTCTGTGGTATTTGTCCGCGGAAGCGACGGAAAACCACGTCTTGCGGCCAGAAGTCCTCTTCCATCACGATGGGCAGAAAACAATTCGGTATGCGCACCACAAAAGCCTTGAAGTTGACGTTGCGGCGCGACTCCAGTAACTGTACCCTCGGTGAGTATCTTGTCTTCTGGCGTACATACTCCACGATGTCCTCCGCCTTAGTGGTGTAGTGTAGGCGTGAGATATACAACGGTGTGTTCGGCTCTGCGGCACGCAAGTTAGCTTCCGTCCCCGCAGGAGCTTTGCCGCAACGGTTCTTGTTGGTTCGCGTTCGGCGCTTCCTCCTTTGCACCGTCACGAAACCCTCATCATTAGCCCTATTCGACGACTGATCTGGTATAGGCTTCTTTTTCGGTATGTCTGAGACACTCGCTGTGAAGCTAGCGGATTCCTTTTGCGGAGGCTTCGCTAGAGCTGCAGACACTTGCAGCGAGACGGGGCGAGGGGTCCGGGCGACGCTGCGTGGAGGAGCTGCGATGACAGGTGCGTGGCTGTGGGACACGCGGGCAGGGCACTTTGCAAGCTCAGCAAACGACGGGTGCGCTGGCGACGAAACTGCTGACGCGGAATTTGACGACGATACATCGAGGCCAGCTCCGCGACACATGTTTACGTTAGATGCATCGACTGATGACCTAGCTACCGCTACACTATTGCGCAACTCGCTGAATTCCTTACGCAAAACGATGACGGTGTTTTGGGATTCATCTAACTTCGCTAAGACATCCGCGAGACGGTCCTTGAGAAAGACAATATCCTTCAGAAGGCTTGTTACGTCAACGTGGTCGAAAGTGACGGGTGGCAGCTTGTGCAGTTCCTTCGCCACAGATGTGATGGTAAAGCGCACTAGTTTATTAAGAGCCTATTCACTCTAGCCTTGAAGACACTCAAATTGTAGTCCGACGGAAACACCGCCGCTGGCAATTTGTTCCAGTCCCTCGATGTACGCGGTATAAAGGAGGAGGCGAAACGCTTCGTCCGCATCGTAGTGGTGTTAACAACGTTTATAATTATTTAAAAAAAAATACTTTATTACCCTAGAAAAACACGGACACAAGTTAATTATAAAATTAAAATGTAATTCGATAATGCGTTGACTCCATCTCACGTGAAATTAGTGCTCATTTTTAATTGGATGAAGTAATTCGCTTTAGTAATTGCATACATTATTCCCGTATTTCGTTAAAATAATGGCTTATTTCTGTCTCACCGTGAAGAGGCCTGGGGCCTTAAGAGGGGACTCTAGTGCCGAGGAATTTGGAAAATAGGTATTTGAATAAACTATTGCCGTGGCATATAAGTAAGTGCCGTGGCGTATATAAGTTGTAGTCGTGGTGGCCTAGTGGTTAAAACCCCAGCCTCTCAAGTATGAGTGTGCGGGTTCGATTCCAGGTCAGGCAAGTACCAATGTAACTTTTCTAAAGTTGTATGTACTTTCTAAGTATATCTTAGACACTAATGACTGAAGGTGAAGGAAAACATCTTGAGGAAACCTGGACTTGTAAGTCTGAAATTGCCAACCCGCATTGAGCAAGCGTGGTGATTACGCTCATTCCTTCTCTGTATGAGAGGAGACCTGTGCCCAGCAGTGGGACGATAAAAGGTTGATGATGATGATGATGATTGCCGTGGCGCTGCTTCTAACCTCTCCCGGTAAAGTGCGAAAAGGACAGTTGCAGCTCAGGCTGATTTTACCTACAAAAACGTTGACCAAAAGACATTTCGTATTCCGCTGTTTTCTTTTTCAAAACATGACAGATCTCAATTATTTTTATATCAAAATTTATAGGAAAAGTGTACCTATGCTTGTATTATTTTCTTTTTTGTCAAAAACTTATCATATTTATCTAACAGTCATCTGAATATCACGGTAAAAATGAGTTATTTTTTGCGATTTTGAAGTATCGTATTTCTTTTATTAATTAAGTTTCAAAAAATCAAATGATAGGGGCACGTATAATCACGGTGTAAAATTACAGAAAAAAAAAAAATAATATGTTTGTATAGAGAAAGCACCACTCGAGTTCCATTATTGTCTCACTAGCTACGCCCAGTGGTTTCACCCTCGTAAATTTCAATTATTCCCGTGTGGTACCGGGCTTAGAATAGTACCAACCCATATCCTCCCGTGGGTGTCGCGATCAAGGGAATAAAGAAACTCTCACCAGAGAAGCGGGCAGCAACGCTTTTCCTGTGGTTTTCACTGCTAGGACACAGGCCTCCTCGCGGTGAGATGGAGTGGGCCGTAATCTACAACGCTAGCCCAGTTCGGGTTGGTAGATGTCACATATCTTAAAAGTTATTGGATCTAGGTTTAGGTAGTTAGAGGTCTATCCACACGACGTTTTCCTTCACCGTTTTGAGAACAGTGGTCATGAAATAATTTACACAAAGTAAAGCGCCACCCGTGTGGTACCTGGAGTAGAATAGTTCCAACCCATATCCTACCGTGGGTGTCGAAAGAAGCGACTAATGGAACTCTCACCAGGGAAGAGGGCAGCAGCGCTTCTCCTGTGGAATAAAAAAGTACTGCGATCTCCAACCTCCTCCTGTCAAGCTCATCATGAAGCAATGGATTAGAAATATGCTTCTTCTTCTTCAGCCTATAGAGGTCCACGGCTAGACAAACGCCTCCCCCAAGGCTTTCCACAATGACCGGTCTTGTGCTGCCTGCATCCATCGGCTTCGCGCGACCTTCACCAGGTCATCGCTCCACCTTGTTGGGGGCCTCCCTACGCTGCGTCTTCCGGTACGTGGCCGCCACTCCAGAACCTTACTGCCTCATCGGCTATCGGTTCTGCGAGCACTATGCTTTGTCCACTGCCACTTAAGTATAGCGACTCGAAGAGCTATGTGTAATTTATCTTCATTAATTCCTAGCGAAGGAAGACGGGTGGGTTTTAATCAGTAAAACTGTGACAGGTCGTTCTGCTCCGCCCAGAGCAAAGGTCATTTGATGATTAAAACGCATCCTATAGAATACCGAAAGACTGGCGTTTCTACGCCGATCCTCCACTATGAGAATGCTGATTCCTTCCTCGACATTTACTTCGTTTTATTCCGTAGACGTTATAGCTTCCACAATACTTACATAAAATTCCAACAAAATACTCACTTCTCCATTTATTTCCTCTCATGGAGAAGCTTTTAGTCGTATAGTATATCATCAGATTTAACACCAGTGTGAGCTTTAACGAGCCTTGTCTGTGACCCAGTTCTCACATTCAATTCCTACAGCGTACGTAGAATTTACGAAGCTTACACACACTCTTTGTGGGTAAGTATTTTGCTTGTTGGTTTTTTTATACTCCATAATATCTGTAGGCATTCTAAAAAAAAAACTATACAATAATTCATGGTCCAAAGAGGTCCAAAAATGCATTGTTTGAACTTGTACAAGTAGGTATCTATGTTCATATTTTTCTTATTTAGCCTATATTATAGAGGTTCACTGCTGGACAAAGGCCTCCTTCAAGGCTTTCATTGCTTTGGGGTTTACCATAATCTCCTCGCCTGGCAGAGGGATGGGGATCGCAGTAATTTGATATTCCACAGGAGAAGCGCTGCTGCTCGCTTCCCTGGTGAGAGTTCCCTTAGTCGCCTTCTTACGACACCCACCAGAGGATATGGGATTGTACTACTGCGATCCCCCAACCAGCCAGCCAAACCTGGGGATTACGACAAATCCCCCAATGTTGAAAGCCTTGGAGGAGGCCTTTATCGAGTAGTGGACCTCTATAAGCTGAAGAAGAAGAAGAAGAAAGCGCTTGATGGGGTTCGAATCTACGACCTACAACTTGTAAGTCTCGGCCGAAACCGGTGAATGCAGTGAATATGGTGGACACGGTAAAAGTGAAGCACCTTGGTGGTCTTCGCCGATAAGAGTCCAGCAGACCCCTCTGGTGGTGAGTCGTGGTGGCCTAGTGGTTAAAACACCAGCCTCTCAAGTATGAGTGTGCGGGTTCGATTCCAGGTCAGACAAGTACCAACGTAACTTTTCTAAAGTTATATGTACTTTCTAAGTATATCTTGGACACCAATGATTGAAGGTGAAGGAAAACATCTTGTGAAAACCGAGACTTTATAAGTCTGAAATCGCCAACCCGCATTGAGCAAGCGTGGTGATTACGCTCAATCCTTCTCTGTATGAGAAGAGACCTGTGACCAGCAGTGGGACGATAAAAGGTTGATGATGATGATGATGATGATGAGACTCCTCTGCCACTTACACGATAGAGATTTCATAAGGATTTCCACAGTGAAACTAATAAAAGGCTACCGAGAAAACCGTTGTTATAAAATGAAACGATAACAAAATAAAAGTTCTAGTTTTTAAAATGGTTGAACTTCTGAAGCCTTGTTGTAAGCAAGAAAGTTGGCACTCGACTGATATATCCTGCTTACCCCTGAGTTGTATAGCACGATGATACTTTACGACCTCGTTACGAAACACGTACAGCCGCGGACAGAAGTGCTTCTGTATTTTTATACTCAAGGTTTTTAGGATTCCGTAGCCAAATGGCAAAAAACGGAACCCTTATAGATTCGTCATGTCTGTTTGTCCGTCTGTTCGTCCGTATGTCACAGCCATGTTTTTCCGAAACTATAAGAGCTATACCGTTGAAACTTGTTAGGTAGATCTATTCTGTGAACCGCATAAAAATTTGAAACTCAATTTTATTTTTCATCAAACACATACATGTGGGATATCTATGGATAGGTCTTCAAAAATGATATCGAGGTTTCTAAAATATTTTTTTTCTAAATCGAATAGTTAGCGTGACAGACGCTTCCAAAGTAGAAAAAGTTGCCCCCCCCCCCCCTCCTCTCTAAGTTTTAAAATAAGAAAACCAAAAATCTAAAAAAAAAACATGTGATGTGCATTACCTACTATAAAAACTACCCACGAAAATTGTTTTGAACGAGATCTAGTAAGTACTTTTTTTTAATACCTGGTAAATAGTAAACCGCTTATTACCGCGTAATCTTTTATACAAATAACTTAAATCCTTTAATTTCATAAATCAATGGTACGAAGCCTTTGTGCGTGAGTCTGTCACGCACTTGGCCGGTTTTTTTTTATATTGGGGTTTTGTTGAAACCATATAGGCTACGCTTGGGGTTTCACTGCGCGATCGAATCAGGATGAGGAGATACGAAGAAGAATGAGAATAACCGACATAGCCCGAAGAATTGCAACACTAAAGTGGCAGTGGGCTGGACACATTGCCCGTAGGATCGATGCCCGATGGGGCCGACGGGTTCTTGAGTAGCGACCACGCACCTGAAAACGTAGCGTGGGTAGGCCCCCGACAAGGTGGACCGACGACCTTGTGAAGGTCGCGGGACACCGCTGAATGCGGGAGGCGCAGGACCGGTCGTCGTGGAGAACCTTGGGGGAGGCCTATGTCCAGCAGTGGACGTCTTTCGGCTGAAATGATGATGATGATTATGATATAGAACCTACCTATACAATATGTAAAGAAAACCCTGTCCGATCCGTGAAGGTATTGTTAGGTATCGATAACTGATTCTACTAATGCCTACAAAGCCGGACTAAAATTAAAAAAAAAAATACTCTTAAAAAAATATTATTTCACAAAAAGAGGTAACTTAATACATGTGCGGTAGGCAATACATGCGCGGTATATACGATATGCTTAGTATTCATATTAGTATATAAATATTTAACAGTAGCATAATAAGAACACAGGTCGTTGAAAATGTCTGACACCCCTTGTAAGCCCAATGACCTAGGCTAAAATCTGTGATATTATTTGATATGGATAGTATAAGCTAACTTAAAATAAGAGCTTGAAAGAAAATGTAATTGTAATTGAAAGAATTTGTACAGCAAAGAGCTCTGATTATGTCAGAGGACACATGTAAGGCAGGAGTGTGGTTTTAGCCGGTAAGAGTCCAGCGCTGCCCGAGATGGCTGACTAGTGAGGCAGCTTGGGCGTCCATGAAGATTTCCAAATCCCGCTAAAACAAAAAAAATACATGCGCGGGCGAAGGGGGGCAGGGCACGCGGCGCGCGGTCACATCTCAATTCTCTTATAATAATACCGTCAAAAATGATGTTATGATGTCACTTTTTTAAAAATTACCAATTTTTGGGGAAATTGGAATAATTCGCGGAAAAATTGATTATTTCAAAATTCATTAATATTATTACTATGCTGGTTATGTAAAATTTCATATTTTATTTGGTCATGTATTTACCTAACCTTTGTTATCCTTATGGGTCGGACGGGGTTTTCTTTACATATTGTATAGAAACTACCTTCTTCGTGATTGTAGCAACCAATAATAAGGTAATCAGAAGTGAAGCGTACCTTTTTTTTGGGTGGATGGGAAATCATCAAATGACTTCTCCCGCTCTTGGCGGAGCGGAAGGGCGTGTCAGACTTTTACTGACTAAAAACCCCTGTATAGCCGCGGGCGGATCCGCCCACGTGGAATTCGTTTATATCGCGCTTTTTAGATTTCCCTCGGAAATATCAAATTGTTCAATAAAAGGTAGCCTATGTCCTTTCTCAGTGTCTTAAGACTGTCTGTGCCAAATTTGATCAAAACCGGTTGAGAGGTTTAAGCGGGACTTTCGCATTTATAATATTAGTATGGTTGCCAGATACGACGGTAGCCTACGGCCCTGAAGTTAATGTTATTAATTCTCAATTTAGTTTGAAATAGTTCCAAGCAAAATATAAACAAGAGTATATTTTCGAGTCTATTATTTCAACTAAAGTAAATAAGTCCAACTGAGCCCACCCAGCGTGAACTGTTAAATACTCGACAAATTGTGATAATTTAGTAAGTTATTGATTAGTCTTATTGTGTGCTGTATTAGAGAGAGGTCTGGTGAAGCCGTATGGAGGACGGGTCTGAGCAGTTGTGTTGCGATGTGTGCCGGGTGCGATGCGACAAATGTTTTTGTGTCGGGAGTTTGGTCGTGGAGAGTCTCCAGATCAATCTCCCTCTGGGTTTTTGCATCACCTCGCTCAACTTTGAGTGAATGGGCTTATTAAACTAGCGCGCTTTACCATCAACGATTGCATCACTGCTTACCATCAGGCGGGATTGCGATGAGGCACTAGTTTATAATTATTAAAAAAAGGCACACAATCTAAACAAGAAATTTTGAATTTGTGTTTCTATTGTTTTTATTTTTTCTTTTTATTTGATACAGAAGGAGAAGGACAGAAGGTGATGTGGTTGTGGGATAGCTTCTGAGCTGTGTATGTTCAGCAGTACATCATCAGCCTATAGTGTTCCCAATGCTGGGACGCAGGTCTCTTCTCGGTAAAAGGGAGTGTACCGTAATCTACCACGCTAGCCCATTGCGGGTTGGTAGATGTTACATGACTTCTGAGCTGTGTATGTCCAGCAGTACATCATCAGCCTATAGTGTTCCCAATGCTGGGACGCAGGTCTCTTCTCGGTAAAAGGGAGTGTACCGTAATCTACCACGCTAGCCCATTGCGGGTTGGTAGATGTTACATGACTTCTGAGCTGTGTATGTCCAGCAGTACATCATCAGCCTATAGTGTTCCCAATGCTGGGACGCAGGTCTCTTCTTGGTAAAAGGGAGTGTACCGTAATCTACCACGCTAGCCCAGTGCGGGTTGGTAGATGTTACACGAATTCGAAGTTTTTATCTCTAGGACATGTTTTCCTTCAGCGGTTTGAGAGCAGTGATGATGAAATAATTAACGCAAAGTAAAGAGCCTGATTCGTGGTGGCCTAATGGTTAAAACACCAGCCTCTCAAGTATGAGTGGGTTCGATTCCAGGTCAAGCAAGTACCAATGTAACTTTTCTAAAGTTATATGTACTTTCTAAGTATATCTTGGACACCAATGACTGAAGGCTGAAGGTGAAGGAAAACATCTTGAGGAAACCTGGACTTTGGGTCTGAAATCGTCGTGAATCGTTGTGATTATGCCCAATCGTTCTCTTTATGAGAGGATGCCTGTGCCCAGTAGTGGGACGATAAAAGGTTGATGATGTTGATGAAAGAGCCTGATGGGGTTCGAACCTACGACCTAAAACTTGTAAGTAGCTGCCGAAACCACTAGGCCATAATTGCTCTCCAGCAGTCCAGCAGTGGGCTTGTGATATTTGTTAAATAAACTACTATTTTCGGATATAGTTACAAAAGGACAGTTTTGATTTGAACTCAACTCAAATCTATACTAATATATAAAGCTGAAGAGTTTGTTTGAACGCGCTAATCTCAGGAACTCCTGGTCCAATTTGAAAAATTGTTTTTGCGTTGGATAGCCCATTGATCCAGGAAGGCTTTAAGCTATATAACATCACGCTGCGACCAATAGGAGCCGAGCATAATAAATAACTACATGCGAACAAAGTCGCGGACGGCCCCTAGATATTAATATAAAAAAAATACTCATTCCATCTCTTCCGTTTTTGTTTACAATAAATCTATACTAATATATAAAGCTGAAGTGTTTGTTTCATTGTTTGTTTGTTTGAACGCGCTAACCTCAGGAACTACTGGTCTGATTTGAAAAAAATATTTTTGCGTCGGATAGCCCATTAATCCAGGAAGGCTTTATTCTATATAACATCACGCTGCGACCAATAGGAGCCGGGCATAATAAATAACTACACGCGAACGAAGTCGCGGACGGCCCCTAGGTATTACTATAAAAAAAATTACTGGTTCCATCTCTTCCGTTTTGTTTTACAATAAATATACCATGTAACAACAAGTCGTGGTGGCCTAGTGGTTAAAACACCAGCCACCAGCAGGTGCGGCTTCGATCCCAGGTCAGACAAGTACCAATGTACCTTTTCTAAGTTATATGTACTTTCTAAATACATCTTGGACAATAATGACTGATTACAAGGTGAAGGAAAACATCTTTAGGAAACCTGGACTTTAAGTCTGAAATTGCCAACCCGCATTGAGCAAGCGTGGTGATTATGCTCAGTCCTTTTCTGTATGAGAGGAGACCAGTGCCCAGCAGTGGAACGATAATAGGTTGTTGATGATGATGATACCTACAAGCACTTTGAAGTTACTGTTATCCTGTATAAAATATAGGCTGTCACAAAACCAAGTGCAAATCAAAACCCTCTGTGGTACCTATATTACCCAGTTGTATGCATTGTTTGTTAAAAATAACCGACGAACATTTTCAAAATAGAATAATCCAGTCAATCATACATTATAAAAATATGTACATTCTTTTAATTTCCACATGAGATTTATTTGAAAAAGAAAGAAAACATGCGTTTATTGACATTACAGCAAAATACATACATTTAAAACTATAAACTTTAGCTTATAATGCCAAAAGGGCCTCAACACAGCATAATGTCAGATGACAAAACAAGGTGTACCATTTGACGCTGATTTTCAACTGCAACCCATAAGTGCCATACGATGCACTTACAAAAACACAGTCCGCAAAAACAGTAGTTACCTAGTTACAGTCAAAACCAAAAGTCGAGTTACAATCTCACAATACTATGCCCAAGCAATACTAGTTGTAGTTACGACCTTCTTCTATAATAAAATTTGATACACATTGACAACTTACTGCCCGCTTATGATTGTTAGGTACTACTTACTAATTTCAACGTTCACAGTAAGTGTTCCAATAGCCTAGCGGTCTTCGCCTTGATAGTCATTCAATGTGGTTCGAGTGCAAATCTAATAACTTACAAATTATTTTTGAAATGTTTATTGATGAATTATGAATTCTGACAACAAAAATATGTAAAAATACCGATCCGCAACTTAACGATGATACTTTATTTTAAGATTTTTCTATATTAGAGTCATTATAAAAAGTTGACGGTAGATTTGAAACAAACTGAACAAAAGATATTCCACTACCTACAATAACTATTATTAACTACAATAACTCAAATAATATTACTTAGCTGTTGTTGGTTGGTGAACATATATGTAGTTACGAGTTCGTGTTATTAGTTTTACTTTTTTAATCAATATACAGGCATATGCAGCAATATATCTCAAATATCATATATGAAACCGGCTTTTGTGTAAGTTGTTTTTATTATTATTTGGGCAAGGTGCAAATCAATCGTTTGTTGTAAGTGTGTTGTGCGGGACAGACATGCAGGACCATTAAGTGGACGTATGCGTTTGCACTCTGCACGTTCTGATGCACACTCTGTTGCTGGGTTGGTGGTAATAAGTGAGATTTCGGTGTGTTGACTTACTTCGTATATTCTTCCACAATATTAGCGGGGTCACTAGTTAACTTACACTACTATTGATTCTTGACTGTTGATCCTGTAGGGATCTTGCTGTTGATCTTGACTGTAGCTGTTGATTCCTCAACGTCGAAGATAAATATCTTCTTACTGTAGCTGTTACTGTTGTCTCCTCAACGGCGAAGATGAATGTCTTGCTGTAGCTGTGTGACCTCACTGTAGCTGTCACTGTTGACTCCTCAAGGGCGAAGACGAATGTGTCTTGCTATAACTGTTACTGTTGACTCCTCAAGGGCGAAGACGAATGTGTCTTGTAACTGTTACTGTTGAGACTCCTCAAGGGCGAAGACGAATGTGTCTTGCTGTAGCTGTGTGACCTTACTGTAGCTGTCACTGTTGACTTCTCGAAGACTGTGATGAATCTGTTTGTCACTGTTACTGTTGAGACTCCTCAACGGCGAAGATGAATGTGTCTTCTTACTGTGTTGTTGACTCCTCAATGGTGAAGACGAATGTGTTTCACTGTAGCTATTGACTCCTCGAAGACGAAGATGAATGTGTTGCTGTTACTGTAGCTTCTCAACGTCGAAGATTCTTGCTGTAGCTGTCACTGTTGACTCCTCAAGGGCGAAGACGAATGTGTCCTGCTGCTCAGACGTGGGGCCTATTTATACTACGACAAGGGCGCAAACCGTGGGAAGCGACGAGAGCATCGGGTATCACCAGCCATTGTCTTAAGCACGTTCCTGGGCTGCATCCTAAACCTGAGGGTCTCTAGTTTATAATGCTTATTACAAGGGTTCGTTTTATTGCGACTGTCCCAAGGGATTGTTTTATTGTGACTGTCCCAAGGGATGGTTTTATGGAACCTTTTTGGCGTTGTTACAATCAGCCAGAGCCGGACAACCGTTTCTATTACAATTCCATTGATGTCTGTTGCAGTTTATAACAGGGGAGCACTTTATAACGTTTGTCTTTGTCATTGATACTTTGTTAAATGTTCATAGTCGTTCCTTTCATAATTTTTGCCTTGCCAGATGTGTATAACTATTGAATGACGATCCTTCATCACAATAAACGATCGTCCATCTCACGCTTTCTAAATTCTTACGCACAAATGTTCTATTCTAAGTAATATTATAACAATACACTATTCGGAATTAGTTTCTATACACTATTTAAAACTATTCGTCCCGCACATCACTCCCGCCGTGCGACCGCGTCGCAGCTATCTCCGGTGCGGATTCATCTTCCGTTTGCAGAGGCAGGACTACTAGCTTCCTCACCAGCCGTCGTAGCACACCTCCCTTGGTTCGCACGTCCACTGTTCGCACGATGTCGTCGGGGCCCGGATACGTCGCTATGACTCTGCCGCGCGGCCATATATTGCGCGGCAGGTTGGGGTCGACGACCTGTACGATGTCGTCGACTTGTATCGTCGGTCCTCTTCCATGCGGCTCCCGTCGGTGTTGCAACTCCGGGAGGTACTCTTGGACCCAGCGTTTCCAGAATAGGTCGGCGAGCCTCTGTGCCGCTCGCCAACTGGATCTTGATGCGGCGTCTTTTTCGACGAATGTGCCCGGTTGAGGCACTCGTTCCGAGCATCCCAATAAGAAATGGTTCGGGGTCAGGGCTTCTGGGTCCTCTGCACTGACTGACACGTGTGTCAGAGGGCGGCTCTTGATGTTCTATTCCACCTCTGCGAGTAAGGTGGTGAGTACTTCTTCTGTAGGGTGACGCTCGTGTAGCGTCGTCTTCACTTAGCGGATCATACGTTCCCAGGCTCCTCCAATGAACGGGGCGCCCGGTGGAATGCAGCGAATTGGAGAATCTTATAGGATCGGGTAAAGCACCTGCTAAACTTAGTCCCTTCTTATTGGACATGTGACATATATTTTCTTCTCCGGACGGTTCTGTTACCGGTGTAGAGATGTCGGGTGGTCTCGTAGGGTTGATGCAAGGGGCGTCCATCTCAACGTATTGCTTCGTTAGTACTTCCTGACTGTCTTCTGTTTTCTCAGCGACATGAGACACAAAGTCGATATTGTGCCTGGAGGTCCGTATCTGTCTGCCGTGGAGTACCCAACCCAGTGGTGTGAGAGATGCCACTGGTTGGTACTTATTGCCTCTTCTGGCCTCCGATGTCGACAGGAGATGCCAGTTGTCTTGCCCAATTAGTACTTTAGGTTTGGCATTGGAGTACATGAGGTAGTCTCTGATGTCTGCCAGGTGCTTGCATCCTGTTACTGTTTCTGACGATACTCGCTGAGACGAAACATGCAAGTTCTTCACCGTGCGTGCTTGTACTTGCTCTTCATGCCCGTTGAGCCCTTTCATCTTGATACTTATTCGACGCGAATTTGATTCAGACGCTTTCAAATTATTGATGGTTTCTATTTTCAGTGGGTCGACGGGGCCTGTTGCTCCGATGGTGTTTGCCACGCTGTCGTCAACTAGCGTGACTGTTGACCCGTCGTCCATCAATGCGAATGTGTCGACTGTACCCGTTGGACCCTTGATCTGGATCGGTAGGATTTTTAGGAACGACTGTTTCTTACTGTCGGCCCAGGCTGAGTTGATGACTTCTGTAGGTTGCTTCGATGCCTCTTCTTTAGCCTCCTTCTTCTTAGTGTGATGTAACAGCTTATGATGTGAGTATCTGCAGCTGTTGACACCGCACTCACGAGGACGGCAACTGTGAGTCTTGTTTCTGTATTGAAGACATCTGAAGCATAGGCGTTTGGACTTGGCTGCATCCCACCTGCCGTTTTCATCTATCTTCCTGAATTGCTCGCAGTCGACTGCTGTATGACCGGTTTCTTCACAGACCGGACACTTCGACGTATTCGTCCTTTCTGTTACGTTGTGGACCTTCTGTATTCTCTTCTGTTGAGTGGCCGCTGTACTTGTATTTAGTTGCTCAGGTACAGCGTACGGCGCACATAAGTCCGCTTCTCTTTTGAGGAACTTTTCTAACTTCACTAAGTCTGGATCTTCCCTTGGTTGTACGGACGAGAAATCGTAGTATCTGTAGCGAAGCGTAGGCGTGAGCTTGTCGACGACGGTCTTTGACACTTCTGGGTTGTACAGGTAGTGTATGCAGCTCAGTGTTTTCAATGTCGCTACGATGTTGGACACTTTTGTTGCGAAGATGCAGATGTCGCGTGGTGATTCGGTGAGGCGAGGCAGGGCACGGAGCGCGTCCATTTCCATCATGGCGATGGACTCCGGTCTTCCGAATCTTGACTCTAAAGCCTTCATGATGTCTGCTGGATCCGTGTTGGTAATCAGCAAAGAGTCAACTGCTTCTTTCGCTTTGCCTTTTAGCGTTCTTCTTAGCCTGTTCGTGTTTTCAGTCGGCGTGTATATATTTTCTGTTTCGTAGTAAGCGGCGCGGAACGGTAACCACTCTTGATGTGATCCACTAAACAACGGTAGCTCTACGGATCTCGGTCGTTGAGCTGCGTTGACGGCGCTTGTGATTGCGTCGGCGAGCGCGGCGAGGTCGGATTGACCTCCCGCCGGTAACTGAAGTACGTTATGTACTTGACGCTTCTGTTCTGTACTGGCTGGGACGCTATTCTCTATGCGCGTGATCACCGGCTCTGCTGTAGGTTGATTCTGTTGTACGGCAACCACGGGCGTTCTGTTCTGTTGGTTTTCCAGCCAGTTGTCTACTCTTCGGTCTGTTTCTTCCTTCGAGTAGATGGAGACATCATCTTCTTCATTGTCGGAGTCTTCATATTCCAAAGTGGCTAAACGTGCGGCGGCTAGCTCCACTTGCAGTCGCAGTAAGTCTTCCTTGGCTTTCGCCAACTTGTATGCCTTTGATTTACTGTGGGTCGATCCCCCCGCGCCCCTCCTGGTGCAGGTGCGGGGGTCTTGTAGTCCGCTCGGCAGTGGCAGACCGTCTGTATTCTTGACCCGCTTCAATGTTGATGTTTCTGTCGCGGGACGTGTTCTGTTACTGTGGCACACAATTGCAGGCGGGTTCATCGTTGTAGCTGTAAATTGTGTCACGGAGAGAGTCGTAGCAGCGGCGGCGACAACAGCGGGGGGCGACACAGCGGGCGAGGCGGCGGCGGCGGGCATTGATACGGCGGAGATCCCTGTTGCTGTCGAGGTACCAGTATATTCCGTGGTACCCGTTTCTGTTGTCTCCCTCATGGTCGCTGTCCCTCTGGTAGCCGTCCCGGTAGTAACTGTCCCGGTTTCTGTGCACGTTCCCGATGTTGATTTGCTAGCGGCTTTTCCCTCTGATCGTGTGACCGGCATATTGTTTGTCGATAGGCGTCAGTCTACAACGCGAACTTATCTTGTGGCGAGAATTTGAGAGTCTTCACGTTTCTTCAAGCTGGATGCGCTTCATTTATTTTCCACAAATCCGGATTAAAAGGACCATTAAATATGCTTCACTTATTTTCCACTGATCCGGCTCGAAGGACCATTAAATATGCTCTTCACTTATTTTCCACTAATCCGGCTTCGAAGGACCATTAAGTGGACGTATGCGTTTGCACTCTGCACGTTCTGATGCACACTCTGTTGCTGGGTTGGTGGTAATAAGTGAGACTTCGGTGTGTTGACTTACTTCGTATATTCTTCCACAATATTAGCGGGGTCACTAGTTAACTTATACTACTATTGATTCTTGACTATTTCTTCTTGACTGTTGATCCTGTAGAGATCTTGCTGTTGATCTTGACTGTAGCTGTTGATTCCTCAACGTCGAAGATAAATACTTCTGTGTCTTCAATGGCAATGTCTTGCTGTAGCTGTGTGACCTCACTGTAGCTGTCACTGTTGACTCCTCAAGGGCGAAGACGAATGTGTCTTGCTGTAACTGTTACTGTTGACTCCTCAAGGGCGAAGACGAATGTGTCTTGCTGTGTTGTGTGACCTTACTGTAGCTGTTGACTGAATGTGTTTCTTACTGTAGCTGTCACTGTTGACTCCTCGAAGACTGTGATGAATCTGTGTTGTACTGTTGACTCCTCAACGGCGAAGATGAATGTGTCTTCTTACTGTGTTGTTGACTCCTCAATGGTGAAGACGAATGACTCCTCAAGGGCGAAGACGAATGTGTGTTGCTGTAGCTGTTACTGTTGACTCCTCAAGTTACTGTTGACGAATGTGTGATCTGCTGCTCAGGCGTGGGGCCTATTTATACTACGACAAGGGCGCAAACCGTGGGAAGCGACGAGAGCATCGGGTTTCACCAGCCATTGTCTTACGCACGTTCCTGGGCTGCATCCTAAACCTGAGGGTCTCCAGTTTATAACGCTTATCCCAAGGGTTCGTTTTATTGCGACTGTCCCAAGGGATTGTTTTATTGCGACTGTCCCAAGGGATGGTTTTATGGAACCTTTTTGGCGTTGTTACAATCAGGCAGATGTGGGACAACCATTTACAATTTTATTCATGTCTGTTGCAGTTTATAACAGATACTTTGTTAAATGTTCACAGACATTCTTTTCATAATTGTTGCCTTGCCAGATGTGTTCCTCACAATGAACAATCGTCCATCTTACGCTTTCTAAATTCTTACGCACAAATGTTCTATTCTAAGTAATATTATAACAATACACTATTCGGAATTAGTTTCTATATACTACTAGCTTTCCGCCCGCGGCTTCGCTTCTTTAGATTTCCTTCGGGAACATCATATTTTTCCGGGATAAAAGGTAGCCTATGTTCTTTCTCAGGGTCCAAAGATTGTCTGTGCCAAATTTCATCAAAATCGGTTGAGAGGTTTAAGCGGGAAAGCGTAACAGACAGACAGACAGACAGACAGACAGACAGATAGACAGAGTTACTTTCGCATTTATAATATTAGTATGGATTATATATCTCAATAACGGACTCTAAACCATCTCTAAAGTAATTTAGCTAAGTGACAGTAATATGTTCGGTTGGCTTAATGGCTAACAGATGTCGCCTTTTGCAATTTCAATACAAATTACTTTTCTCTAAAGAATTCGATAAAGTTCGTTTACTTTTGAACTAAGAAAGTGCCTGAAGATTATAATCTCATGCCATCAAACTCCAAAAAAAGTCACTGCAGGATGACAGCACTAGTACCATGCTATACACGCAAAAAAATTGTAAATGTAATAAGCACTATTTTGTGTTTTAGTATAGATTATTTTATGATTGCAATAATATTCAGGTTAAGCTTCAATCCTCTTTTCTTTAAGAAAATGAATAATTAAGCTATAACCTCTTTAATGATAACATGTAATACTATAACTTTCATATCTAAAAACCAAAAATGTTTTTTATATTTTTTACCATAATAATATCATAAGTTTGTCAAGGATTACTTTTATATAAAATATTACAATGCTGCCATTTCAACGTTTGTTTCATTTATTAGTATAAGTATATCTATACCGAATAATATATAACTTTATAATATATTGCATTATAATATACTTATTGTTTTATTTTTATATATTTTTTATTATATTACATCTATAGTAAACTAAAACATATAATAAAATCCTATTTTGGTATAAATATTCAGTAAATTTTCCTATTCGTTTAAATATTCTTTGCAAACATTTTTACTTTAAAATACAAATCAGTTATCATAATTTTAAATTATATGAAACAACAAAAAGATTTACCATTATTAAGGATCGAACCGACAATCGCTCGCTTAGACCATTGTTAAGTGCGGCCGCTAGCTTAACTTCAAATGAAGTAACGAAATTTTGCATTACTTTAAAGAAAGATGAAGACTGCGATAATAAAAATAATGCGTTAGTGTGCGTGGCCGGTTTAGCGCAGGCGACAGTAGTCTTTAAGGTGGGAATGGACTTCTACAGCTGATTGTACCTATTGTTTTCATTGGTGGCACCAGCAAAAAGTAAAAATACTTAGGTAATTGATAAACTCACAGGCACAACACACAGACTCTGTAGTCTGTATACAACGTGTAACAAAAAGGGTATATACATACTAAGGGCATGGCATCTTTAGATGATATCAAACGATATCGGAAGGGTTTCAACTCAAAATAAAATACTCAAAAAATTGGTACCAAATTTTCGGTTTCGTGTGTTTCTTAAAATCAAATCATAACAAACGTGGCAGCACACTACACACGTTAATAACTACTCGTTACCCGTCACGTTACTTGCCATAATCCGATAAATGTCTTCAATATCTCTGTGCGACTAGTATGATAGTAGCCTGTCACAGGCTGTGTTTTTCGTCATAACTTCCTAACATAAAGAGATAGGATTAAAAAACCCTTTCAATATCGTTTGATATCATGTAAAGATGTCATGCCTTTGTTATGTATATACCCTTTATGTTACACGTTGTATATATTTTAAAAAGGTTGATGATGATAGATACATATACAACATTATTTATTGTTTATGCGAAGCGCGAAACACGTGTCCAGTATTTTTAAGTAAAGAATCTATATACAAAATTTCAAAAAGATATAATGAAAAAACACAAAGTTATGAGTTTGCTATTTTTTTTTTTCCTAACAAAATTATGGTCAAAGCTCTACACGGGCGGGCGAACGCGGTGCGTTGACCTCTGGCGTCAGCTGTAGCGCGCGGCGCAAGTACCTACTATGATCTATCCTAACCGCTTGGTAACCACACTGCAACAATTTCTAAATGTATTTGGAAAAAAATATAACATGGTATAAAAATGTTTGGAATCGATTCAGTTGCTTATTCTGAACAAACTATATTCAGGTTGCGCATAAAAAAAATAACGTTGTAGATATAGACTAAAGATATAAAGGGTGTATCTGACATCGACGCACAAACGAGGACCATGGATCCAGTACATGATTCTGAAGGCCCTAGTGGTGGAAATTTTCGTCGGCTTTCTCCTGATTTGGAATTAAATACAATATGTAAAGAAAACCCTGTCCGATCCGTGAAGGTATTGTTAGGTATCGATAACTGATTTTAATAATGCCCACAAAGATAGGCAAAACTTAAAAAAAAAAATCCCCCTAAAAAAATAAATATGATTTCGCAAAAAGAGGCAACTTAATACATGTGCGGTAAGCAACCCCATTCCGCGGGCGGCGGGGGGCAGGGCACGCGGCACCTGTGACGTGGTCGTGTCGCTATTCGCTTACAATAATACCGGTGTTGTCACTTTTTTTAAAATTACCAAATTTCGGGGAAATTGGAATTAATTCCCCGGAAAAAAGGATTATTTCAAAATTCATTAGTATTGTTACTATAATGATTATGTAAAATTTTATATTATATTTGGTCAAGTGTTTACCTAACCTTTATTATCCTTATGGGTCGGACAGAGTTTTCTTTACATATTGTATATGCAATTTTTTTCTCTTAAGACCGTTCATAATTGCTATACTTTTATAACCCAATAAGATTTTAGTAAAAAATTAATTAATTCGCTAATTACATACAAAATCGCAATGTAAACAAAACTCAAAAAACTGTTCTATCAGCTGATTTAATAGAGTTCACATCAGGGATCAACGTCATACCTACAAACCCGCATGGCAGCACGCTTGCAACGTTCAGAGGCCGAGCCGACACCTTTTTTCTGTAACCGCTCATCAATGACATAAATGACTATCATAATTTTATTAGTGGCATGCGGTCTAGCCTTTTCGTGAAATTTGCGTTACGATGTCAGATACAACCTGTATGTATATGTATCTATATTCTACTATAAATATGGAAATATATATAGACTCCATATGCCTAAATTAGCAGGAGGTAAGTGCACGGTACCATTGGTGTTTTCCTATAGAGAAACTCCGGCAAAAACACGACGTTTACTTTTTTAGAGCATACGTGTATAAGTACCTCAGAAATTACTATTACACCGACTGCATCATCATTAACCTTTTATAGTCCCACTGCTGGGCACATGTCTCCTCTCATACAGACAAGGATTGAGCGTAATCACCACGCTTGCTCAATGCGGTTTGGCGATTTCAGACTTATAAAGTCCAGGTTTCCTCAAGATGTTTTCCTTCACCTTCAGTCATTGGTGTGCAATATATACTTAGAAAGTACATATAACTTTAGAAAAGTTACATTGGTACTTGCCTGACCTGGAATCGAACCCGCACACTCATACTTGAGAGGCTGGTGTTTTAACCACTAGGCCACCACGACTGACCACCGACTGCATAGCAAAAAGTATTTTTTTAATAATTATAAACTAGTGCTTGACTGCAATCCTGCCTGATGGTAAGCAGTGATGCAAGTGTTGATGGTAAAGCGCTAGTTTATTAAGCCTTAAACGTCATCATCATCATCTCAGCGTTAATCCCAGTCGCATCCGTAGCTTTTTCAGCTTTGGAGTCTGGGGTCCGCTTTACCAGTCTAACTGCTGATTTTGGCTAAACTTCTAAATATTTTCCGTGAAGCGACTGCCGTCTGACCTCCACAACCCAAAGGCGATATCTAAGCATTGCAATTAGACCAATTGTTAGACTTTTGAGGGCTCCAACAACCCGTAACGACTGCCACTAGATGTTCGCATGGCAACCGGGACCAACCGCTTAACGTGCTTTCCGAGGCACGACCAGACCAGTGCAAATACTCATATTCATGCATACAAATATTTGCACTGGCACTGTGTGGGGATCGAACCCGCGCCTCCTTGCGCAACGGCCGCGTTCGCTACCGCTACGCCACGGAGGCTGTTATTAAGCCTGAAACGTGATGCAATATTAAACCTATACGACCAACGATGCTCTGCCAGAGGGAGATTGGCATGGAGACCCTCCACGACCTAACTCCCGAGACAACAACATTCGGTGTATCGTACCTGGCATACTTCGCAACACAACTACTCAGACCCGTCCTCCGTACGGCATCACCAGACATTATGCCGGAACACGACGAATCGCTTGGTAATTGATTAACACAATCATTCTCCATATATTTTTCATTTAAGTCTCAAACAACACGAGAACGTTAACAGCACAACCTCGCTGCAGTTTTAATGAAAACTATTCCAAATAAAAGCTTAGTCTTGGCTCTTGGCTACAAAATGTTGAATTTGTAACTGACTGTCGAGTTATCGACCATGCAATAATACAAGCCATTAACAACCTTATCCTGACGAGAAACAACTGAAATTAAACTGTAGCAAACCTACTAGAATAACTAGCTTTCATTGAAATTTCAACCTTGCATTTCAAGGAATACAATTCAAAATTGCATGGCATATCAAACACGCACACATCCGAATCCCGTTCGATAATGTAACTTGTTGCACGTCACAACGCACACAGACACAACAGCAGTTACACATACAGCTATGTTTACACTAGCATAAATGGATGGGCTTGTTGGCACAAGGATTGAGTTACGAGGAAATGATATAAAAATATATATTTCGTGAGATCCTGGCCTTATAATACCTCAATAAATTTTTGATGTTACCTCCGGAATTTTGTGATCGGATAGATAACGGTTTTATTTTTGTAGTGAAAACTATTTGAACATGGAACGAAGAAGCGACAGAACTTCATGTCCGTGACATAGCGGACAAACTTCAGGAGGGTCACCTACATTGGTACGGTTACGTCTTACGAAAACCGGCATGTTACGTGGGTCACAAATGTCTTACCATGGCGCCACCGCCGGGCCGGAACAAGCGGGGTAGACCAAAGAAGCTGGCTTGACGTTGTAAGAGATGACATGCGTGCCAAAATTTCAGACCACAGGATGCTAAAGATCGCGCGAAATGGAGGAAATTAAGCAAGAAAGCGGACCCCGGGCTCCAACGCGAAAGCCGCGGATGCAACCGGGATAAACGCTGAGATGATGATGATGGAAAAAGCGACAGATACATATACAAACTTATTTTTGGTATATGCGAAATCCGAAACACGTGTCCAGTATTTTTAAGTAAAGAATTTATGTAAAAAATTGCAAAAAGTTATCATCAAAAATCACAAATCAAATCAAATCGTTTATTGCAATCCATAATGTACAGTTACAGGTGGTAAATATAATAATATAATATTGGAAACAATTATGGACCCTGTTGGGCACAGCAAGTTTTAAATAAGTAGAAAGAGGAAGAGCGCTTCATGTTTCCATTTATTTATTTATTATTTATTTAGTTTTATATAATTCTTATTCATTTATTTTTAATAATTGTATTAGAGTGAGTATTTAATCAATTGCTATCTCTTTATATTATACTAGCGGACCCGGCAGACGTTGTCCTGCATATGATATTTCAAGCGATTAGGGTATTAAAAAGTATGAAATGAAAGATCAATAATATTATTATTATCCTTTATTTTGAAATAACATCAATTTTTCGAAAACAATTCGTTACAATCAATAATTGCACAAAAAACTTGTTAAGATGCGACGAATGTTTTACAATAACCGCTGAAACCTTCAAGTTTTGCATCAAATGCGGTTACAATTTGAGCCGAATAATACGAATTAGTAGGGATAAGGAACAAAAAAATCGAGTGAAGCAACTACTTGTTAAAACGGAAATACATCTCAACAATGTCACCATCATCTTCTGAGGGAATAACATTTTCAGAGCTTAATTTAACTGCCGAAGAACTAAACGATTTGAATGAGGTAGAAAAAAGTCAGGAGCGCAACATCGGCAATATTCTGGTTCAGCCAGACTTGTCCGAGTCACCGAGGCCTCCCGCCACGTCGTCAAGTTCGGCGAGTCAAGTCAAGATATCATCAGCAAGCCGGGTTAGCCTGTGATTTTTGATTAATTACTATATGTTGCCAGAGTGATTAATATAGTCTAAAAAATAAAAAATAAATTAAATTTTATCAAATTTAAAAAAAAAATCGTTCAAATCGGTCCACCCGTTTAGTTGCAGTATAGATAAATAACCTAAATACCGACTACAGCGCCATCTGCCGAATTGTTTTTTTGTGAATGTAAATTTTCCAGGCCCCCACTTAAATGCATAAACATAAATTCATTCAAATCGATCCAGCCGTAAGGGATAAATAACATAGATACCGACTGCAGTGCCATCTGCCGGGCTGATTTGTGAATCTAAACCATCCGGGGCGTCACCCAAACGCAAACAAAAAAAAATCATTCAAATCAGTCTAGCCGTTTAGTTGCAGTAGGTATAGATAAATAACCTAGATATCGACTGAAGCGCCATCTGGGTTGATTTGTAAATGTAAATTTTCCAGGCCCCCACTTGAATGTATAAACAAATATTTATTCAAATCTGTTTAGCCGTTTAGGATAAATAACCTAGACATCGACTGCAGCGCCATCTGCCGGGCTGATTTGTGAATCTAAACCATCCGGGGCGTCACCCAAACGCAAACAAAAAAAATCATTCAAATCAGTCCAGCCGTTTAGGTACAGTAGGTATAGATAAATAACCTAGATACCAACTGCAGCGCCATCTGTCGGGCTGATTTGTGAATGTTATTTTTCCAGGCCCCCACTTGAATGTAAAAACAAAAATTCATTCAAATCAGTTCAGCCGTTTAGGATAAATAACCTAGACACCGACTGCAACGCCATCTGCCGGGCTGATTTGTGAATCTAAACCATCCGGGGCGTCACCCAAACGCAAACAAAAAAAATCATTCAAATCAGTCTAGCCGTTTAGTTGCAGTAGGTATAGATAAATAACCTAGATACCGACTGAAGCGCCATCTGGGTTGATTTGTATATGTAAATTTTCCAGGCCCCCACTTGAATGTATAAACAAATATTTATTCAAATCTGTTCAGCCGTTTAGGATAAATAACCTAGACACCGACTGCAGCGCCATCTGTCGGGCTGATTTGTGAATCTAAACCATCCGGAGCATCACACAAACGCAAACAAAAAAAATCATTCAAATCAGTCCAGCCGTTTAGTTGCAGTAGGTATAGATAAATAACCTAGATACCGACTGAAGCGGCATCTGGGTTGATTTGTAAATGTAAATTTTCCAGGCCCCCACTTGAATATATAAACAAATATTTATTCAAATCTGTTCAGCCTTTTAGGATAAATAACCTAGACACCGACTGCAGCGCCATCTGCCGGGCTGATTTGTGAATCTAAACCATCCGGGGCGTCACCCAAACGCAAACAAAAAAAATCATTCAAATCAGTCCAGCCGTTTAGGTGCAGTAGGTATAGATAAATAACCTAGATACCAACTGCAGCGCCATCTGCCGGGCTGATTTGTGAATGTTATTTTTCCAGGCCCCCACTTGAATGTAAAAACAAAAATTCATTCAAATCAGTTCAGCCGTTTAGGATTAATAACCTAGACACCGACTGCAGCGCCATCTGCCGGACTGATTTGTGAATCTAAACAATCCAGGGCGTCACCTAAACGCATAAAAAAATCATTCAAATCGGACCAGCGGCTTAGGAGGAGTTCAGTGGCGTACACACGTACAGCAGATTAAGGAATATACCCACGGAAAGCATTGTCTTCTACATGTTGTAACAATAATATCACACCTCTCTCTACCTCTAGAGCTCTTGTTTCAGTCTCTTAAAGTTAAATAAAAAATTTCAAATATTTTTTTTTCTCTTTTAGTTCTTAAGTACTTACAATTTTAGTTAAATTAAAAAAAAAATATTTATTTTTATTTTTTTCCCCTTTCAGTTCTTATGTACAATTTTCTTTTTAAGTGACTCCAAAAACTACAAAAAAACTATAAACTTGTCTAAAAACAAAAAAAAAAAATACTTGAGTCTGCCTGGGTTTGAACCGAGGAACACCAGCCACCGGGAGTAGAACCATACCACTATCCACCACGCCACAGCCGTAATGTCAAGCCGCGCGAAATTAGCGCCCATATTACGCATGAAATATTGCGAAAAAGAAAACTCGAAAACATGCGCTTCCGCAGACATAACACTGAGATAGATCGATTTATCGTCCCCGAAAACCCCCACATATCAAATTTCAGCAAAATCGTTAGGGCCGTTTCCGAGATCACATGCTTTTTCAAGCAATCAGCGCCATCTGCCGGGCTGATTTGTGAATCTAAACCATCCAAGGGGCCACTCAAACGCATACAGAAAAAATCATTTAAATCGGTCAAGCCGTTTAGGAGGAGTTCAATTACATACACACGTACAGCAGAATTATATATAAAGACTAGCTGACCCGGCGAACTTCGTTCCGCCTTAAAGGCGCATCACATGACTACTTTTTAAATTAGGATAATTTTAAATAAATAAATATTATTATTCAATGATTCTTTATTTGGGAGCACAATCCTGGCGGTTCTCCGGAAATCTTTAATGTGCTACAATACTCGGAAACAACATCCATTAGCCCAATGCGAACGTCATTGCGCTATATTATATGCGTATAGAAACGCTGCCCGATTCAAATCAGTATTTGATGAATTTCTTCTTGTGCTTCGTAAATTATTATCTAGCGCTTGATCTCTGAGGTTTGCTCGACGATTTCGCATTGCCAACTGAGCCGTTTCATGGGCTGCCTCCCTTTGCTCTGGTGAGTGAGAAGCACGAAGTCGAGCTATACTAAGGCTGTGCTCTTCAAGTGCAATTTCTTGCTCTTCTTCAGTTCTTTTTTTTTTTTTCTTTTGGATGGTAAATCATCAAATGATTTCTCCCGCTCTGGGCGGAGCGGAAGGGCGTGTCAGATTTTACCTAGACTAAAACCCACCCGTGTTCCTTCACTTGCCTGTGCAACGGGTAGTGCCATGGTTTCTTTTTTAACCAACCCGCAACCCTGTGGACCAGTCCTCGTAGACCCCGTCAAGGTGTGCTGACATCTCTTTGAGTCGCGTGTGAAACACAACGCGCCGTCAACTCGGGCCTGGTTCTTACCAGGAGGCGAGCTGCCTATCGCTCGCCGCCCGTAAGCCCGCGCCTACGGTGGTCGGTAGTTCGATGTTGCCACCCGACCAGGGCGCTTCCTGCGGCGGTTTGAGGCGTGAGAGTAGTGGGATTTCCGCTCCCTCACGCGCTACGCCTCCTCCTTTGCCAGCATCACTGCTTCACAGAAGGAGGTGAAAGCTTGCCATCATGCACTCTTGCTCCAGACTATGGCCCGGTCCAGGGTCGGAGGCGAGAGATCGCCGCCGATCGCCGCCACGAGGGTGTCCTCGCCGTGGGTGCCTAGCCGTGTGGCTGTGCTCTACCCAAGCCGGGCAGACCTCTACCATATGCTCCACCGTGTCCTCAGGGCAATGCACACAGTGGTCACCCTGGCGTTTCCTCCCGCCTTATACGGAACAGGAACCTCCCGAAACAGCCGTGTCCGGTGAGGACCTACGTCAGTTGGAAGGTGAAGACGCCATGGCGCCTCTCTAGCTACTTCTCAAAGAGAGGACTTACCGCCGCTATTGTGGCGTGCTCTGTGCTGGATTGCAACAATCACACTTTCCATGTCGCCATGAGATCCCGCCGGAGCTCTGTCCGCTGTACTGGGATTTTATAGATTGGATATGGACACAATTTAATGGATATTATTATACATATAAACGTTTCTTTTTAATTACTCTATCTATTAAAAGAAACCTCATCAAAATCTGTTTCGTAGTTTTAAAGATTTAATCATACAAAGGGACATAGGGGAAGAGAAAGTAACTTTGTTTTATAGTATGTAGTAAAGTGGTAAATGGCACAGCAATACAATATTAGAAATTTTGAAGTTGAAGTTTGCTTTGGGGCTTTTATTAAAAAAATTAACCGGCAGAGAGTATTTATATTCCTTGCTTTAAATGAATGCATCAACATTCAACCGGTAAGATTTTTTTTAATATGCTGAATAGTGCAGCAGTGTGTTTGTACCATTTTTAACAAATGAACCGCTAACTTATATTTTGACTGAGTTGTTTTGTTATTCCATGTCACGTCACACGGGAACGACGGGAACAACGGGAACAGGATAAAAAGTATCCTATGTGATATGTCCTTCTCCCAGTTCTTATCTACCTCCCTACCAATTTTGAGCCATACTGGTTAAGCGGTTCTTGAGTTATAAATAGAGTAACTAACACAACTTTCATTTATATACATAGACTTCATTCAAATCGGACCAGCCCTTTAGGAGGAATTCAGTGACGCACACAGGTACAGCAGATTTAGGAATATACCCATGGAAAGCATTGTCATCTACATTTGTAACAAAGATATCATACCTCTCTCTACCCCTAGAGCTCTTGTTTCAGTCTCTTAAAGTTAAATAAAAAATCTTAAATATTTATTTATTTCTATTTATTTTTTGCTATTTTAGTTCATAAGTACAATTTTATTTAATTAAAAAAATTAAAATATTTTTTTTATTTTTTCCCCTTTTAGTTCTTATGTACAATTTTCTTTTTAAGTAACTACAAAAATTAAAAAAAAAGAAAACTATAAACTTGTCTAAAACAAAAAAAAAAAACTTTGAGCCCGGGTTTGAACCGAGGAACACCAGCCATCGCGAGTAGACCATACCACTATCTCCTACGCCACAGCCGCTATGTCAAGCCGCGCGAAATTAGCGCCCATATTATGCGTGAAATATTGCGAAAGAGAAAACTCGAAAATATGCGCTTTCCCAGACATAAAACTGAGCTAGATCAATTTCTCGTCCCCGAAAACCCCCACGTATTAAATTTCAGCGAAATCGTTAGGGCCGTTTCCGAGATCACATGCTTCTTCAAGCGATCAGCGCCATCTGCCGGGCTGATTTGTGAATCTAAACCATCCAGGTCGCCACTCAAACGCATACAGAAAAATTCATTAAAATCGGTCAAGCCGTTTAGGAGGAGTTCAATGACATACACACGTACAGCAGAATTATATATATAAAGATATATATTTTATTAATTGTTGAGTATTCATTCATTAACTATTTCTTTAAATATATTGATGTTATTTTAATTGGTACTCGATTAAAATTTGTTCATTATTATACATGTATTATATATAATTAAGTATTTTAGTACATTAAATGTTTTTCTTTTTTGTTTTTTTAAATATACCTTTTTTACAGTTACGTGTTTTTGTTGAATTTATCTGTTAAATATTCTTGTAACGTATAGTAGCTTTTCCTGATTAGGTATTGCTTTAATTTAAATAAAAATATACTGGTTTTTTTCTGTTCTGAGAAAAGTTATGAGCTTGTTAAGTTACCTGGTTCGTCATCATGATCTCCGCGTTAAGTCCCGGTTGCAACCGCGGCTTTCACGTTGGAGTCCGGGTCCGATTTCTTGCCCATTTTCCTCCATTTCACGCGATTTCTAGCATCATGTGGTGTGAGATTGTTCATCTCTTACAACGTCAAGCCAGCACTTCTTTGGCCCGTCGGACGCGCCATGGCAGGACATTGTTATGTTACCTGGTTCATCATCATCATCATCAGCCTCTACTCGTCCACTGCTGGACATCGGCCTCTTCCATGGCACGCCAACAAGCTCGATCCTGAGAAGTTTTTTTTTTTTTTTTAATTATTGTGATCTAGTGCTCCGACAGCCTCTACCAGCCACGTTTTTGATGTCGTCGCTCTATCTCCTACGCTACGCTTATTGCCTGGTTGTCCCTACAAAAATATGGTCAACGTATCAGTGGCCCTAGGACAGTACGATCCGCTGTAAACTGCGTTCTGCGCTCGGTAACCACACTGCAACATTTTTTTAATAGATTTGGGAAAAAATATAACATGGTGTAAAAGTTATTGGAATCGATTTGGTTGCTTTTTCCGAACAAACTATAATCAGGGACCGTATAAAAAAAATGATTTTTTTTTAAATTATAAACTAGCGCTTGACCGCAATCTCGCCTGATGGTAAGCACTGACGCAATCGTTGATGGTAAAGCGCACTAGTTTATTAAGAGCCTATTCACTCTAGCCTTGAAGACACTCAAATTGTAGGCCGACGGAAACACCGCTGCTGGCAAATTGTTCCAGTCCCGCGATGTACGCGGTATAAAGGAGGAGGCGAAACGCTTCGTCCGGATCGTAGTGGTGTTAACAACGTAAGGGTGGAAACTAGCCGTACGACGGGTCGTCCGATGGTGGAACGGAGATGGTGGAATTAAATCATGCAATTCCCTCGCACAATCCCCAAAATGCATCCTATAGAACACCGAAAGGCTGGCTACTGTATTCATAAGATTTAACGTGGAAGAGAATGAGATACTGAAACTAAAATTTTTGACAGTTTTACTTCTACAACGCGTGAATTGCACACATGATTTTGCATTATTTTCTTTATTGGAGATATATTAGAATGATTACTTACAAAACAAAGTTGCAGTGTCTTTGGTTCGTGGAACATATATTTTGCATCCTAAATACTTAAATTCATCGGGAAAATTGAGTTAAAACTACACGAATGGAGGAAAACTGATTTTAAGCATAGTTTATACGATTTCAGCATGCTCATAAGTTGCAGTTACTGAGACCAAGAAGGGCAAATCTCTTAATTTAAAATGTCCAAAATATCTGAAAAGCCTTTGGATTAACAAATGGCATGATGATCATCATACCATCTAAAACACTTCAGCACTCCATCCTACATCACATTGGCCTTTTTTTCTTTGTTCTGTATGGGAAATCATCAAATGACCTTTCCCGCTCTGGGCGGAGCGGAATGTCAGACTTTTACTGACTAAAACCCACCCGTGTTCCTGTTCACTTGACTGTGCGCCAGGGCCACGGTTTCTTTTTTAACCAAACCGCAACACTGACATCGATCTTTGTGGACCCCGTCAAGATTTGCTGACATATTTCTGTGGCGCGCGTGAAACTTAACGCGCCGTCGACCCAGGCCTAATGCTTGCCCTTACCGGGCGGCGAGTAGCCCGACATAACCTTGGCCTTTCAAAAATTCCAGATTCTTTCTATTCAGTATCGATATTATTGGTCAGAATCAGTAAACAATTTCGCCCACTGCATCTTATAAATTTTGCATCGATTTGATACATAGTTTGTGCAATATTTAGGTATTGTGTTTTAAAATAATCTATTACAATTTACAACGTGTTTTAGTCGATGACATTAATAGCTGAACAAATCAACTAAACTCTTAAATGGTTCCTATGTTTGGATTAAGTTTACTCATTCTATCTCTTCCGTTAAGGCGCCAAATGATTTTGTGTCAGGAGTTTAGTGGAGTGGAGGGTCTCCAGATCCATCTCCCTCCGGCGCAGCGTCGTGGTATTGTTGTTGAGTTTAACATAGCATCACTTCGCTCAACTGCCGTCTTCCTTTCTATTCACTCAATTTTTTTTCTTGGTGAATAGGCTCTTAATAAACTAGCGCCCTTTACCATCAACGATTGTATCACTGCTTACCATCAGGCTGGTTTGCGGTCAAGCACTAGCTTATATATACTTAAGAAAAAAGGCTTAATACCCAGCATTTTATAAACATTAGGTGCGTCTTATTATTTCCACGACGCTAATGACTTCATATGAGCACACTTATTCCCAAACGTCATGTTATCAAACCCTCCATTATACATTGATCTACCTTTTAACTCTAACTCTCCGACAGAGCAGGTCAAGTCGTACTGGTTTATCTAACCGTTATAAAAAGACCTCTACCTGTTAGTTTACTAATCCCAAGGGTCAAATAAAGTACTTAGTTTTGTGAAACTCAAAGGTCAATAATAGATGGTAATGTCGTTCTGATTGACTCTCAAGGTCAAAGGACAAATTTTAGAAGGAAATGGAAGAGGAATTTCGATTCCCGATATCCAATTGCCGAACGGGTGGAATGCGGTTTTTCTCGGCTTGTTATTTTCAGTTACAAGTTGTGTAACATGGAGTTTGTAATAAAATGGCGACGCGAGCCGTGCTCAAACATTGAATTGCTTTGCGCATTCATACAGAGTCTTATTTTTGTTTTTTAGGGGTCCGTAGCCAAATGGCAAAAAACGGAACCCTTATAGATTCGTCATGTCTGTCTGTCGGCCTGTCCGTCTGTCCGTCCGTATGTCACAGCCATTTTTTTCCGAAACTATAAAAGCTATATTGTTGAAACTTGGTAGGTAGGTGTATTTTGTAAACCGCTTTAAGATTTTTATGCAAAAATAAAAAAAAAATATATAATAAATATTGGGGGCTCCCCATACTTAGAACTGAAACTCAGAAATGTTGCCCCTCCTCCAACTTCTAAAATAAGAAAATGAAAAATCTAGACCAACGATCCACGAAACGATTCATCAACGATTGCGTCACTGCTTACCATCAGGCAGGATTGCGGTCAAGCGCTAGTTTATAATATGTAAACAAAAAAAAGAAAAAACACATATGATGTAGGTACATTACCATAAAAACTACCAAAGAAAACGGTTTTGAACGAGATCTAGTAAGCAGTTTTTTTTTAATAGCTCGTAAATCGTAAACCGCTTATTACCACATAATCTTTCATACAAATAACTTAAATTCTTTAATTTCATAAATCAATGGTACGGAACCCTTTGTGCGTGAGTCCGACACGCACTTGGCCGGTTTTTATTAATTATAAACTAGTGCTTGATCGCAATCCCGCCTGATGGTAAGCAGTGATGCTCGCTAATTGACTCTAGCCTTGAAGACACTTAAATTGTAGTCCGACAGAAACACCGCCGCTGCCAATTTGTTCCAGTCCCTCGATGTTCACGGTATAAAAGAAGAGGCGAAATGCTTCGTTCGGATCGTTGTGTTGGAAACTCGCCGTACGACGGGTCGTTCGACGATGGATCGCAGATGGGAGAATTAAATCAGGCAATTACCTCGCACACTCTCTAAAATGCATCCTATAGAACACCGACAGGCTGGCTAGTCTTCGCCTGTGCTTCAAGCTTTGGAGAGCGTTTTGAGCTAACTTATTCTTAGTTATATAAACACTAATTCACTTTTTAGTAATAATAGAACCTAACAGGGATGTTTCCTGGGTAAAAAAATTGATTATATTTAGTCCGTCATTCAGATTATAGAAGAATATGAGATACATATATTTTGTTTTATCAAATCAATATTTAGAAAAATTGACAAATATAAAAGGCATCAAAGATCAGGGGCCCTAGCCAATGTAACATCGCTTCGTAGCGAAGCGAAATCGATTGCCAAACCAACCAATGGCGGGAACGATCGACCACGCGACGCGATAATCACGTGGTCGATCGTTCCCGCCATTGGTTGGTTTGGTAATCGATTTCGCTTCGCTACGAAGCGATGTTACATTGGCTACAGACACAGGAGTGGTGGCTGGTGACGTCACTGCTCGCTAAAAAGTGTAGCGTGCAGTGACGTCACACGAGTTTTCAACGCGCTGTGTCGTCTTCATTTTTTGTTTATATGAAAAAAGAAAAAATACGTGTCTAGTATTTTTTGGAAATCCGACTGGCGGAATGATTAGTTTTTTTTAGTAAAATACCCTATTCCACCACGTCACTCAAGAAATCTGTGACAAACTATCTAAGTACTTGCGAATAACTACAAGGACACAGAACGCTTGCTTTTCTCTGATCCAATTTTCTTTTCCGGAAAGGAAATATCATAATATCCATCCCGCTCTGGGCGGAGCGGAAGGGCGTGTCAGACTTTTACTGACTAAAACCCACCCGTGTTCCTTCACTTGCCGGTGCGTCAGGGGCCGCGGTATCTATTCTTACGAATGACCCCGCAGCGCTGGTAGGCATCGATTTTCGTGGACCCGTCACGTGCTGACATCTCTTTGAGGCGTGCGTGGAACACAATAAGCCGTCGACCCAGGCCTGGTCCTTACCGGGCAGCAAGCTGCTCACTGCTCGCCGCTCGCAAGTCCGCGCCTAGGTTGGCGGAGAGTTTGATGTTGGTTTCCGAAGAGGGTATCTTCTGCGGTGCTAGAGGCATAAGGGCGCTGAGATTCCTACTTACTCACGCGTTCCGCCCCATCCTTTACCAGCATCGCTGCTTTGCAGAAGGAAGCCAGGACGCCAGTGATCACCTCCGATCGCCGCCACGAGGACACGGCAGTACTCTGCCCAAGCCAGGGCAGCCCTCAACCGTGTCTCAGGGTAATCCAAACAGTGGTAACACCTCCTGCCTTATTTTTTTTTTTTTTTACATATTATAAACCAGCGCTTGACCACGGTATCTACTGATGGTAGCAGTGACGCAATCGTTGATGGTAAAGCGCACTGGATTTTGATATGACCTATTCCTCTGGCCTTTAAAGACATAAATTGGCCGTCCGACGGCTTACCGCCGCTATTGCAAATTGTTCCAGTCCTCGATGTACGCGGTATAAAGGAGGCGAAATCGGTGGTGTTAACAATGTGGGGTAAACCAGCCGTACGACAGGTCGTCCGCTGGTGGAACGGAGATGGGGGAATTAAATCATGCAATTCCCTCGCACACTCCCCGAAATGCATCCTATAGAACACCGAAGGCTGGCTACTCTACGCCTGTGCTCTAGGCTTTGGAGACCAACTCGAGTTAGATCAGGGTCACCAATCAGCCTCTTTGCACGTCTCTCCACTGAATCCAGAGTGGCCAGGTGACACTTGGCGGCACCAGCCCAAATGTGGCTGCAGTACTCCACACACGAACGGACCTGTGCTTTGTATAACATTAGAAGCTGCCCAGGTGTGAAGTACTGCCGGACCTTTGCGATAACGCCAAGTTTCCTGGCAGCCACCTTGGCCTTGGACTCAATGAACCGCCCAAAATTAAGGTTCGAGGAAATCTCAACTCCCAAAAGCTGAAGGCGGTCGGAACACTCCAAGGACACATTCCGAAAAGTAGGGGCCAAGGTGAACGGGCTCCTTTTGACGGTGAAAAGACACGCCTGTGTTTTGGCGGCATTGAATGCTACAAGATTGGCATTGCCCCATTCGGAGACTGCCTGCAGTGCAGCACTCGTTCGCTCAACCATGGCCTCTCTTTCGGACCGGATTGATTCCCTACTAGCCCGAGCATCCGGCAGGTATCTCACTACAACTGTGCTGTCATCTGCATGCCCATAGATACCGGGCATCAGCAGATCGTTAATATGCAGCAGGAACAGAGTTGCAGAGAGAACAGACCCCTGAGGAACACCGGCATTAGTTGACATGGGCTCAGAAGAGCATCCATCGACAACAACTCGGAGGGACCGTTCAGTCAGGAAGTCCTTTACCCAGCCAGTCAGGCTAGGGGAAATGCCGTACGCTGGAAGCTTACTCAAAAGGCCAGCGTGCCATACCCGGTCGAAGGCCTTCGAGACATCAAGGGAGACAGCAATCGCTTCCCCATTGTTCTCGAGGGCCTCGCCCCACAAGTGAGTGGCATACACTAGTAGGTCCCCAGTTGACCGATTGCGGCGAAACCCGTACTGCCGGTCACTGAGGAGATCGTTACCTTCCAGGTATGCCAAGAGGCGCGAGTTCAATACACGCTCCATAATTTTGCAAAGTATGGAGGTGATCGAAATCGGCCGATAGTTGGCAAGATCGGCACGACTACCCTTCTTGGGCACAGGCTGCACGTTAGCAAGCTTCCAGGACTTGGGCACTATACCAGTCCTAAATGAGAGGCGATACAAGCGCGTCAATACAGGAGACAACTCGGGCGCACATGCTTTAAGAACAATCGCTGGTATACGATCCGGACCACTAGCCTTATTCACGTCCAGACGACACACAGTACTCTCAGAACCTCCTTGTTTCTAATGGGAACCTCAGGCATTGAAGCTCCGCAATGAGGTAAATTAGGTGGAGTAGCACTGCCAGTATCAAGACGCGAATTATGGGCAAAGAGAGAAGCAAAGAGACCTGCTTTCTCTCTCGCCGTATGAGCCAGTGTTCCATCAGGCCTAACCAGCGGAGGCGGTGAGGGCCGACAGAAGTTCGCCTCAACCGATTTGGCAAGGGACCAAAAAGATCTGCTACCGGATGGCTGCGCAGATAACTTGTTGCCAATATGGGTAATGCGGTCGAAGCGAGCCTTCTTGAGCGCCTTCTTGTAGGACTTGGCAGCGCGGTTAAAGGCTCTCTTCTTTGAACTTAGATCCGGAGCTCCGCGGTCACGAGCGTCAACCCAGGTGAGAAATGCCGTGTGCTTACGCTGTTCAGCTTAGACACAATCGGCATTGAACCATGGGCGAGCCGAGCCACCGACGGGCACGTCATTGAATGGGATAAAATACTCCATAGCTTGACGCACCACATCGGTTATAGCGTCCGCACAGCTCGACGGATTGTCAGAAGAGAAGCAGACCTGCTGCCAAGGATAAGACGCAAGGAAGTGGCGCATCTCATCCCAATCCGCTGACTTGTATCGCCACATTCGCCGTTCACCACGAGAGTCGTGATCTGGTGGGGAGAAGTACGATACAGACTTCACCAGACAGTGGTCTGAAGTTCCCAATGGTGAGGAAACTGTTACAACACATCTGTCCGGATCAGTGGTCAGCAGAAGGTCCAAACAGTTGCCAGTATGGCCAACTACATCAGGCACCCTAATCGCTTGCTCTACCAGCTGGGAAAGGCCCATAGAAAGCGCGAAGTTTCGCGCTTCTCTCCCAGCGTGGTCGGTCATCTGGTATGGGAAGAGCCAGTCCTGGTGGCAGGCGTTGAAATACCCCAGAGCGACGAACTGAGCGTCAGGGTGCCGATGCAGCGCATTGTCAGCAGCCTCACTGAGGTGGTCAAATAATCGAGTTGTCTCCTGATCACCGCTGTGCGATCGGTAGACATAGGTGTAAACAATTTTGTCCACACCAGTGTCAACCAACAGCCATAGGGACGAGAAGTGAGGGTCTTCGAGGTGACGGAGGCGCCGGCAGCAGATGTCATTGCGGACATACACACAGACCCCGGCACGCTGCAGGAAATGATGCTCCAAAGAGTATCCCGGGTAGCCGAGGTATGCCGCATCAGTCGGACATCTGATCTGGGTCTCCGTCAAGAAAAGTAGGTGGGGCTTTTCAGTCTCAAGGTGGTGATGGACCGCATCGATATTGGAGTGCAAACCTCGGATGTTTGAGAGGTGCACTATGGACGAGAGGACGTGCGCCCGCTGTGCACACCTACTTTTCCTTTTCTGCCTTACTTTGCCTTATCTGGAACAGAAAACTTCCGAAACAGTCGTGTTCCGTGAGGATCTGTGTTAGACCGAAGGTGAGGACGCCGTGGCGTCTCTCTAGCCACTCCTCAAAGAAGGGACTTACCGCCACTAATGTGGCGTGACCAATAACAACCCATCCTAGTCTTATCGTAAAAATATTACACGCATTCTGCACCGACTCAATACACAATATCATTTTCACAGACAATCACACATACAAACACCACACAAACACACACACACATCCATACAAACACACCCCCACACAAAGACTCATACACAAACACACACACACCCATACATACACACTAACCCACTTATTCATAAACGTTGCTCAAAGTTAAATTCTTCTCTAAAACAACATCCATGCTATCCATACTAATATTATAATTGCGAAAGTAACTCTGTCTGTCTGTCTGTTTGTTACGCTTTCCCGCTTAAACCTCTCAACCGATTTTGATGAAACTTGGCACAGACAATCTTTAGTCCCTACCATTTATTGAAAAAAAAATTTGATATTCCCGAGGGAAATCTAAAAAAGCGCGATATAACCGAATTCCACGCGGGCGAAGCCGAGGGCGGAAAGCTAGTAAAACAATAAAAACTATAGAACTACAAATATACCTACCATACCTTAACATAATATTATAATACCTCTTTAAAGTCTTCAATTCAATTCAAACAACATTTTGAATCTTCATACAAAACCACTGATTTCACTGAAAGCGCTATAAATTCCGCCTCACTGACGTAATGATGATGAAAGCCCACATTAATTCGGTAAAGCATTTCCCATTACCAGTAATTACCGGTATTAGGCATCAAATATTCACCATTAGAATGTCTGACATTTGATTCAGTTTGTTTGTGATCCCTGTTCAACAGGCTCGTTGGCAAGTATAGCATTCCTCATCTATGAAACTGAAACTAAAGGCATTTATCCGTACTAATATTATAAATCGGAAATTGTTTCTTCGTTCCGCTTTCACGCCGTAACTACTGAACCGGTTGCTTTGAAATTTTTGCACACGTAAAGTGAGAAGTCCAGATTAAATAATAGGGTACTTTTTATCCCGGAAAAAAATTATATTCCCGAGGCAAAACAAAAATACCGAATACCACGCGGATGAAGCCGCGGGCGGAAAGTTAGTTTCAAATAAACCAAATACAGGCACTTTCGAATGTCAAGGTGGGGGGGGGGGTCAATCAGAAAGATATATGGTATATACATACGTATGTATCTACGGAGAAGGGACACGGATACCTACAATTTAAAATTATAATAAAATGATTTTAAAACATTGGTTAAATCATCATCATTTCAGCCGAAAGACGTGCACTGCTGGACATAGGCCTCCACCAAGGGATCCAGCGGTTTCCTGCAACCTTCACGAGGTCGTCGGTCCACCTTGTCGGGGGCCTACCCACGCTGTGTCATCCGGTGCGTGGTGTGCAATTCTTCGGGCTATGTCGGTTACTCTTGTCCTACTGCGGATCTCCTCACTTCTGATTTGAACAGTTTTTTAATTAAAAATAAATATATATATACGGACAAATCACACAGATTGAGCTAACCCCAAAGTAAGTTCGGGACTTGTGTTATGGGATACTAACTCGACGATACTATATTTATAATAGATACATATATAGATAAACATCCAAGACCCAGGCCAATCAGGAACATACACCATCATCATCTCAGCGTTAATCCTAGTCACATCCGAAGCTTTTTCAGCTTTGGAATCCGGGGTCCGCTTTACTAATCTAACTACTGATTTTGGCTTAATTTCGATATTTTCCGTGAAGCGATTGCCGTCTGACCTCCTCAACCCGAAGGCGATATCCAAGCATTGCAATTAGACCAATTGCAATAAAAACAGCCCGTTCACGAATATTTCTTGTTATTTCCCTTGTCTCACGTCAGGAGGAACGGCGAAAATTTCCCTGTCATATCATGTCAGTACACATGTTAACTTTTACTTCTTTCATTCTTACAGCATATTACAACAGCACCCTAATTACGTAATACAATATGAGATATGCATGTTTGTTAGGCAGCATCCAGATTTATTTGTAAAAGCAAATGACATTTGTGTCCGAAACCGACGAGACCCCTGCAGGCTCGTACTAAGTGATATTCCGAGGCTATCTAAATATAGTAAAAGCTGTCTTGCAATGTGTGTACGTTTATATAATAAGTTGCCCAATGATATCAAAAACGTGAATACTACATTATTCAAAAAGAAAATGTACGAATGGCTATCTGTGAATAGTTTTTATAGTGTAAAAGAATTCATTGACAAAAAATGTTAATGTCAGTTATATTCTGAAAAATTTGCATGCTTATTTTATATTGGCAAAACATGTTCGTTCTAAATTTTATTGATACCATCCTTGTATACCGTGTTTTTAGGCAAATAAATATATTATTATTATTATTTTTTATTCCATTATATACACTTATAAATTATATTTTTAAATATTTCTACATAAAAAAAAATAGTAGCCCACCGGTATCGGGAACAGGGTCCAAGCTACCGGCGGTCAGGGCTCCAGAGAGAGGAACTTCCTGACGATGCGAGCCGTGTCCAGCAGTACCGCTTTCTGAATCAAGCCCTTGATCCAGCTGCCTAACGAGAGCCTCCTGAGGTGTTGGTCGAGGCTCTTGGCTATTAAGCCATTAGCTGTCACGACTATCGGTACAATGATTGCTGAATCCACTTCCCACATGTCGACAACCTCGTGAGCTAAGTCAAGATTATTTATTAGATTTGTTTATCTTTCTCGGCTTTCACGAGGTTCTCATCATGCGGGATGGTTATGTCAACAATCATTGCACGCCGCTCTGATCGATCCACCAGCACTATATCAGGCTTATTGGCAACAATAGTCCTGTCAGTGATGATGGATCGATCCCAGTATAATGTGATATGGCCATTTTCGAGAACTGGGTCGGGCATATACCTGTAGTACGGCACCTCCGATTCCACAAGGTTGTATTTAAGAGCAAGTTGCTGATGAATTATCCTGGCTACAAGGTTGTGTCTATGCAAGTACTCTCCGTTAGCTAGACGAGAACACCCGGATATGATATGCCTTATTGATTCCCCCGGCCGGTGACATGCCCGACAGATGTCAACTGTGCCGTCTTTCACAATAAATCTCCGGTAATTGTTCGTCATCATAACTTCGTCCATAATTGCACATACAAAACCTTCGGTTTCCCCAAAAAGGTCACGGAATCGTAGCCAGGCTACGGACGCTTGTAAGTCTACATCAGGCCCGTGAAGGGCTCGGAAAAAGCGTCCGTGAAGCTCTTTGCTCTTCCATACCTCCATGCGATCATTTGTGTCAAGCACTACTGGTTTACGCCAGTTCTCTTTAGCCAAGGAGAGCGGAGTGAGGCCCTTGTCAACCGCGACCACATCCCGATGCATCCCCACGTCGGTTTCTAGAAAATATTCTCTGAGACTGCATATCTCGCGATTATGGAGGGTCTTGGCTTTTAAAAAGCCACGACCTCCACATTTCCGCGGGATATACAACCTCATAACCGATGACCGTGGGTGATGCAATCGATTTGCAGTCAGTAGCGTACGGACTCTCTGATCCAGGGCGTCAAGTTCGGTCTGAGTCCATTTGAGTATGCCGAAAGAGTACATCAAAACCGGCATGACCCAACCGTTGAAAGCGCGCACCTTGTTACCGCCTGATAGAAGACTATTAAGTACTTTTTTCAAGCGGCCAAAGAAGCGTTCCTTCAACGATTGCTTCATGTCAGTAACATTGATACCCAACGCTTCCGACATACCCAAATACTTATAGGTTTCGGATGCAGAGAGGGCTCTAAGGTTTATGGAACTCGTGAGTTGGGATCCCACGGATTCCATAATCTCTCCTCGCTTTATATGCATGACCGCACATTTGTCCACACCAAATTCCATCCTGATGGCGCTACTGAAAGTTTCAGTAATTTTCAGTAGCTCCTTCAGTTGTAAATTGTTGGGAGCAAAAAGTTTCAAGTCATCCATATAGAGGAGGTGCGATATAACCTGACCACCTCTCTTCAACCGATAGCCTAGACCTGAATCCTCCAACAGTGTGCTTAGAGGATTCAGTGCTAAGCAAAACCAAAGCGGACTCAAACTATCGCCCTGAAATATACCTCGCTCGATCCTTATCGGTTCGCTATTCCTCTGAATATTTCGACATCCTGGATAGCGAAGGACTGTCCTACATTGCCCCATACACGTCATCAGGAAGGTGCGTAGAGTTGTATCCACTTTATACAACTCCAGCACCCGCATGAGCCAAGTATGCGGCACTGAGTCATAGGCCTTCTTATAATCTATCCAACATGTCGATAGATCCTTTCGGGAACGACGAACTTGTTGGCTAATGGCCATATCAATGAGGAGTAGCTCCTTAGTACCGCGGGACCCACTTCTACATCCATTTTGAGAGACAGACATGATCGAGTTGCTGTCAATGTGATTGTTAATTTTGGCTTTCAAAATGGATATAAGAACTTTATAGACCGTCGGTAAACAGGTGATCGGCCTATAATTTTTGGGTTCCGCGGTGCTACCTGATTTATGGAGCAGGTGGGTTATTCCAGTAGTAAGGAACTGAGGTAACGAACCAGACACTAAAGCAGTCTGGAATTGAGATGCCAAGCTAGCATGCGACCTTGGAAACCATTTTATCCAAAAGTTATGCAGCCCGTCCGGTCCTGGAGACTTCCAGTTAGGTAACGGACGGACTGCACGAGCTACATCTTGAGGGCAGATGGTAATAGCCCCCATTTCAGGTATTGGATCGCAGGCTCGCTCGACATCCCGAGCCCAGTCACCTTCAGTGTGACTGACAGGTACCGACCATATACTGCGCCAGAATGAACACATGGCATCATCATCTGGTAGGCACGTGTCAGCCACACCTTGTTCTGGTCGTTCCCAGTCCCTATAAACCCACCTTAAATTGCTCTGGAAGGTGCGATTCTGGGTGTACCGTTCTACTCGTCGTTTATATCGACGAATACGGTTCGCCCATGCATACACTTTCTGCTTCAGGAAGTCGATGCGCTCCGTGATACGGGCCATATAGTTCCGAGGGCTGGTATTTGTACCTGAGAATGCCCGCCTCACAAAGCGCATCACTCTAGGACGAGTATTACCCTCCCTGAAGCAGATTAGTTTACCGATGAGTGCTCTGGCCCCACCAATACGACGTTCAATCCTGTGCTGCCAAGCTGGTACGACTGGTTTCGGTCGTGTAGCTCTAGAGTCACTGGAAAATTTGACATGAGCTACACGACAAGCTGCTACAGCTGCGCAGTACAGAATTGAATGAGTATCAGTGAGGTTCTCGCAGGTATCAAAATAATTCGATAACTGCGCATCCAGAGCAGCCATCAGTGCCCTATTTCTGTTATGCATGGGCAAACGTGGTAGGCGTGGTCTTAGTTCTGTCGACATAAAACGATATTCCCGAATCGCAGCCTCCAAAGCACTCCTTAACTCCTCATTGCACTGGCACTCCTATTATTATTATCTTCTTTATTTCAATAAATACACTTATAAATTATATTTTTAAATATTTCTACATAACAAAAATATATATAAAAAACATTTAAAAATATAAAAAATAGTAGCCCACCGGTATCGGGAACAGGGTCCAAGCTACCGGCGGTCAGGGCTCCAGAGAGAGGAACTTCCTGACGATGCGAGCCGTGTCCACCAGTACCGCTTTCTGAATCAAGCCCTTGATCCAGCTGCCTAACGAGAGCCTCCTGAGGTGTTGGTCGAGGCTCTTGGCTATTAAGCCATTGGCTGTCACGACTATCGGTACAATGATTGCTGAATCCACTTCCCACATGTCGACAACCCCGTGAGCCAAGTCAAGATACTTGATTTGTTTATCCTTCTCAGCTTTCACGAGGTTCTCATCATGTGGGATGGTTATGTCAACAATCATTGCACGCCGCTCTGATCGATCCACCAGCACTATATCAGGCTTATTGGCAATAATAGTCCTGTCAGTGATGATGGATCGATCCCAGTACAATGTGATATGGTCATTTTCGAGAACTGGGTCGGGCGTATACCTGTAGTACGGCACCTCCGATTCCCCAAGGTTGTATTTAAGAGCAAGTTGCTGATGAATGATCCTGGCTACAAGGTTGTGTCTATGCAAGTACTCTCCGTTAGCTAGACGAGAACACCCGGAGATACTATGCCTTATTGATTCCCCAGGCCGGTGACATGCCCGACAGATGTCAACTGTGCCGTCTTTCACAATAAATCTCCGGTAATTGTTCGTCATCATAACTTCGTCCATAATTGCACATACAAAACCTTCGGTTTCCCCAAAAAGGTTACCGAATCGTAGCCAGGCTACGGACGCTTGTAAATCTACATCAGGCCCGTGTAGGGCTCTGAAAAAGCGTCCGTGAAGCTCCTTGTTCTTCCATACCTCCATGCGATCATTGTTGTCAAGCACTACTGGTTTGCGCCAATTCTCTTTAGCCAAGGAGAGCGGAGTGAGGCTCTTGTCAACCGCGACCACATCTCGATGCATTCCCACGTCAGTTTTCAGGAAATATTCCCTGAGACTGCATATCTCGCGATTGTGGAGTGTCTTAGCGTTTAAAAAGCCTCGACCTCCACATTTTCGCGGGATATACAGGCTCATAACCGATGACCGTGGGTGATGCAATCGATTTGTAGTCAGCAGTGTACGAACTCTCCTATCCAGGGCGTTGAGTTCGGTTTGAGTCCATTTGAGTATGCCGAAAGAGTACATCAATACCGGCATGACCCAACCGTTGAAAGCGCGCACCTTGTTTCCGCCTGATAGAAGACTATTAAGTACTTTTTTCAGGCGGCCAAAGAAGCGTTCCTTCAACGATTGCTTCATGTCAGTAACATTGATACCCAACGCTTCCGACATACCCAAATACTTATAGGTTTCGGATGCAGAGAGGGCTCTAAGGTTTATGGAACCAGTGAGTTGGGTTCCCACGGATTCCACAATCTCTCCTCGCTGTACATGCATGACCGCACATTTGTCCACACCGAATTCCATCCTGATGGCGCTACTGAAAGTTTCAGTAATTTTCAGTAGCTCCCTCAGTTGTAAATGGCTGGGAGCAAAAAGTTTTAGGTCATCCATGTAGAGAAGGTGCGATATAACCTGATCACCTCTCCTCAACCGATAGGCTAGACCTAAATCCTCCAACAGTGTGCTTAGAGGATTCAGTGCTAAGTAAAACCAAAGTGGACTCAAACTATTGCCCTGAAATATACCTCGCTCAATCCTTATCGGCTCGCTATTCCTCTGAATATTTCGACATCCTGGATAGCAAAAGACCGTCCTCCATTGGCCCATACATGTCATCAGGAAGGTGCGCAGAGTTGTATCCACTTTATACAACTCTAGCACCCGCATGAGCCATGTATGTGGCACAGAGTCATAGGCCTTCTTATAATATATCCAACATGTCGATAGATCCTTTCGGGAACGACGAACCTAATGGCCATATCAATAAGGAGTAGCTCCTTACATCCATTTTGAGAGGCAGACATGATGGAGTTGCTGTCAATATGTGTGTTAATTTTGGTTTTGAAAATGGATGTAAGAACTTTATAGACCGTTGGTAAGCAAGTGATCGGTCTATAATTTTTGGGTTTCGCGGTGCTACCTGATTTATGGAGCAGGTGGGTTACTCCAGTTGTTAGAAACTGGGGTAGCGAACCAGACTCTAAAGCAGTCTGCAACTGAGATGCCAAACGAGCGTACGACCTGGGAAACCATTTTATCCAAAAGTTATGCAGCCCATTCGGTCCTGGAGACTTCCAATTAGGCAACGGACGGACTGCAAGAACTACATCTTGGGAGCAGATAGTAATAATCCCCATTTCTGGTATTGGATCGCAGGCTCGCTCAACATCCCGAGTCCATTAACCTTCGGTGTGACTGACAGGCACCGACCAGATATTGCGCCAAAATGAATACGTGGCATTATTATCCGGTAGGCACCTGTCAGCGACACCTTGGTCTGGTCGCTCCCAAGCTCTATAGACCCGCCTTTCATCGCTTTGGAAATTGCGATTCTGAGAATACCGCTCCACTCTTCGCTTTTACTGACGAATACGGTTTGCCCATGCATACACTTTCTGCTTCAGAAAGTCGATACGCTCTGTGACGTGGAACAAATAATCTCGAGAACTAATTTCAGTCCCCGAGAATGCCCGCCTCACAAAGCGCATCACTCTAGGGCGAGTATTACCCTCCCTGAAGCAAATTAGCTTGCCAATGAGTGCTCTAGTCTCTCCGATACGACGCTCAATCCTGCACTGCCAAGCTGGCACAGCTGATTTTGGTCGTGTGACTCTGTCACTGTCTGGACATGAGCTACACGACATATCGCAACAGCTGCACAGTACAGGATTGAATGTGTATCAGTTAGATCTTTGCTGTCCTTTAAATAGTAGGGCAGCTGAGAGTCTAGAGCACACACTAGCGCCTGGTTTTTTTATGCATGGGCAAACGAGGTAAGCGTGGTCTAAGTTCAGGCGGAGTAGAGCGGTACTCACGGAAAGCATCCTCCAAAGCGCTCCTTACTTGTTCATTGCACTGGGAAGTCACGAATATAGCCTCATCATCATCCTCTTTATCAACGACGTTGGGTCGCGATGGAACACTGTTAGGTTGTACCGCGACCAGTGATGAAGCAGGCGTAACATGGCTATTCCGTGACTCGAGGCGTAGGCGATCAAGCACCACATCATCCAGCATATGGTTACGCTGGATGACCCGCACCTGATCCGACAGTCGTTGCGCCGACACGTTGACAGCTGGTTCAAGCACCTGAAACAGAGAGAGCATCCGACCACGGTACGCAGTCAAGTTACTTCCCCCCTCTGTAGCCCCAAAGTATGCGCGCATGACGTTCTCGTTGATTGATTGAGTCCATTTCATGCGCTGCACATTTCCACCGGTAGCGGGGGCCCTATCAGAGGCCAGTGGGCCTCGAGGTCCCAAGCAGTCCGGCGGCCGGCGTCCTCCCCGTCGGCGAACAGGTGGTGGCGTCGTCGGCGGAGAGAAATACTCGTCGCTCGAGCTCAACGCAACTGCCGCGGCCGGGGTCATCACAGCGTTCACAGTGGGGCTGGAGACCGGCGGCGGCGAGGCGGAGCTGGGCGACGAGTCCGGAGGTGGTGAGCGTGCACGGCGAGCGGCAGATCTTGTCAACATTATTTCATATTTATTTTATTTCACTGTTTTGTAAAGTTGTGTCCGAGGTGACATGACAGATGTCACCTCCAATGATTCTGTATTTTTATCATTGTAGATAAATGTGAATACTTTTTATATATTTTGTAAATTGTTTCAACTTTGGGTTTCAGTTTTGGTTAAATATTGCACAGTAAAGAGATGAAAAACTGATATTAAATATTATTCCTTAAATTGATAAAAAAATATGATGTTGACGTATGTTGTGTTGCCATGGTTATATTATTATTATTATTCCTTTTATTTACCTTCCTTACATATAATTTACATTTTTAAATATTTGTATAAAAAAAAAACAAAAACATTTAAAAATATAAAAAATAGTAGCCCACCGGTATCGGGAACAGGGTCCAAGCTACCGGCGGTCAGGGCTCCAGAGAGAGGAACTTCCTGACAATGCGAGCCGTGTCCAGCAGTACCGCTTTCTGAATCAAGCCCTTGATCCAGCCGCCTAACGAGAGCCTCCTGAGGTGTTGGTCGAGGCTCTTGGCTATTAAGCCATTGGCTGTCACGACTATCGGTACAATGATTGCTGAATCCACTTCCCACATGTCGACAACCTCGTGAGCCAAATCAAGGTACTTGATTTGTTTATCTTTCTCGGCTTTCACGAGGTTCTCATCATGCGGGATGGTTATGTCAACAATCATTGCACGCCGTCTGATCGATCCACCATCACTATATCAGGCTTATTGGCAACAATAGTCCTGTCAGTGATGATGGATCGATCCCAGTACAATGTGATATGGCCATTTTCGAGAACTGGGTCGGGCATATACCTGTAGTACGGCACCTCCGATTCCATAAGGTTGTATTTCAGAGCAAGTTGTTGATGAATTATCCTGGCTACAAGGTTGTGTCTATGCAAGTACTCTCCATTAGCTAGACGAGAACACCCGGAAATAATATGTCTGATTGATTCACCCGGCCGGTGACATGCCCGACAGATGTCAACTGTGCCGTCTTTCACAATGAATTTCCGGTAATTGTTCGTCATCATAACTTCGTCCATAATTGCACAGACAAAACCTTCGGTTTCCCCAAAGAGGTCACCGTAACGTAGCCAGGCTACGGACGCTTGAAAATCTACATCCGGCCCGCGTAGGGCTCGGAAAAAGCGTCCGTGAAGCTCCTTGCTCTGCCATACCTCCATGCGATCGTTAGTTTCAAGCACTACTGGTTTGCGCCAGTTCTCTTTAGCCAAGGAGAGCGGAGTGAGGCCCTTGTCAACCGCGACCAAATCTCGATGCATTCCCACGTCAGTTTTCAGGAAGTATTCCCTGAGACTGCATACCTCGCGATTGTGGAGTGTCTTAGCGTTTAAAAAGCCTCGACCTCCACATTTTCGCGGGATATACAGTATGACCGTGGGTGATGCAATCGATTTGCAGTCAACAACGTACGGACCCTCTGATCCAGGGCGTCAAGTTCGGTCTGAGTCCATTTGAGTATGCCGAAAGAGTACATCAATACCGGCATGACCCAACCGTTGAAAGCGCGTACCTTATTTCCGCCTGATAGAAGACTATTAAGTACTTTTTTCAGGCGGCCAAAGAAGCGTTCCTTCAACGATTGCTTCATGTCAGTAACATTGATACCCAACGCTTCCGACATACCCAAATACTTATAGGTTTCGGATGCAGAGAGGGATCTAAGGTTTATGGAACCAGTGAGTTGGGTTCCCACGGATTCCATAATCTCTCCTCGCTGTACATGCATGACCGCACATTTGTCCACACCGAATTCCATCCTGATGGCGCTACTGAAAGTTTCAGTAATTTTCAGTAGCTCCTTCAGTTGTGAATTGGTGTGAGCAAAAAGTTTCAGGTCATCCATGTAGAGGAGGTGCGATATAACCTGACCACCTCTCTTCAACCGATAGCCTAGACCTGAATCCTCCAATAGTGTGCTTAGAGGATTCAATGCTAAGCAAAACCAAAGTGGACTCAAACTATCGCCCTGAAATATTCCTCGCTCGATCCTTATCGGTTGGCTATTCCTCTGAATATTTCGACATCCTGGATAGCGAAGGACTGCCCTCCATGCGCTCATACACGACATCAGGAAGGTGCGCAGAGTTGCATCCACTTTATACAACTCCAGCACCCGCATGAGCCATGTATGTGGGACTGAGTCATAGGCCTTCCTATAATCTATCCAACATGTCGACAGATCCTTTCGGGAACGACGAACCTGTTGGCTAATGGCCATATCAATAAGGAGTAGCTCCTTAGTACCGCGGGACCCGTTCCTACATCCATTTTGAGAGGCAGACATGATGGAGTTGCTGTCAATATGCGTATTAATTTTTGCTTTCAAAATGGATGTAAGAACTTTATAAACCGTCGGTAAACATGTGATCGGCCTATAATTTTTGGGTTCCGCGGTGCTACCTGATTTATGGAGCAGGTGGGTTATTCCTGTTGTTAGGAACTGGGGTAGCGAACCAGACTCTAAAGCAGTCTGGAACTGAGATGCCAAGCAAGCGTGCGACCCGGAAAACCATTTAATCCAAAAGTTATGCAGTCCATCCGGCCCTGGAGACTTCCAATTAGGCAACGGACGGACTGCACGAGCTACATCTTGGGGGCAGATGGTAATAGCCCCCATTTCTGGTATTGGATCGCAGGCTCGCTCAACATCCCGAGTCCAAACACCTTCGGTGTGACTGACAGGCACCGACCAGATATTGCGCCAGAATGAACACGTGGCATCATCATCCGGTAGGCACGTGTCAGTGACACCTTGGTCTGATCGCTCCCAAGCTCTATAGACCCACCTTTCATCGCTTTGGAAATTGCGATTCTGAGAATACCGCTCCCCTCTTCGCCTGTACCGACGAATACGGTTTGCCCATGCATATATTTTCTGTTTAAGAAAGTCGATGCGCTCTGTGACGCGTAACAAATAGTCTCGGGTACCAACATCAGTCCCCGAGAATGCCCGCCTCACAAAGCGCATCACTCTAGGGCGTGTATTGCCCTCCCTGAAACTAATAAGCTTGCCAATGAGTGCTCTAGTCTCTCCGATACGACGTTCAATCCTGCACTGCCAAGCTGGTACAGCTGGTTTTTGTCGTGTGGCTCTGTTACTGTCTGGGAATTTGACATGAGCCACACGACATATCGCAACAGCTCCACAGTACAAGATTGAATGTGTATCAGCCAGATCTTTGCTGTCCTTTAAATAATTAGACAGCTGAGAGTCTAGAGCACACACCAGCGCGCAGAGCGGTACTCACGGAAAGCATCCTCCAAAGCGCTCCTTACTTTTTCATTGCATTGAGGAGTCACGGATATAGCCTCATCATCATCCTCTTCATCGACGAGGTTGGGTCGCGATGGAACACTGTTAAGTTGTACCGCGACCAGTGATGAAGCAGGCGTAACATGGCTATTCCGTGACTCGAGGCGTAGGCGATCAAGCACCACATCATCCAGCATATGGTTACGCTGGATGACCCGCACCTGATCCGACAGTCGTTGCGCCGACACGTTGACAGCTGGCTTATTATTATTATTATTATATATTACTATCAGTTGGAATCATTTCGAAGCATATTGCTAATCCAATGCCCCATTTATTCGAAAAACGTGTCTGCTCAACAACGTAAATAACGCAATGAATATTGTTGAATTGTCAAAATAAAACCCATTGCTACTGCTACTTACGTGTGTGTAAATTACCCTGCTGTGTTCTTCTTCAAAACGGGCCATTTTAAACTGACCCCGGGCATAAAACTAACTAAAACTATGCACATACCACGGTACGAAGCATGTTACATATTTTCCATGAATATTACTGGCCGCCTAGCTAGTAGCTCGGACGCCTGCGATGATTTTTTGTGCTATTTTTATAAATATTCCAGTCGTTTTCCATAGCGTAAAGTGGCCAGCCTTAATACTGTAGCGAAGTGACTTAAGCGGAAGCCAATTTTTTTTAGAAAGAAGATATTTTAGATTAATGTAATCTCTTGAAAACATCGGAGCAAAAAATGCGTTTGGGGGCATAATTACTTCGGGGGGCGAGTAGTGGATAACTTGCCACCCGATGTAAATATCAATTACCAACTAAAGTATGTGTAGTTTATCCAGATCCAGCGACCTTTGCGGCTATTATTTGACCCTCAAAAATCTTTAATATCAGCTTGCTTTGTCTGCAAGCTAGGGTATTACTTACTTGCTATCCTATCTTCAAAAAACCTCATGTCATCCACAAGGACGGATTAACAATCTAGCTCCTATAGACTATAGGAGACAAGTTCCTCGTGGCTCCTAGTGGCTCCTCGTGGCCATCGTCTAGAGTGAGAGTGCATTGCTATGCTATGGAAGGGGGTGACGGCGAGCAGGCCGTCACCCCCTCTTGTCTTCCTGCCCCTTCTTGCTTCTGCGAAGCAGTACCTAATACTGGCTAAGAAGGAGGGGGAGTGCATACCCTCCTAGCTGCCGGAGGGACGCTCTGCTAGGGAGAAAACATAAAATTCCCGGCCACCATAAGCGAGGGGCGCTATCTCGCTAACCAGTCCCCTAATCGGCGAACACATTTTTGTCAAATGATTGCGACTAGTTGGGATCATTTGGTCCGAACGATCCCAAGTGATCCCAACTAGTAGCAATCATTTGACAAAAATGTGTTCGCCGATTAGGGGGAAAGAGATATCAGCACGCAGTGACGGAGACCACAAGGACGAGATGCCTGCTAGGACCGCGATTTGTTGGAAGGAATAATGAAGAAGGATATTAAGTCAGTAGGTACAAGTCTGCCGGGCCCTTCCACATTGCTCAGAGCGGGAGAGGCCATTTGATGATGTCGCATGCAAAAAGAAGGACAAAATTATACAGAGTGGTGCTGACAATACGATAATAAATTAAACATCGTGTACCTCAACACATTCTCAGTACACCCATAAAAATCATTAAAATGTGTAAATTAGTTTTTTTTTTTTAGTTTTGCCGTCTGTCTCTTCTTGCATGGCAAGTTTTCTTATTTGCCATTTGTTTTATTTCTTTCTTTTACCGCTTTACCTTTTTTGCGGCTTTTGGCCTTGTCTTTTTTTGGGCTATTCTTTTACCAGGTCTATTTTCTTTTGTCATCATTCTTTTCGTCTTCTGATATCATTTTACATACATTTCTTTATACTAGTCATCTTATATCTATCTTACTATACAATGGCTTAATCTCCTATCCTATTCCTGTCGATGTCCATTAATTTAGTCACAGGAAATTACTATATAATTATTTCACAGGACCGCGCTGTCGCCGATCGGAGGTCAGTGAACCAATATTTTTAAAGGATATTTTATTTATTCCGTTTGCAATTTTATGCAATTTAGTTTGTTTGAATTTTTTAATTTTTTTATTTTTGATGCTAGGTATTCTATGGTATATGATTATTTCTATGAACCAGCATTGTCCTTGTTTTCATTTATTGTCGTATTGTCAGCACCACTCTGTATGCCACCGTTTTTTCTGAAATCAGCAGAATAATGGATTTCATTTTGACAGTTCAACAACATTCATTGCGTTATTAAACAGACAAAATTTTCGAACATGGAACATTGGATTCAAATTATCTTTCAAAATGATTCTGATTCTGAATAACGTAATGATTTGACCCTTTTCAAAGGACTTATTTTACAAAAGTTATATAGATTGGGTGGCGTAGAAATCGACTCACAAACAAACCATAAATTCAGAAACACGGTTCTACACTCCATCGGCTTAGGTAGTTAACAAAACGTAAACAAAAACATCACATGCCTTAGGTATCCAACTAAACGTAACATATACACTTCATTTCGATCCCGGGTTCGATCCCCGGCCAAGTCATGATGGAAAACGATCTTTTCCTGATTGGCCTGGGTCTTCGATGTTTATCTATATATGTATCTATTATAAATATAGTATCGTTGAGTTAGTATCCCATAACACAAGTCTCGAACTTACTTTGGGGCTAGCTCAATCTGTGTGATTTGTCCGTATATATTTATTTATTTTTATATGATTTCTCGTCTGGCTGTTTGTGTATGTGAGTTTAATTTTTTGTAAAGGTACCCACGTGTGGTACCAGGCTTAGAATAGTACCTTAATAATAAAATAATGAATAGTAGTAGTTGGGTGTCTTAAGAGGCGACTAAGGGAACTCTCACTAGGGTAGCGGGCAGCATCGCTTCTTCTGTGGAATATCAAATTACTGCGATCCCCAACCTGCGTGCTTAGCGTGGGGATTATGGCAAACCCCCAAAGTAATGAAACCCTTAGGAGAGACCTTTGTCCAGCAGTGAACCTCTATAGGCTGAAGAAGAAGGAGAAGAAAGGTACCCACGATACAAGAGAAATTCCTTGAGTAAGCTAACGATTATTAAAAAAAAAAATTAGTAATCGTATTAACAAATTAGACCGTTTATAAATTCCTAACTATGAAATAGCGTGACAACTGAACAAGTCTAATATTACGTACAGTTGTTAAACGAAGTGACATGGATTTATACAATTCAAAAAGGCTATAGAAATGGGACCTTAGTAGCAGTGGGCATATTGCCCGTAGGACCGATACCCGATGGGGCCAACTGATTCCCGAGTGGCGAAAACGTATCCGGAAACGCAGCGTGGGTAGGCCCCGGAGAAGGTGAAACCGCTGGATGCGAGAAGCACAGGGCTGGTCATTGTGGAGATCCTTCGGGGAGGCCTGTGTCCAACGGTGGATGTCTTTCGTCTGAAATGATGATGACGATGATGACAAATGGGACCTATAAATAATACAAACAACGGTTTTTTGTATTGATGAATGGTATGGAATCCTTCTTGCCCAAGTCTGACTCGCACTTGGAAAGTTGTTTTATTCATTTTTTTTTAGTTTACTTGGTGATCTTCGTGTTTGATTCACAATAAATACTATTTTTTCCTTTCTCGAATATTCTTTCCTTATAAATACTATACAAAAGAATTCATAACACAATCTGAACCATCCTATGCATTGAAATCTCCCCGATCAGTCTCGTCGCGAGTTTAAAGCCGAGCTTCAATTTCTCTTGGGATTGGCTTTGAAATAATCGAAATGCAGCTCTAGATCCTGCCGCAGCTTTTATAGAAAATTCTCTGATTGAAATATGATCTTCCTGTGTAACGCAACACTGATGAGAGAAAGAGAGAGAGGATTCTATAGGATGTATTTTGGAGAGTGTATGAGAGAAATCATCAGACGGCCGTCGTACGGCGAGACCACCCTTATGTTGTTGACACCACTGCGATCTGGAGGAAGCGTTTCGACTCTTCTTTTATACCGCGTACAATCGATGGACTGGAACAATTTGCAGCGGCAGTGTTTCTTTCTGACTACATTTAAGTGTCTGCAAGGCTAGAGTGAATAGGCTCTTAATAAACTAGCGCGCTTTGTAATGTTATGTACATATTCAGATATACTTACACTTATTATTTATACTCATATTCATACTTATATATGTATCATTCATTTCCACGGTCCATAATATGCATTCCATTATTATGAGGCTCTGTTTTGATCATATTCCACTACACCAGGACTCATTTTTCTGTTTACAGACTCAGTCCTCAACTTTACGCCTAAGTTTCGGCGACTTATTGACCCCTTAGCATAGGAAGCCGTACCTATGCAGGACTGTATCACTTTTTCCTATCAAGCACTGCACTTTTTAATTTAATACCATTTATATTTACATTGTTACAGAACATTTTCATTATTTTGACATTTCTTGACAACATTGTTGATGATGTATCTATGACAACCTTCTCATCAAAATTCTTGTTGGTCTGCTATTTTTATTTCATAATTGTTATTCGAACTCTTTTATGGTAAAATTATTTACCGTTCCTCGTCCATATTTTCGAATATTTTAAATTTCGACCTCAAACCGTTCTGCGAGGTTTCTTTAGGAATCATCGCAGAGCAGTGGTCAGTCGAGCTCTGGCTTCCAAACAAGCCTCTTAAAAGTAGGTCTCCAGTAAACGCTGCCTCGAGAGCCCTTCTAGGGTTTTTCCTGCTGTGCCAGTCTCTATATAACTGGTGCGCCTGGAGCTGCCTGGCCCTTTGCCGCCGGAGCCCTCGACTGCTGCCGGCCTGGTGACACCAGGGCCGCTTCTCTGTAGCTGCCGCCGGTCCACCAGGGCCGCTTCTCTGTAGCTGCCGCCGGTCCACCAGGGCCGTTCTTCTGTTGCTGCCGCCGGTCCACCAGGGCCGCTCGTCCGTTGCTGTCGCCGGTCCACCAGGGCCGCTCGTCCGTTGCTGACGACGGTCCACCAGGGCCGCTCCTCCGTAGCTGCCGCCGGTCCACCAGGGCCGCTCCTCTGCAGCTGCCGCCGGTCCACCAGGGCCGCTCGTCCGTTGCTGTCGCCGGTCCACCAGGGCCGCTCGTCTGTTGCTGTCGCCGGTCCGCCAGGGCCGCTCGTCTGTTGCTGTCGCCGGTCCGCCAGGGCCGCTCCTCCGTAACTGCCGCCGGTCCACCAGGGGCCGCCCTTCACCATCACCCATCAATCATTCATCGACATTATTCATTTTTATACTTCCATCTTGTCTTTTCTGTATACTTAATAAATACTGTCTCCCTCTAAAGTCTTTTCTTGTCGTTATACGACAGTTTGGCGCCCAACGAAAATTTTCTGCACCCCCTTAACTTCCTAAATTCAAAAGAAACACTTCGTCTAGTGTCGTACATTCTCAGCTCTTTGGTTAAATATTTTGGCTATTCTATCCCTTTCATTTTCTCTTAACACACACATAACTCATTCACTCATATATACTTACAACACCTAATTTAATTTTTTTTTTTTTTCCCTAACAGGAAAACAAGGTATACTTTTACATACTTAACTATCTTTTTCTAACTTACACTTAAATATGTCTCGTCCAATCAAATTTGAACTCTTAAATAAAAACGAGCTTGAATATGAAGTTACAATTAGACTGGAGGAACCAGCAAAAACAGTTATATTGTTAAAGAGGCAGATGCTTCTGCTACCTCCCGCTGCACCATCGGAAGATATTTTAACTTCGAAACTTTCAATTCTTTGAAAAACGATTCTTATTAATGTCAATTACTTTATGTACTAATTATTTATGTAAATATTACTTCTTTCTTTTGTTTACAGCTGCACATCTTATTTATTTTTATATTATACATAAACATCACTCACTACACAAACATTACATTATATTTGCTCGACCCTACTCTTCAGTCTCACTCTTCTACCCTTTGGAGCGGATTGCAACTCATTAAATAAGCCTATGCAGGAGCGGTTGGTTACTCCTAAAATAAGCCTAAACCAAACGCTAACTCTTTCGCTCTTCTAGGAGCTTAAATTTCTACTTTATCTAATGTTTCCTTTTTTTTCCTTCCAGTCTGGAGCGGCTGACAACTCCAAAAATAAGCCTTGTCGTCATTCTAAAACACACTTCTATGAGTGGCAGTCATCAACTGTGAACTCCACCCATACCTATATGAAGAGGATTGCTTGAAAGAGATAGGTGGTATGAATGGGTGAATGGAGATGGATGAATGTGTGAAGTGTTGTTTTACAGTCCCTACTTGAAATCTTATTAGAAAATTTTCTACAGTTGAAAATTTTTCCAGGGTCGGGGGGAAAATGTAATGTTATGTACATATTCAGATATACTTACACTTATTATTTATACTCATATTCATACTTATATATGTATCATTCATTTCCACAGTCCATAATATGCTTTCCATTATTATGAGGCTCTGTTTTGATCATATTCCACTACACCAGGACTCATTTTTCTGTTTACAGACTCAGTCCTCAACTTTACGCCTAAGTTTCGGCGACTTATTGACCCCTTAGCATAGGAAGCCGTACCTATGCAGGACTGTATCACTTTTTCCTATCAAGCACTGCACTTTTTAATTTAATACCATTTATATTTACATTGTTACAGAACATTTTCATTATTTTGACATTTCTTGACAACATTGTTGATGATGTATCTATGACAACCTTCTCATCAAAATTCTTGTTGGTCTGCTATTTTTATTTCATAATTGTTATTCGAACTCTTTTATGGTAAAATTATTTACCGTTCCTCGTCCATATTTTCGAATATTTTAAATTTCGACCTCCAACCGTTCTGCGAGGTTTCTTTAGAAATCATCGCAAAGCAGTGGTCAGTCGAGCTCTGGCTTCCAAACAAGCCTCTTAAAAGTAGGTCTCCAGTAAACGTTGCCTCGAGAGCCCTTCTAGGGTTTTTCCTGCTGTGCCAGTCTCTATATAACTGGTGCGCCTGGAGCTGCCTGTACCTGCCGCCGGTCCACCAGGGCCGTTCCTCCGTAGCTGCCGCCGGTCCACCAGGGCCGCTCCTCTGCAGCTGCCGCCGGTCCACCAGGGCCGCTCCTCCGTAGCTGCCGCCGGTCCACCAGGGCCGCTCCTCTGCAGCTGCCGCCGGTCCACCAGGGCCGCTCCTCTGCAGCTGCCGCCGGTCCACCAGGGCCGCTCGTCCGTTGCTGCCGCCGGTCCACCAGGGCCGCTCGTCCGTTGCTGTCGCCGGTCCACCAGGGCCGCTCGTCCGTTGCTGTCGCCGGTCCACCAGGGCCGCTCGTCCGTTGCTGTCGCCGGTCCACCAGGGCCGCTCGTCTGTTGCTGTCGCCGGTCCGCCAGGGCCGCTCGTCTGTTGCTGTCGCCGGTCCGCCAGGGCCGCTCCTCCGCAACTGCCGCCGGTCCACCAGGGGCCGCCCTTCACCATCACCCATCAATCATTCATCGACATTATTCATTTTTATACTTCCATCTTGTCTTTTCTGTATACTTAATAAATACTGTCTCCCTCTAAAGTCTTTTCTTGTCGTTATACGACAGCTTTACCATCAACGGTTGCATCATTGCTTAGCATTAGGCGGTATTGCGGCCAAGCACAACTTTATAATTACAGAAAAAAAAGAGAGAGAGTACCCAAAGGGAGAACATGGGACATTGGTACTATAGCTTCAATGTCTGTATGTGACCAGGCTGTCATAAAGCTCAGTTGACATTCTCATTGATATTTTCTATTTTTGTTTCCGCTACAACAACAAAAGGCTGATTTAGCTCTCGTCTTCGAGAGGAGGTATGCAGTAATCGCCCGACAAGGGCCCAGTGCGTGTTGGTGGATGTCCTTGTTACCTTCGAATATTTGGTTCCAGGAAAAGCCAATTTTCTTGCGACATTTCCTTCAGAGGTAGGATAGATAGGTAGATAGGTGATAGGCCATAATATCGGCTGCCGGCAGAAGTTACCACCCAAAAGGCAAAGTCTTGCTGCCAAGCGATTCGTCGTGTTCCGGAATGATGTCTGGTGAAGCCGTATGGAGGACGGGTCTGAGCAGTTGTGTTGTGATGTGTGCCGGGTACGATGCGCCAAATGTTGTTGTGTCAGGAGTTTAGTCGTGGTGGTCTCCAGGTCAATCTACCTCAGACGCAGCATCGTAGGTCGTGTTGGGTTTAACATTACATCACTTCGCTCAACTCCCGTCTTCTTTCCGTTTTTTTTTTGAGTGAATAGAATTGCATTACTGCTTACCATCAGGCGGGATTGCGGTTAAGCACTATTGTATAATTACAAAATATATCTTTCCTACCCCGTTTTAAAATCATCATCATCATCATCATCAGCCTCTACTCTTCCACTGCTGGACATAGGCCTCTTCCATGGCACGCCAACAAGCTCGATCCTGAGCAGGTCTTCGCCAGCCTCTACAAGCCACCTTTTTCATGTCGTCGCTCCATCTCGCCCAAGGGCGTCCTACGCTACGATTGCCGAGGTTTTAAAATTAGGGGTGATGAAATTATGCACACAAAGTAAAGTACCTGTCGGGGTTCGAAGCTACAACCTATACTCCTAAGTCGTGGCCGTTCACCTGGCCACCACTGTTCTCTGTTTCTCACAAGTGCAACGCCATATTTTTAACCTCAAGTCTCCATCCATCATTTTCACTTCAAATCATCGTAAAAACTTAAAAACTCAAATGAAAATGGGATAATAATCTCCATCTAAATCCGTCTCCCCTTAACACATACCTCGAAATAGCAGCGTTTGATCGCCAACAGGCGCTGCGCATGAGTCGATCAATCGATTGATTTACACACACATCCCTTCTCGCCCAGACTACGTAACTCCGACTATTGCACCACTAGAAAATCAACCTTAAATCTTTGAGATAGAGTATAAAATCGTATGATTTAGTGGTTCTTCCAGAATCAGGTACAAATTCACGGGCCATCTTTATGAGAGTAGGTAGGATTGTGAAATGGGGCAGGGCCACGTGCGTTAGGCAAGAGACCAGACGCTTTACGTAATGTCGCTTATTTAAATTTTGGGGGACTTGTACAGGGATTGCCAAGTTTCTTTGTGTACGGAGCTAAAAATAAAGGTTATATAGTAGCTAAAAATGTACCAATGTAACAAAGAAAAGAGTTACTAGAGAGATATTTGTAAGGATTTATTCTGAGAAGATTGAGCAATGATCATTGCTTATATTCAGGTATGTAGGGCACTTCAACAGGGCCCCATTTGTTTATCATCATCATCATCATCACCCTTTTTATCGTCCCACTGCTGGGCACAGGTCTCTTCTCATACAGACAAGGATTGTTTATGTAATTTTATTATTTTTTGCAAAACTTACAGGTAATCAAACGCAATAATTTCTAGTCTTTAACGAGCAAGTTTTCACACATAAAATAATTATCATAACTTTACAATTAACTTACCTAATATACAAAGACAACAGTTTTCTCGGTGGTAGGCCATAATATCGGCTACTGGCAGAAGTTAACACCCACCAGACAAAGTCTTGCCGCGAAGCGATTCGTCGTGTTCCGGCATGATGTCTGGTGAAGCCGTACGGAGGACGGGTCTGAGCAGTTGTGTTGCGATGTATGCCGGGTACTATGCACCAAATATTGTGGTGACGGGTGTTTGGTGTAGAGGTTCTCGTGATCATGTTGTTGGGTTTAAAATTGGTTCACCTGTCTTCCTTCCTATTTAATAAACCAGCGATCTTTACCATCAACGATTGCATCACTGCTTACCATCAGGTAGTATTGCAGTCAAGCACTAGTTTATAATTATTTTAAAAAAAAGTTAATTAAGTTAGTTAAGAGTCAATAGGCTCTTAATAAATATATCTCTCTAATAAATCTGGCGGCATTGCAGTCAAGCACCAGTTTATAATTATTAAAAATCAAATAAAAATTAACGGTTTAAATCACGCCAACTACACGATTTTGGTTATCAATACATAGTATAAAACAAAGTCGCTTTCGCTGTATGTCCGTATGTATGCTTAGATCTTTAAAACTACGCAACGGATTTTGACGCGGTTTTTTTAATAGATAGAGTGATTCTTAAGGAAGGTTTAGACTACCTTTTATCCCGGAAAAAATTGATATTCCCGAGGGAAATCCAAAAAGCGCGATATAACCGAACTCCACGCGGGCGTAGCCGCGGGCGGAAAGCTAGTAATGTTATAAAAGGTACGTTATTAGAAAATTTCTTGATATAGGAATTGACGTGGCTTGGCAGAACAGCATTAATACGTGGGTATAGTGAAGTAGGAACCAAACGTACAAATTCTTTATCATCATCATCAATCTTTTTATCGTCCCACTGCTGGGCACAGGTCTCCTCTCATACAGAGAAGGATTGAGTGTAATCACCACGCTTGCTCAATGCAGGTTGGCGATTTCAGACTTAAAGTCAGATTTCCTCAGGATGTTTTCCTTCACCTTGTCAGTCATTAATCAGTCATTGTCAGTCAGTAATCAGTCATTGGAGTCCAAGAAAAGTTACATTGGTACTTGCCTGATCTTCTTTTAACCACCAGACCACCAAGACTTCAATTTGAAAGAAAGAAAGAAAATACATTTATTCAGCATAGAGATAAAGGCACACAATACATTTAAAAATCTAGTTAAGTTAGTTTAAGTGCAAATTCAATCAAAATTATTTACCACATCGGTCCAGCCTATCTTAAATCAACATTTCGAAAAGGTACAATGTTCTCCGAAAGCATATAAAAATGCATTTAAAATGCTGTAGCGTCTGCCTTGGTTCTGTAACGCGTCTTCTGTTCGCTGGGGCGAGGTATCAAGCTACAAATTCCATATTCATCTGACCTCGCATTGTATACATTTTTCGTACGCTCAGAAGTCAGCTAATACTGGTTATAGCTTCATGTACAGTTGCGCATACCGAGTGCTTGCTATACTACTTAACCGACTGCGTGGCAGTCCCCCCAAAAGCATTCTAGGCTCTATAGTTCGAGACATAACTGCCCATTGGAGAGGTCTCTTGTTACCTGTACATTGTCAGTGTTTTATTTGCCAGCCTCCGTGGCGTAGCGGTAGCCGTTGCAGCCGCTGGTCAAGGAGGCGCGGGTTTTATCCCCGTGCATTACAAATATTTGTATGCATGAATATGAATATTTGCACTGGTCTGGTCATGCCTCGGAAAACACGTTAAGCTGTTGGTCCTGGTTGCCATACGAACATCTAACGGCAGTCGTTACGGGTTGTTGGAGCTTTCAGAAGTCCAGCAATTGGTGTAACTGCAATACTTCGATATCGCCTTCGGGTTATGGAGGTCAGACGGCAGTCGCTTCACGGAAAATATCGAAGTTTAGTCAAAATCAGCAGTTAGACTGGTATAGCTGACCCCAGACTCCAAAGTTGAAAAAGCTTCGGATGCGACTGGGGTTAACGCTGAGATGAACGTGGAAGGCCTTTGTCCAGTAGTGGACCTCTATAGGCTGAAAAAGAAAAATAAGAAGAAGATATTTGTTTCATTTGTATACTTGAAGGGATACCAAGTCTTGTAGATGTAGCGGTATCTGTAAACGCCACATGCGAACAACGTGTCATGCCGACCTCACACAAATTCTGCATCTCGCAAGTAGAATTTACGGAACAACTAGCATATGCATATACAGGATGTTTCTGACTTAGTAACGCAAACTACGCGAAAAGGCTGGGCCGCATGCCACTAATAAGACCATGATAGTCGTTTATGTTGTTAATAAACGGTTACAGAAATCACAGTGCTTAAAAAAAGTGTCAGCTCGGCCTTTGAACGTTGCAAACGTGCCGCCGCGCGTGTTTGTAGGTATGACGTTGAGCCCTGATGTGAACTCTATTAAATCGGCTGATGGGATAGTTTTTCAAGTTTTATTCACATTGCGCTTTTTTGTGTAATTAGCGAATTACCTAATTTTTATTTTAAAATCTTATTAGGTTACAAAAGTATAGCAATTATGAACGGTCTAAAGTGAAAAAAATGCATATACTAATGTTTTTATCAGGAAAAAGCCGACAATAAATTCTGCCACTGGGGGGTTCAGAATCATGTACTGGATCCATGGTACTCGTTTGTGCGTCGATGTTAGATACACCCTCGATACAACTTCCCAATATCAAATCCTGGGGAAGTGCCCACCAGATCGTCCCTCTTTTCTATGGAGAATGAGTGAACTTTACACCCTATTCCTCATACCTCCCAATAAATAAATCCATAAGCCAAAAAATATACTGCTATAATAATTAATTGTTCCAGAATTTGCGCACTGACATTTAATTTAGCCACTTCAACGAAATTATTTCTTAAACCGACAAAAAATACAAAAGTAATTCACGTTTTCAACAAAACGACGATTTTTAACAAGCTTTGCTTAGGGATGGGGGATTCAAGCGCTTGACTTAAGAACTGACAACCCCTACACGAGGGAAAAACAACCAGAATTTCTCGGAAATAAGGTAGGGTTTCAAATAACACGGCAGAGAATTCAAACACTTACCATAAAGAAAATGACGGATATAAAGAAAAACGCACATTATTTTTCATAACAATAAAGTTTAATTTTCAATAGAGTACGTAAATTTTCATCTTATTTTAAATAAGGCCTGTTATATTGGAGTAGCAGAGCCTAGTATAAGAGGAACTCATTGTTTTGAGTGAGCTGGCTTTGTGACAACGAACTTTTCACCTTATTCTGTTAGTTATAGAGTTTATATTCTATTGCTTTTACCAGTATTGATTACTGATAGGTAGGTACTAGGTAGCTCGGGATCTCACGACTTGATTCAAGTTTACTGGGTCATTCCACTCGCTAGGCAAGTATACTGTACAAGTACTCGCCTGAGTAGTGATTGCACAGGCTTTTAGGGCTAAGAGTCGTTGTATATACAGTATGTTAACTAACAGAGGGCGTTCCCGTTAACCCGAAATAGTATAAGCATACATACATGCTAAACAAAATATTTCCATTCGAAAACAAAATGTTTTAAAATTTTTTCCAATAAGAAAATATTCAATAAAATTTTTAAATTGACATGTAAAAGAAACACACTGTACACGCGAACATAAAAGACGGCAACGTCGCAATTTATTTATACATGACGACTACTATTTTGATTTAAAACAGGAGGTTTCAAATTTATTTCCAATTAGAATTTTTTTTTATTCGGATTTTTTTATGCTTATTTTTCTATGTTGATATTTTTATTTTAATCTACTAATGATATATATTAACGAGTTTAAGGGAACGCCCTCTGTTATTTAACATACTGTATAACTTAGCTCTTGTACCATAATAGTGTTTCTTTAGGGTTTTATAAATAGTACTATTAGGTAAGAAAAGGAACAACCTTGACCTCGGTACTAACTTACTTGAATGAGTAAGAAAGAATTTTTAACAAATCTTTGGAAGCCCCAAAGATTTGTAGCGAAAGTTATTTCGACATCGAGTGTTTAATTCAATGTAATTCTGTAACTACACTGTGATTTTTTTTTATTAATTATAAACTAGTGGCTGATGGTAAGCAGTGATGCAATCGTTGATGGTAAAGCGCGCTAGTTTGTTAAGAGCCTACTAACTTAAATTGTAGTCCGACGAAAGCACCGCCGTTGTCAAATCGTTCCAGGACGTGGTATAAAAGAAGAGGCGAATCGCATCGTGCGGATCGTTGTGTCGTTGTGGTGACAACAATGTAATGGTGGTAACTCGCCGTACGACGGGTCGTTCGATGATGGAACGGGGATGGAGGGATTAAATCATGCGATTCCCCCAAACCCACCCCCCGGACTTTAATTCCCCGGGATTTAATTCCCTCATCTCCGTTCCACCAGCGGACGACCCGTCGTACGGTTGGTTTCCACCCTTACGTTGTTAACACCACTACGATCCGGATGAAGCATTTCGCCTCCTCCTTTATACCGCGTACATCGAGGGACTGGAATAATTTGCCAGCGGCGGTGTTTCCGTTGGACTACAATATGAGTGTCTTCAAGGCTAGAGTGAATAGGCTCTTATTAAACTAGTGCGCTTTACCATCAACGATTGCGTCACTGCTTACCATCAGGCAGGATTGCGGTCGAACGCTAGTTTATAATATATATAAAAAAAAACACATGTTAAATTATTCCCAAATATATTTAGAAATTGTTGCAGTGTGGTTACCGAGCATACACAGCTGATGGTAGATCATAGTACTAGGAGGATAGTGAGACAGGTACACCGCACCGCGCTGCTTCTACCGCGGGCGGGCATGCGGTGCGTTGACCATATTTTTGTTGGGACAACCAAGTAAAGAGCAATGGGCAATGGAAAGAGCTATACTAGGAGTTTCTCTGCGTGATCGAATCAGAAATGAGGAGATCCGCAGAAGAACCAAAGTCACCGACATAGCTCTGCGAGTCGCTAAACTTAAGTGGCAGTGGGCCGGGGCACAATGCTCGTAGAACCGATGGCCGATGGGGCAGTAAGGTTCTGAAGTGGCGGCCACGTACTGGAAGACGTAGCGTAGGGAGGCCCCAACAAGGTGGACCGATGACCTGGTGAAGGTCGCGGGAAGCCGTTGGATACGGGCAGCACAAGACCGGTCAACGTGGAAAGCCTTGGGGGAGGCCTTTGTCCAGCAGTGGACATCTATAGGCTGAAGAAGAAGAAGAAGAAGAAGAAGAACCAAGTAAGATAACAAGCTCAAAATTTGTGGTTTTAATGATATCTTTATAAAAATTTTGTACATCGATTCTTTGCTTAAATAATTAAACTGGACATGTGCTTCGGGTTTCACATACATAAATAACGTTGTATACCTATACTATAATTGCTGTAACAGTTAAATTAACTAAGAACAGTAGGACGTTATTAACAGCCCCCATTAATCTAATAACCGATTTCATATCTAAGGGTCAATTCTCGTAATAATCGAATCGAATCGTTATAATTATGGAGGCATGCCGCATAAGGAACAAGGAGTAAAGTTCACTCATCCTCTGTAGAAAAGGGAGGATCCTCCGACCAGACGAGTTTTATGTCTGGTGAGCCACTTGCCCAATGCTTGAAATTGGGAAGTGTATGTATTAATTGCACGGTAAACTCTGATTGCGAGATGTAGAATTCACGTGACGTCAGTATGACGCGTTATTGATTTGTGGCTTTGGTAGGCACCGCCACATAATCAAAGCACGTTCACATTCTCAATCTATCAAAAATATCTCTGCTCTTCCTACATTCTGAAAAGATTTTCTGCTTGAAGACATTTGCAATAACAACATTTCAATTAGGTACATAAGAACTTATTGCCGCTGCATTGGAGGATGTCTTCAAGGTTCTGGACTGAAAATACTTGGCATCAACATCAATGGCGAGTGTACATTACACACCTTCGGTTTGCTGATGATATCGTAGTCATGGCTGAGACTGCAGAGGACCTGAGTACAATGCTCGAAGACCTCAGTAGAGCCTCCGAGCGAGTCGGTCTTAAAATGAACATGGACAAGACGAAAGGACTTATTCGTCAACTCGCGTGCGTCAAACTAGCTCGAGCGCGCTCGCGAAATAGCACCTTCCAATTTTACCTGTTTTTCGTCGTCAACTCGCTCGAACGTGAACTTCTGACAGATTTATGTAATATCAGCTGCATGTTTTATGCAAATGTATAAGAACTTTAAATGCGTCAAACATTTTAAACGACTTTACTTTAAATTAAAACGAATATTGTTTGGGAGATAGATATCTATACAAATAAATAAAATTGGAGTGTCTATTTTTAATATTAAAATAACCGCTTTCTACTACATGCATATGAATGTATATACGGTACACATACCAAAATACATATTTTTAAAAATTTTGTCTGTCTGTCTGTCTGTTTGTTCCGGCTAATCTCTGGAACGGCTGAACCGATTTGGACGGGACTTTCACTGGTACTTTAGGGTACTTTTATTTTAGTTTTTTTTTTTTAGAAACATAAATTGTTGTTGCAATATCTAAGTAATCTCCAGTACCGTGCGCAGCTCACGCGCATGTCATCACTGTGCCGTCACGTCGGACGCCTCCCACCACTTCTCCCGAATCACAATCACAATCGCTACCTGTCGTGCGGCAATTTTTGTCTGTTTGTCTGTTTGTTTGTGCGCGCATCACGTAAAATCTACGAATTCAATGCTGACAATCTTTGTATACAAAAGTTATACGTAACTTGAGGTATAACATAGTTTTTTCATAGTTGTTTCATCGAAATCGGTTCACTCTATCAAAAGATATGATTAATTTAGTGAGTTCAAGAAGTAAAATATTATAATAATAATAATATAGCCCTTTATTCCGAACATTTACAGTGTTTGTGTTGCTTTTATAAAATGTCCTCAGTTCGGTGTGTCTTTTGACATAGGCCTTCTCCGACTGCTTCCATTGCAGTCTATCTGTTGCTACTCTGGTTCAGAAAGGTCCCAAGGCTAAACGAAAGTCATCTTCCCATCTTCTTGTTGGACGTCCCCGTTGTCTGCTTCCGTCTCTTGGGTACCAGAGTGTTACCTGTCTACTCCATTTTTCTGCCTTACAAAGTAGCATGTGACCTGTCCAACGCCATTTCAATTGGTCCGTTTGGGTAAGGATATCGGTGACTTTGGTTTTGTTCCTTATTTCTGCTGAGGTAATTCTGTAATTTAGTTTTATTTTGAGCATGCTTCTATCCACACTCTCTTCTCTCTGACACTTTACTAGTTTTCTCTGTGGTTCTGAGTGAGGGACCAGGTCTCGCTTCCGTATGTAATACAGGGGAGGATACAGGTATTAAAAGTTTTTCTTTTAATGGACATGCTGAGTTCTTTACTTTTCATTATTTCCTTTAGTGACCAGTATTTTCGCCAGCCACTAGCAATCCTCTTGTTTATTTCCTTTGACATTTGGTCTGTAGGGGCGATTATCTGGCCCAAATACACATACTCTTGTACGTACTCAAGCTTATTTCCATCCAGTACTATGTCGATCTCTGTTGAGTTGGTCATTAGTTTTGTTTTCATTTTATTAATTTGAAGCCCGACATCATTACTCTTATTGGCTAGAGAGATTATAATTTTTTGGATTTTACTTGGATCCTCTTCAAGCAGGATAAGATCGTCTGCGAATCTCAGATGGTTGAGAGGCCAGCCATTGATGTTGAGACCATATTCCTCCCAGTCTAGACTTCTGAAGATATTCTCCAACACTGCAGTAAACAAGTTAGGTGACAGTGAGTCTCCCTGTCTGACGCCTCTGTTTATGGGGAAGGGGTATCCAGTCGTTTCGAGTTTTATGCAGCCTTCGCTTGCATTGTAGATGTTCGTAATGATATTTATGTAACTGCTATTCACTCCTTGCTGTTCCAGGGTTGACCAGATGTAGTTGTGATTCAGGCTGTCGAATGCCTTTGAATAGTCGATGAAGATCATATAGACTGGTTTTTGGTATTCGCTGCTTTTTTCTAAGATTTGCTTGATGGTATGAATGTGGTCGATTGTACTATAGTTTTTCCTAAGTCCTGCCTGCTCTATAGACTGATTCTCGTCTAATTGCTGAGTAATTCTTCCCAGTATAACTTTTGCGAAAACTTTGTAGATGTTTGAAATTAAACTTATTGGCCTGTAGTTATTAATGTCTTCCTTAGGTCCTTTCTTGTGCAAAAGTATAATGTTAGACTTTCCCCACTGGTCTGGAATTATGCCTGTGTTGAGAATGTTGTTGAAAAGTTTTGTTAAGATAGAACACAGTTCTTTAACTGTGCCTCTTATAATTTCGTTTGGTATGTTGTCAGGTCCAGAAGCTTTTTCCATTTTTTGTGAATATATGGCTCTCTGTATTTCTGCCTGGAGTAGGGGTGGTGTGTCATTATTTATATTTCTTGTCTGTAAGTTGGTGTAAGTAAAATATTACAACACGTTATTCAGTTTAGTACTTGCAACGACATCTTGAGACTAAAAATAGAACTAATGTTGATAATTGAGGAGTGACTTTTCAAAAGGACTTATTTCTGTGTGAACTCTACAGAGAAATACGTCTTTGCGACTTTGTAAAAGAGCTTATTTGTGTATGAAATCTGAAAGAGAAATAAGTCCTTTTGAAAAGTCTCTCCTCAGTTGAAATCCAAATCCGCTAGATGGCATCGTGCAAATGGCGTCATTTTCTGAATGGCGGAGTTAAGATTTTCCGCGCGAGAATCACCTCGGACGTGTTTACATGACAAATTGGGTTTTGTTGGGTGTCTTAAAAGTTCTTACTTGTGGCGTAAAAGATCTTTGGTTGCTTGGAAAAGTATGAATGTTCTAAATTGGTCGAAAAAGATGTATTGGCTTTTTAGTGTCGTTTGGTCACTGGTTTAAAGTACGAAGTAAAGATGCTCCATGATATTTGAAACAAGTAGTATTTACTTCTGAGTTTGAATATTTGCGAATCGTTTTACAGTTAGTGTTGCCAATTCGTTGAGTTGTGACCACAAACAGACGATTCGTTGTCATACGAGACTGTTTGACACACCGTTCTTTTAAGTTTGCAAGCTATTCGGTCACAAGTGTTGTAGGTTTTGTTTATTGCTTTGATATTTTCCTTGAAAATGCCTCAAAGAAAAAAAACATACCTTTCGCTACGTAGCCGAAAAGCGAAAAGGATGAGACTTAGTAGGTCTCAGGAATCAGAAGAAGATAGCGAAGCACGGTTATATGCTAACCGTGAGCACGTCGCTCTTTCACAGGAATTTGAAACTATCTCTGAAAGGGAGTCACGTATAAGTTCGCAAAGAACACGGACCGCGACTTTGCGGTTTCAAGGGAGCATCGAGGAACGCGTACGCGTACGGCTGTCAGCTGTTCGAGAGAGTAATGCCCTCTCACTACAGTCCGAGACTTTTACCGGAAAAGAGTCGCGCTTAAGTTCGCAAAAAACTCGGACCGCAACTTTGCGCTCTCAAGAGAGCATCCAAGAACGCGAAGTGCGACTATCAGCTGATCGAGAGCGTCACGCCCTCGAAAGACATCGGACCACAGATCTGCGCTTCCAAGAGAGTATCAAGGAATGCCAAGCACGTCTGTCCTCTGGCTCCGGGAGTAGTGGTGGTAGTAGGCGCATTCGCATTCGTCGGTGTTACGATGGCCACATCTACTCCGGGTACAGGGACACCAACCGATTCTTCCTCTTGACGCGCCAAATCCATCGCTGCTTGTCGTCGCGTGTGCACTCTTTCGTCTTCCCTTGGCGTGACTGGCATTCCGCTTCTGACACCAATTGTTACGAGAACTGTGAGTACTACGTGAAGTAACATCTGTACTGTTATTGTGTGTTTACGAGACGGACTTCGTGGACGTAAGAGAAGACTTCGGTGCGACATCAGCTACGTTCTACTTGTCATTGCCTACTACCGTCTGTACCCTCGTCGTCAATAAACTTCGTAACCCTTAACCGGCATTTTAGTACCCCTAGCCCGTAACAATATCATAACTGTTGTGCTCGAAAATAAAAAAAAAATAATAATTCTGGATGGTATGTGTCAGTTTGTGTCCCTACCGTTTTTCAGCATGGCGCGACAAGCGACCAAAGTGACAGAGACCTGTGGATAAGATGGTTTAAACGTATGGATAAGTGGCAAAAAAAATAGCAATAGCTATTTTTTTTTTGCCGCTTAGATGACACCGTGACTAGTTTTTTTGTCACCGAGATGACGCTGCGACTAGTTTTTTTTGTTAGAATAAGAAATTGGCTGTATGAATATATTCCCGTATTCTAACAAATGTGTCAACTGTCAGATGTAAAACTAGCTAGTGGATATGTTGCCGCCATTAAAAACTGCGTATCATCCCTTCTGCATTTCTGGGTTTTATTCTTGATATCCTTTAAAACCCGGTTCAGGTTATGGGCCCAGCGCCCCTCTGTCCTATAAAATAAGACAAGGGAAAGTTAAAAAACAAGATCACTTGTAAAAAAGTCGAGTGTGTTCCGCCAACATAGTGCCAGGTCACCGGTATTCATTAACTACCATAAAATCAGTATCAGGAGCACCATGTCGGACGATATCAAAAACATTGAAGTCCTTTGTGATCCCAAGTCGTTCCAGTTATGGAAATTCCAGACCAAAATACTGTTTCAAGCGAAAAATCTGTGGCAAATCGTTCAAGGTCAAGGCGATGTTAACAATAAGTCATATGAACAAGACGACGCCAAAGCGCAGCGAATAATAATCCAGACAGTCGACAAGAAGTTTTTACCCCAGCTATTTGAATGTGTTAGTTCGCATAAAATGTATGAGAAAATTTGTGAATTCTTTGAAGGCAACGAAGATCGAAAAAAAATGTCACTTCTGCAAGAGTTCTATAACTTCCGATTTAATAAAGATGTGTCCATACAAGAAAACTTCAGTGCTATAGAAAATCTCACATTTCGATTAAAACAACTTAAGGTCGAGCTTAATGATACAATGTTAGAGTCAAAAATACTCACAAGTTTGGGTGATGACTATGAGAATTTTACCACAGCGTGGGAGTCGACCAGTAAAGAAGATAGGAACATTAAGAATCTAAAGATTCGCCTGCTCAAGTTAGAAGAGAAAAAAAATCAAGTTGAAAGTAATCAGGTAGCGTTCAAGAGTACACTATCAACATCATCTAGAAACAAGCCTGGTCCAAGGTAACAATAGTCTTAAATGTTTTATCTGTAATAAACGGGGGCATTTTGCTAAGAATTGTAAATCTTGTTGTACAATTTGTAAGAAAACAAATCATAAAGAGCAAAATTGTTATTTTAGAAACAAAAATGATAAAGTAGCATTTTTATCATCTCTAAATTATAAAACAGGCTGTAATGTGAATGACAGTTCTTTACACAGCTTTGTAATAGATTCAGGTAGCACAAGTCATATGGTAAACAACCAAAATTGTTTAACAAACTTAAAAATAAATAAAATTGATATTGGACTAGCTAAAAGTAATGAAAAAATGCACTCACTATATCAAGGAAATTTCATAGCCAAAAATTGTATGTTAAGAAATGTTCTATGTGTTCCAGATCTCACACAGAATTTAATTTCAATTTCGTCTATAACCGAGAATGGTGGTCAGGTTGTCTTTGAGGGTGACAAGGTCAATATTGATGTCTCTGGACAAACACTCACAGGTAAGAAGGAGTCTTCTGGATTATTTACACTGACTTTATATCAAGAAAATCAGGAGTCTTTGTTGACTCATAATAACAAGAACTCTGCCATAGAATGGCATAAGAAATTAGGACATCCAGGAAAAGGGGTGCTAAAACTTTTACCTAAAATAGCAGAAGGAATAAAAATAGAAGAAGAAGAGATTGAAAAATGTGATATTTGTTTAAAAGCAAAACAAACTCGATTACCATTTAGTAGTCAGAGAAGAAGAGCAAATAGAGTGTTAGAAATTTTGCATACAGACGTCTGTGGTCCACTTGAGAAGGTTACATGGGATGGAAAAAAATATTTCTTAACCATATTGGGTGATTATAGTCACCTTGTAAAAGTTTACCTAATAAAGAATAAGAGTGAAGTATCATCATGTATCCAGAATTATATCAGTGAAGCAGAACGAGAAAAGGGAGAAAAGGTTGCTATCATCAGATGTGACAACGGTGGTGAGTTCACTTCCAATATTTTTCAAAAATGGTGTAAAGGTAAAGGTATTCAATTGGATTATACCATTCCATACACACCTCAGTTAAACGATAAAGCAGAAAGATTAAACCGTACAATACTTGAAAAAGTAAGAGCGTTATTGTTTAATGCTAACCTCGATAAAGAAATGTGGGGCGAAGCTGCTTATTGTAGTGCTTATATACTTAATCGCCTACCAAGTGAAGCAACAGATAAAATAACACCTTTCGAAATGTGGAATGGGAGAAAACCTAATTTATCTAATATACAAGAGTTTGGTTGCATGGCATATACAAAAGTGTTGACAAATACAAAAAAATTGAACTCGAGAACAGAAAAATATATGATGATTGGTTACACTAATACGGGTTATCGACTGTTTGATAAAATAAAAAGAAAAGTGATAATTGCAAGGGATGTTATATTTAAAAATGAGAACATAAGCAATCTAGAACAAGAGCAGAAAGAAAATGTGATTTTATTGGATGAAGAGGTGACTCTCGAAGAACATGAACCTGAAAAAGAAATCGTGAATATTAATAATCAAGACAAAATAACAGAAGAAGAAGAAGAATACATAGAAAAAGATAGACAAGAAACTGATAGTGAAGAAAATAATAGATCAGGACAAGGAGTCAGTCTACAAAACAAAGATTTTACAGAAGTACGGGAAATACCTAGAAAAGAAAAGAAAATAAGTGAAGAACAGGAAGTTTACATGATTCCAGAATCAGAGAGTGAAGAAGCAGAATTAGGGCGTGGAAAGAGAACTTTAAGAATACCAGAGAAGTTTAAGGACTATGTTCTTCTTACATACAGAGAAGCTATGAATGCTCCTGAAAGAGAGAAGTGGAAAGAGGCAATCAAGAAAGAATTTGAGTCATTAGATAAAAACCAGGTATGGACAATTGTAGATAAGGATGAAGCTAAAAGACAAACAAGAAGAAGAAAAGAAGATAAAATTTCCATATAGAGAAGCCGTTGGGAATTTATTGTATCTAGCAACAAAGACAAGACCCGATATAGCTTACTCTGTTTCAATGGCAAGTAGAAACATGGAAGAGCCGAATAGCAAGGATATTACTGCTGTAAAAAGAATTTTTAAATATTTAACAGGCACCTTAGGAGAGGGAGTTTTTTATAAAAGAGAAAAAGAAAAAGAAATTTTTCTAAACAGCTACTGTGACTCAGACTATGCTGGAGATCCTAAAACAAGGAAAAGCACAACTGGTTTTGTTATAACGCTGGGAGATGGACCAATTGCATGGAGCTCTAGAAGACAGCCAATAGTGGCTTTGTCATCAACAGAAGCAGAGTTTATTGTTGCTGCGGAAAGTAGTAAAGAAACCATGTTTTTAAAGTCGCTTCTGCAGGATTTAGATGTGTCCCTTAAAGTGATTTATAAAATTGACAACCAGAGCGCCGTTCAGTTGATAAAAACAGGTATATTTAATAAGAGATCAAAGCACATAGATGTGCGTTTTCATTACATACATGATTTGTATTGTAGCAATCAATTTGTTATTGAGTATTGTCCAACAAATGTTCAACTTGCAGATATCATGACTAAACCTTTGAATAAACTAAAATTTGTTAATAATAAGAACAGAATGATTGTAAAACTGTAGTAATCTAAGTGTATATGTTAAAATTGGAATTCCTAAATAACTTTGTTTCTTGTTTGAAGTGGATTTATAAATGTAAAAGATTTGTGTTACAAAAGATTAAAACTAAGTTTGTATTTTTTCATAAAATTAGTACTATGTAAATTTATAAAAAAATGGAGAGGGTACTTCGGTGCGACATCAGCTACGTTCTACTTGTCATTGCCTACTACCGTCTGTACCCTCGTCGTCAATAAACTTCGTAACCCTTAACCGGCATTTTAGTACCCCTATCCCGTAACAATATCATAACTGTTGTGCTCGAAAATAAAAAAAAAATAATAATTCTGAATGGTATGTGTCAGTTTGTGTCCCTACCGTTTTTCAGCATGGCGCGACAAGCGACCAAAGTGACAGAGACCTGTGGATAAGATGGTTTAAACGTATGGATAAGTGGCAAAAAAAATAGCCATAGCTATTTTTTTTTTGCCGCTTAGATGACACCGTGACTAGTTTTTTTGTCACCGAGATGACGCTGTGACTAGTTTTTTTTGTTAGAATAAGAAATTGGCTGTATGAATATATTCCCTTAGTCTAACAAATGTGTCAACTGTCAGATGTAAAACTAGCTAGTGGTTATGTTGCCGCCATTAAAAACTGTGTATCATCCCTTCTGCATTTCTGGGTTTTATTCTTGATATCCTTTAAAACCCGGTTCATTTTTGTCGCCAAGATGGGACTGTGACTATTTTTTTTTTGTCGCCTAGATGCAACTGTGACTATTATTTTGTCGCCTAGATGAGATAGTGACTAGTTTTTTTGTCGTCGAGATGAGACTGTGACAAGTTTTTTTGTCGCTTAGGTGACACTGTGACTGGTTTTTTTGTCACCGAGATGACGCTGTGACTAGTTTTTTTTGTCGCCTAGATGGGACTGTAACTATTTCTTTTTTGTCGCCTAGATGGAACTGTGACTATTATTTTGTCGCCTAGATGAGATTGTGACTAGTTTTTTTGTTGTCGAGATGAGACTGTGACAAGTTTTTTTGTCGCTTAGATGACACTGTGACTAGTTTTTTTGTTGCCGAGATTAGACTGTGACTAGATTTTAAATTACGAGGAATCGCCTTCAGATCTGCGATTACGAAATTCGTGAGAAATAACGGGTGGTATAATTTTAAGGGCCGATGTTGAATGTGGACCACACCTAAATCCTAAGATTTTTTCTGCATTTCATTTGAAATTTCTCAATTTCAGACTAACTTAATTTAAACATCGAGCAACGCGTTAAAGTTATTCCGGCTTATTATGAAAATGGACGTTCAAATCAAAATGCATATCGTGCACTTTGTGATTTTTACGGTCAATTTAATCGTCCAAATGTGCGTACAGTTGGAAAAAACGTGCAAAAATTTGAGCAAACCGGGTCTGTAGGAGATTTGAAAACACCTGTGCATGCTCGTGCAGCTCATACTGCAGAAACTATTGCTGCTGTTCGCGATAGTGTAGCTGAAGAGCTGTCCACATCAATGTGGTGAAATGGTGTTCGCTATCGTGAGATGATAACCAATTTTTATAGCCTAAATTGCAAGTTATGGATGTGAACGACATGTGGTTTCAACAAGACGGTGCCACTTGCCACACAGCTAATGAAACAAGGGCTCTTTTGGGCAACAAAATCAATGGCCGTGTTATCTCACGTGGTAGTGATGTGAATTGGCCACCAGAACATGTGATTTGACACCGTTGGACTTCTTTCTTTGGGGTTATTTGAAAGAAAAGGTATACGTCGATAAGCCAGCAACAATTCAACAGCTAAAAGATGAGATAATTCAGCACAATAATGGCATAGAACTTCAATTATGCCTCAGCTTCATCGAAAATTTGGACACTAGGATGGAGATGTACCACCGAGGTCGCGGCGGTCATTTGGTCGATATTTTGTTGCATACATAATTGAAAGATACCATGTTATTATAATAAAAAATAATTACAATAATTTCCTAAATAATTTGTGTTTTAATCAAAATCAACATCGGCCCTTAAAATTTAACCACCCGTTATAAACAAACATGAGCTTATGGAAAATTAACTTTAATTCTTATAACATGAATTTCATTTTACGCTACAATTTCAAACATCTTTGTAACTTCTTTTGATAGTGGTAGTTAATCTGAAATCAACTTTATTTCTATTGAAATAAAGTTGATATCTGTTAGATCTGAAATAGAATGAGGTTTACAGTACCAGGCAACGTTAACTCGGTCGTACCTTATGTGTATTACGAACAAGGTAATCTCTGAGCTGTAAGGAACACCTATAAATGACTACTTACAACTATACTCACGACTTCTCCCTTGACGGGTAAACAGAAACAAGAGACGGGCTAATGGTTGACTTAAAACAGCCGCAGCAGTCGAGTCAAGTTATGCTTGTCGCAGTTGGCCCGTGGATCTGGATGGGTGATCTTTGCAAATATTAAAAGCCCTTGAAAGCATGCTAAGTATTTGATCTCAGCAGTCATTCTTAGATCTGTAACGATGTCGTAGTAGTTTCAGGCGACATTTGAAATCGTAAAAAATCATAGCGCGAAAATGGTCTCGACGCAAATCCATTTTTCAGAGAGACACGATAATATTGATTAGCTCGCAAAAAATGTGTAGGGTGTGTTTTGAATTTGGAACGTACCTATTATTAGTTATAATAATGTTTTAAATAAATTATAACTGGCCAGTTTCTCATACATAAAAACTTTTTGTCGCAATACTTTCTGAGTGACCTGGTACGTCCGTTCGTGTGCGGAGTACTGCAGCTACCTTTGGGCTGGTGACCACCTGACTCTAATTTAAGTGTCTTCAAGGCTATAGTGAATAGGCTCTTAATGAACAAGCGCGCTTTGCCATCAACGGTTTCATCGCTGCTTACCATCAAGCGGGATTTCGGTCAAGCATTAGTTTATAATTAATATAATTATATACAATATATAAAGAAAACCCCTTCCGACCCAAAAGGATAATAAAGGTTAGGTATACATAATACACATGATCAAATAAAACATGAAATTTTACATAATCTTCAAAGTAACAATACTAATGAATTTTGAAATAATCTTTTTTTTCCGCGAATTAATTTCAACTTCCCCAAAATTTGGTAGCTTTTTAAAAAGTGATAACGATATTTTAGACAGTATTATTATGAGTATGTGACCACGTGCCGCATGCCCTATCCCCCTTGCCCGCGCATTAATGCCTACCGTATTGCTTACCACACATGTATTAAGTTACCTAGCTTTTTCGAAATAATATTTATTGTTTTAGGGGATTTCTTTTTAAGTTTAGCCCGGCTTTGTAGGCATTAGTACAACCAATTATCGATACCTAACAGTACCTTCACGGATCGGACAGGGTTTTCTTTACATATTGTATATACAATACTGTTATACCACCCCAAACAGATTTTAGTTTGGACATGTCTACATAAATGGACCTTGCCTTTTCAAAGGACATTTTTAATAAGGCCTGTGTATGTTCAGAACTCAACTGTTTCTAATGTGACACAATTACTATACGAGAGCGAAGTGCTAATACACTTCGGGACTGTTCATCACGGTTCATCAAGGTGACTTAATATATTTAGTACAGGTCCTGACCTGTAGTGTAATTGAGTCAAAACACACTGTCAGTGGAAATGGGTTTCATTTTGAAAGTTCAACAACATTCGTTGTTTAACACATACACTTTTCCAAGCTACCTACGGAGCAATGGATTAGAAATATGCTTCAGTATGTTACGCAATTAAGATCTGGTGGTGTACCATCATCATCATCTTCAGCAGCCTGTAGCAGTCAATAAAATGTTTGCTTTGTTACACAACGCGACCTCAATAGAATTTCTAGATTATTTAAACCTCAGACTGACGTCTGGGAGGACCTCTCATCCGAATGGCAAAGTAGGTGGGATAATTCCATCAAGGGCCGGCACCTCCATCTGTTCTTTCCATCCGTTGGCGATCGGCTGGCTAAGACATGGCTGGAGGTTGACCATTGCGTTGCCCAATTTCTCACAAGTCATGGCAACTTTAAAAGTAAACTGTATTCTTTTAAACTTGTTCCTTCGCCTTTGTGTCAACGTTCTACAACAGACTGTGAATTTGAACAGTCCGCACATCACATCTTGTGGGAGTGTATTCTTTGGCAGAATGAACGCAATATTATGTTGGATAGTGTACAAGATACATCCGGAGTTGTTTATTATACGGACCTTGTAGAAACTAGAACTAATTTCCGTGCGTTCAGGCGCTTTTGCCTTACCTATTATTGGAATCAATTGTAACAGCACATACCTACTTAGGACCCATTAACTTAATCAAATTTTATTCCGTGGTGCTTGGCAATCTGGGCTTCTCCCAGTTGCAATAATATCCCTTTGTGCCGATTGGCCTAGTTCTGTTCTGTCTCCTGCTTGTTATGGAGGGAAGTGGAAAAAATATATTTTTTATTACTCCACCGCTATTCTTTTCTTATTAATTTCGTTGCGGGACCCAAGACAGTTGAATCGTTTCTCCGGGACTGGTCGAGCTTCATTGCTCGGCGTTTTTCTGGCGGTCTCCACTGTTGATTCTGGCTTTCAGGAGTTGCAGTGGGTTGGGAACAGTGTGGCGGGTTAGTCAATAAAATGTATTTATTAACGAAAAGTTGACCGTGACATAAGTCTTAAAACCTCGCAAGCCAAATCGAGTAAATAATTGATCATAAGATACTACAAAATAGAATTTCTCTTAGATGCAAAAAAAGAAACACTAAACACTACCATTATAAATTTAAAAAAAGAACACAGCCTATTGTTTTAATTTTCGAAACTTAAATGGCCGGATACCATGGTAGGTTCAAATTAATAGAGCGAGTACAATGGCAAAGGATGGCGGGGTCGACGACCGGGTCACGGGGTCACATGGGTGGGCCGCGGTGCAACCATTGTTTTATGGGACATTTTTATTTAAACGCTTCTTTATGGTGTTTTGTGAACGGTCAGTTAGAGTGAAGTTCTAAATGTATTTGTTAAGTCCAAACGATAATATAAGTAGGTAGCTAATAAAATAAAAGAAAGAAAGAAAATATATTTATTAACACTCGTACAGGAACATCATGAATTAAATTAAATTAAAAAATAAAAACAAATTGTTTAAAAAAACGTAACACAAAAATAAAAACTCCTTTACGAGGCAAAATGCGGCAAGGAGGCTTTTGGCATCGTAAACGAATTTCTTTCTCAGCATAATGCTTCGACATTTAAAAAGTAAATTTCGCAGCACTGGTTTGATAGAAAAAAATCATGATTGATATTGCTAGCAGATAAACTTGACAAAAAGATATATTTTAGGGCTCATCTGTTCAATGCAATTTAAGAGTGGATAGGCCAATAAACCAATACGCTTTACCATCAACGATTACATCACTGCCTACCATCAGGCGGGATCGCGGTCAAGCACTAATAAATATTTATAAAAAAAAGTTTCTTCATTATGTTTTCCTTCACCGTTTTAACAGTTTAATAATTACTGTAAATAAAATTATACGTCATTTTAACTTCTTTCTCTTGCTTTATTTAGAACTAGCTTTCCGCCCGCGGCTTCGCCCGCGTGGAGTTCGGTTATATCGCGCTTTTTAGATTTCCCTCGGGAACATCAAACTTTTCCGGAATAAAAGGTAGCCTATGTTCTTTCTCAGGATCTAAAGATTGTCTGTGCCAAATTTCATCAAAATCGGTTGAGAGGTTTAAGCGGGAAAGCGTAACAGACAGACAGACAGAGTTACTTTCGCATTTATAATATTAGTATGGATTGGCACTGACTGTCTTCTTCATCGGTACTTCTTTATTTGTCTTCATCTCAGTTTAACTCCCTTCCTTGACATATCTTCGTTCATACAGCACATTCATCTTTTCGTTGATCTTCCCTTAATTCTATATTCATCATATTCAAGACTTTCCTCTCGACTTGTACTCAAATACCGTCTCAATTAATTCGTGGTGACCTAATGGTTAAAACACTAGCCTCTCAAGTATGAGTGTGCGGGTTCGATTCCAGGTCAGGCAAATAACAATGTAACTGTTCCAAGTTATAAGTACTTTCTACGTATATCTTGAACACCAATGACTGATTATAAGATAAAGGAAAACATCTTGATTGAACCTAGACTTTAAGTCTGAAATCGCCAACCCGCATTGAGCAAGCGTGGTGATTACGCTCAATCCTTCTCTGTATGAGAGGAGACCTGTGCCAAGCAGTGGGATAATAAAAAACCGGCCAAGTGCGTGTCGGACTGACGCACCATTGATTTATGAAATTAAAGGATTTAAGTTATTTGTATGAAAGATTACGTGGTAATAAGCGGTTTACGATTTACGAGGTATTAAAAAAAAAACTGCTTATAGATTTTTCACTTAGTTACTTTAGAAGTTAGGGGGGGCAACATTTTTCCTCTTTGGAAACGTCTGTCAAGCAAACTATTCGGTTTAGAAATAAACTATTTTAGAAACCTCGATATCAATTTGAAGACCTATCCATAGATACGTATTTAATGAACAAAAAGAATTGACTTTCAGTTCTAAGTATGGGGAGCCCCCAATATTTATTATTATTTTTTCATTTTTGCATCAAAATCTTAATGCGGCTTACAGAAAACGTCTACCTACCAAGTTTCAACAGTACAGCTCTTATAGTTTCGGAAAAAAATGGCTGTGACAGATGGACAGACAGACATGACGAATCTATAAGGGTTCCGTTTTTTTCCATTTGGCTACGGAACCCTAAAAAGTTTGATGATAATGAATGACCGTCTCAATATCTGGCCGAGATTATTATTCAAAGACGTTGCTGTTATTCCATTATGATGTAACCAAAGTAGATCAGATATAAATTATGCATGCACCTTACATTGATGCTATTCAATGTCATACAGTGTACAGTCGGTGACTTTCTGTAAAGTCAGGTGTTTTTAAGTAAATAGACAGCCGTGCTGCTATGGAGTGTGTTCCGCCACTTCTTCTTGCCCAGCGAAAGCACTAGGTGTGACGAAGGGTAGGTGTTTTGGGGGCCTGGCTTTTGTAATATTGACGTTCGAAAAGAGCTGATTCTCAGCCTGATTTGATTTTTGATTGTAGTACTAGCTTTACGCCCGCGTGAAATTCGGTTATATTGCGCTTTTTAGAATTCCCTCGGGGATATTAATCAAAAAAGGTTGCCTATGTCCTTTCTCAGGGTCTAAAGATTGTCTGTGCCAAATTTCATCACAATCGGTTGAGAGGTTTAAGTGGGAAAGCGTAACAGACAGACAGACAGAGTAACTTTCGCATTTATAATATTAGTATGGAATTATGGATTAGTGAATGTGTATTTCTGTGACAATTTTTGTATGTTTTCACACGTAATTTTTTTTTTTAAATCTATGTAGGTTTGCTATTTCCTATCTACTACAGAAGACAGATCGAAATACGTTCAAAGGTAACTATTTTAAAATCCATAATATATAATCTTTGTCAGATCATGAAAGAAACATGCAGATTAATGTTTCAAATGGTGTTTAAGTAAACAATCCCACAGATTTCAGTGGACTTGTAAAAAATTTGGTCGACTTGAAATAATAACTTAAAGACGACACACAACAACAACAATTCATGACAATCCATACTTAATAATATAAATGCGAAAGTATCTTTGTCTGTCTGTCCGGCTTTCACGCCAAACCTACTGAAATGATTATAATGAAATTTGGTACACAGATAGTCTAGAGCCTGAGAAAGGACATAGGCTATAAAACATCCCCCTATGACCAATAGGAGCAAAGCAGGAACAAAAAATGTTGCGAAAACGGGAGCAAACGCGGACGTTTATATTGCTCCCATTATTTTAACAGGCGCTTATTTTATATCAACTGAGCTCTTGCGGTTCGAAACTTACGCGGGTGAAACCGCAGGGGGGGGGGGGACTGTTTACATATAAATCTACTTACGAAAGTTAATAGATACTTCTATTGCTAGTATTTAAAAAAAACAGTCAAGTGCAAGTTGGACTCACGCATGTGAGGTCCTGTACCATTATAAAGTTCAATGTCATGCTAACATCACGCGAATCCTGCATTTCGCAATCACCGTTTACCGTTGAGCAAGTGCCCGACAACTTACTAATACTCATCTGAATCTTCATTAAAAATCTCATTTTATGGTGGAAGAGTGAAGTTTAAACCCTGAAGTGAAGTGACAGCCTCCGTTGCGTGAATATGAATATTTGCACGGGTCTGGTCGTGCCTCGGAAAGCACGTTAAGCCGTTGGTCCCGTTTACCGTACATACATCTAATGGCAATCATTACGGGTTGTTGGAGCCCTCAAAAGTCCAACAATTGGTTTAAATGCAATGCATAGATATCGCCTTCGGGTTGTGGAGGTCAGCAGCTTCACGGAAAATATCGAAGTTTATCCAAAATCAGCATTTAGACTGGTAAAGCGGACCTCAGACATCAAAGTTAAAAAAGAAAGTTAAAAAAAACTTCGGATGCGACTGGGATTAACACTGAGATGATGATAAGTGAAGTTTAAACCCTATTTCCTAATGCTTCTAAAATATAAAGCAAACAAAAATACTTTAAATAAAAAATACTTTCTCGGTGGTAGGCCACATCGGCTGCCGGCAGAAGTTACCACCCACCAGACAAAGTCTTGCCGCCAAGCGATTCGTCGTGTTCCGGCATGATGTCTGGTGAAGCCGTACGGAGGACGGGTCTGATTAGTTGTGTTGCGATGTATGCCTGGTACGATGCGTCAAATGTTGTTGTGTCGGGAGTTTGGTCGTGGAGGGTCTTCACATCAATCTCCCTCTGGCGCAACTTCGTTGGTCGTGTTGTTGGGTTTAACATTGCACCATATCGCTCAACTGCCGTCTTCCTTCCTATTCAATAAGTTTTTTTTTTATGTGAATGGGTTTAATAAACTAGCGCGCTTTAGCATCAACGATTGCATCACTGCTTAACATCAGGCGGGATTGCAGTCAAGCGCTAGTTTATAATTATTAAAAAGTATATATATATTATTTATCCTGTTTTTAAAATACTACTATCAGTTCATGAGAAACAACCTGGTGACAGCCACATGGAGGCCTATAGTTTTTTTTATGATTTGTATACGGAAGCATAAAAATGCCGTCATCAGCACGAACAATGTGAACAACATAAACATTGTTATGGCTTAGTATGCACCACGCCTGCGACCTAACAATAATCGTATGGGTGTTCTATGAACACTGTTATCGTAACCATGACACACAAAACGCCGATGGTGGTCCTACGGTGCGTTTAAGAGGGGACTCTAGTGCGAGGAATTTGGAAAATAGGTCATCATCATCATCCCAGCGTTAATCCCAGTCGCATCCGAAGCCTTTTCAGCTTTGGAGTCAAGGGTCCGCTTTACCAGTCCAACTGCTGATATGGCTAAACTTCGACATTTTCCGTGAAGCGACTGCCGTCTGACCTCCACAACCCGAAGGCGACATCGAAGCATTGCAGTTAGACCAATTGTTGAGGGCGCCAACAACCCGTAACGACTGCCACTAGATGTTCGTATGGCAACCGGGACCAACGGCTTAACGTGCTTTCCGAGGCACGACCAGGCCAGTGCAAATATTCATATTCATGCATACAAATATTCGCACTGTTCGGGGATCGAACCCGCGCCACCTTGCGTAGCGGCCGCGTCCGCTACTTTACTTTTTTGGTAATAGTTTCTTCAAATACAATTTGGAAAATAGCTATTTGAAGGAACTATTGCCGTCGCGCTGCATCCAACTTCCTCTGAAAAAGACAGTTGCAGCTCAGGCTGATTTTACCTACAAAAACGTTGACCAAAAGACGTTTCGTTTACCACTGTTTTCTTTTTCAGAACACGACAGATCTGAATTATTTTCATGTCTAAATTTTTAGAAAACGTATACCTATGCTTCTATTATTTTCTTTTTTGTCAAAAACTTATCATATTTGCCTAATAGTCATCTGAACACAGCGGTAAAAATGGGTTATTTTTCGCGATTTTGAAGTATCATATTTCTTTTATTAATTAAGTTTCGTAAAGATCACATGATAAAGGCACGTATAATTACGGTGTAAAATTGTAGAAATTATAATAATTGTTCTAACATTATCCACAAAGAAAACAGCGGAATACGTTTCTATAGAGAAAGCACCACTAGAGTTCCCTCATAATGGTTGATTTGAAATGACATAATTCAACTTTCGTGTCCCTGGATAAACTTATTGTCAAAATGAAACCCATAGCTACTGATAGTATGTTAGGTACGCAATTTGAATGCACAATGTATGCATTATTGATATAAAAAAAATGTTCTTAGTATTTTTGTTATAACAGCAACAGATATAGGTACATTCTTCTTCTTCAGCCTAAAGATGTCCACTGCTGGACAAAGGCCTCCCCCAAGGCTTTCCACGCTGACCGGTCTTGTGCTGCCCGCATCCATCGGCTTCCCGCGACCTTCACCAGGTCATCGGTCCACCTTGTTGGGGGCCTCCCTACGCTGCGTCATCCAGTACGTGGCCGCCACTCCAGAACCTTACTGCCCCATCGGCCATCGGTTCTACGAGCAATGTGCCCTGCCCACTGCCACTTAAGTTTAGCGACTCGCAGGGCTATGTCGGTGACTTTGGTTCTTCTGCGGATCTCCTCATTTCTGATTCGATCACGCAGAGAAACTCCTAGCATAGCTCTTTCCATTGCCCTTTGTGTGACTTTGAGCCTTCGTATGAGGCCCATTGTGAGTGACCACGTTTCAGTTCCGTAAGAAACATAACAATAATAGGTACATTATCCTTGAATATTTCAACTGTCTAACTAACGCGGTACAAGAAATGGTGATGGTCTGACCTAAAGACGGACAGTTGGAAGGCTATTGGGATCCCATTTTTACACTTTATATACGGAATCCTAAAAAGTGTCAAGAACGTACCTAGCCTTCTTTTGCTGTATATCAAAACATATTTATACCAAAAATCTTCTGTAGTCTTTCTGACACTTTTTCATACGCTCTGTACCCTTAAATCGTAGAAAAAATTATCTATTCAAATTATCTATTCTATCTTTTGCTTGCAAGTCGGGAGAGCGAAGCAAACACTACTTTCAAAGGCCAGGCGGTGGATAAGTAGTACTAAGAAATAGTTTAATCATCATCATCATGTCAGCCACATGAAGTCCACTGCTGAACATAGGCCTTCCTCAAGGATTACTAAAAAGAACCGTTGGACGCGGCCTGCATCCAGCGCTTCCCTGCGATTTTGGTCAGGTCATCCGACCTAGTCGGTGGACGTGCGCTACGCTTGCTGGTACGTGGTCGCCATTCAAGAGCCTTTCTGTCCCATCGCCCATCGGCTCTACGTGCTATGTGCCCCACCCACTGCCACTTCAGAGAGCTAATCCGCTGAGCTATGTCGTAGATTTTCGTTCTTCTACGAAATACGAATCTCCTCATTCCTGTTTCGCTCACGTAGAGAAACACCTAGCATAGCCTCCCATAAATAGTTTAATGGTAAAAAACAAAGATAGAAAAGTAAAAGAAAAGTAAAGTTTACTCGTTATTATTTACACCATATAAATACAAAACATAAAACTGAACATTTTACAAAGGATGACACATGGAAACATCCCATCAAGATTTTAAAAAAATAACAAGTAATTGTAATTATATTACCCGAGCTTAAAGCTGGTATTAAAATATACCGTCCAACTAAACTAGCACTAAATTGAATTGAGTGACAACTCCGCTTCTTCAATTGACTATAACAACTCACTCGATTTGATAAACGGCTGATAACTGGATTCATTTTATACCATTACCATTTTAAGAGCATCTCAAAGCTTACCCAAGCGGATTGCGCAACCGCGGAAATATCCAACTGAACGCGTAAACCAACTATCTATTTATATTTCAGATGTTCAATACTTCAAAATGTCGGTTGTATCCCATCATGATTTTATATTTAAAATCGTAGCAGTTGCCAAAACCTTTTGTTAATTTCGGCGTGGTTTACGAGCGATAGTAAAAATCCGCCATGTTGGCATCGTTTTATCGCGCGATGGCATTTTGATATCAAAAAGGGCGCGAAAATGAAGAAGATGGCGGACCACGATCGTTATTTTTTAATAGTCTGTTGGTTGGCTTAATTTTGTGGAGATTCTTGTTTTAAGGCGGTTCCTGGGGAAAAACACAACGCACGCCGTTTTTATGTAGTTTTTCGGAGCTATCTACTCTTTATCCAAAAGAAATATCAACTTATTAAAAATACATAAATTTTCTACATAACCTTGGCTCCAAATTTGTAGATTTTTTTTTTTTTACTCAGCATAATGTTTAAATAATTCCTTCACAACGAAACCTCTGACAAGAGAAATAATTATCAAAAACGTGCATCTCCTCGAAAAGTAAGCATTATTTAGATTGCGTTCTTACACTAATGGATAGGCAATTTCATGACGAACATTATTGTAGAAATATTTTTTTAAAACGACCAAAACAAAAATTTTATTCAACAATCTGAGCGTATTCCCTATCATTTCTCTTGCCCGAGCTATTGAGATTCAGTATGCCACAAGCTCTCGAAGGGGGAACCCGTGTCGTTCGTCATCGCGCGGTCCGCTAGCATAGCGGCGCACCGCATGTCGCATAGAGTATAATACTATCATAAAGTGTCTCTGTTATTGTTGTTGCATTTTAGTGTTGGTTTTTTTAACCGATTTCAAAAGGGAGGAGGTTAAATATTTTTTATGTTTGTTTGCGGATAACTTTACTATAATATAAATAATAGGGTATTTGACTAAAAGAAAACTAATTAGTCCGTCATTCAGATTATAGAAAAATATTGGATAGGTTTATTATATACGTTTTACATTTCGTATATTTTGTTTTATCAAATTAATAAAAATTGATAAATATAATAGGCATCAAAGATCAGGGGCCCTAATCTGCTATTTTTTTAAATTTGTCATTCCAACACAATTCCATCGCCATTTCATTGTCATTGTGCTTAAAAGTTCGTAACCAGCTAAATTCATAATGAACGATCAATTATCTCAGTCGTCTCGTAATGGAATGGTGATAGAATGATATTGCCGTATTGCCATTATTATAAAACCCGTTAATAGAAATGATTTTCTAGAAACTAATACTCAATTTGAACATTTATTAAAGTGGAGTACAGTGTCAATGATTGACCACTGGAAAGTCATAATGACGCCATTTTGTTAGTAGATTACGAAACTTGTCAAAATCGATCATTATGAAATCACTGATCGACTATTTTGACACTATTGTAATAGCAGACTAAGGCCCCTGGAGTGATGGCTGGTGACGTCACTGGCCGCTAAAAAGTGTAGCGTGCAGTGACGTCACACGAGTTTTCAAAGCACTGTGTCGTCTTCATTTTTTGTTTATATGAAAAAAGAAAAAAATATGTGTCTAGTATTTTTTGGGTAGGCCCCCGACAAGGTGGGCCGACGACCTGGTGAAGGTCGCGGGAAACTGCTGGATGCGGGAGGCGCAGGACCGGTCGTCGTGGAGAACCTTGGGGAGGCCTATATCCAGCAGTGGACGTCTTTCGGCTGAAATGATGATGATAATGATGAGTATTTTTTGGAAATCTGACTTACGGACTAATTAGGTTTTTTAGTCAAATACCATCTTGCATAAGTTGATAAAAAATGCTATGCAATAGCTTTACCGCGGCAGTTCCCGAGTGCCACATGTTTTTTTTTAATTAGGAAGATTATATCTTCAAGGTAGTCTCATGTTAAGGAAATTAGGGTCTGATGATGGAAGACTAAGAAAACCTAGGAGAAATTTAAAAAATCATAGGGTCGCCTAGGGCGTTTCTATGTTTTTTTCATTAAGTGTTTTAACGCACTACAATTTAGTAAAGTTCGGAGTTGATGATGGAGCCGGAAGACAGCCGAGGGATCTCCTTAACGATTCACATCAGCTGCCTCGTATTTGTGCCTAATAAATTTATATTGATAAGAACTTTACACCTAAATGAGTTGTGATTGTCATTAAAGCTCTGATGATGAAGACAAAGGCCAGTTAAGGGAACTCCTCAAAGGTTTACAATAGTTACCTTGTGTTTGGACTTAATTCATTTATATTGATGAAAACTTTACACCCATTGTACGACCACACTTAATAGCGGCAGTACATGCGCCTATATGGAAAGGTAACGGAACCTAAACTAAGACCTATAAGCCCTACAGTCCCTACGACCCTAAGTCCTATAAGCCCTACAGCCCTGACCTACCATATAGTTCGTAATAAATAAATACACACATCAAAAGTGTCTAGGGATCAGCAATTTTTATGCGGATTTCTTGAGATTGAGATGTGGCTTTGTAATAAATTTATGATTTTATAAATTTATATGGATCCTTTTTGGTGCATTTCATAATTTGAATCAGGAACTGTGAATCAAATTCGAGTAAAAGATGAAAATCAGCTGTCAATATTTTCCCTATAAAAACATACAACGCATTGAAGACATTATTAGTGCTACTGTTTCCCTACTACTGATTAAAACCAACGTTATTATGGAGCGGCGACGTCATTTAAGCAGGGAAGAAATGCTCAGAGCCGTGGGAATGATAGAAGCTGGTTCCCGGCAACGTACTGTGGCTTTAGCTCTGAATACAAGTCAGAGTGTTATCAGTCGACTTTGGACACGTTACCGAAGCACTGGTACCGTGGCTGAGCGCCATGGAGGACGGTATCGCTGCACCACACGGAGACAAGACCGATACATTCAAATCTTAACTCGAAGAGCTCCAACAATAACCGCCATGATGTTAACCGTGAGGCTTCATCACTCTTCAGGGAACTTAATTAGCGACCAAACAGTCCGAAACCGCTTGCATGAAGTGAACCTTCATTCCCGAAGACCGCTACGGGTACCACCTATAGCAATGCACAATCGTAGGATTCGATATCAATGGGCTCTTGAACACAGAAATTGGGCAGAAGAACAATGGCGTTTCGTGTGCTTTTCTGATGAGTCTCGTTTTGGTATGAGACCGGATACAAGACGTATACGACACTGGAGAACCCCTGGACGCCAACAGCGATTAAAATCCTGCCAGGAAGTCCATCCTTATAGTGGTGGAACCATCATGGTATGGGCGGGTATTTGGATCGGCGGAAGAACTGAGTTGATTTGGATCAGAGGCAACCTCAACGCTCAAATTTATGCTGAAACGATTGTATCAGACGTCATCGTTCCTCTACAAGTGCAAATCGGTCCCTTATTTCAGTTAATGCATGATAATGCACGACCGCACACCGCAAGAGTTGTAAGACAGACTCTCGCCGCAGCTAACATCAATGTCCTGCCCTGGCCTGCTCAGTCGCCAGACTTGAACCCGATTGAGCATGCATGGGATATGCTACAGAGAAGAGCTCTGCCGAATATGGAGGGTATCCAGTCGCAAGAAGACCTTTTTTTGTTGTTGCAACGAACATGGGCGGCCATTCCACAGCGTGATTTGGATGAACTCATTTTGAGTATGCCAAACCGATGTTCTTGTGTTGTTAGTGTTCGCGGTAGAAACACGGATTATTAATTGTTTAAGTTACCCAATAAAATTTTAGAGAAAACTGTTATTTCAGTCTTTTTTTCGAACTTTTGTGTTAGTGGTTCAAATGTCAAATATCCCTTTATTAGGAAAATGGCAAATTTCTTTATTAATGCAAAGGTGACTTGGTTTATCGTTACTGTGACAAACGAAAACACTTTATTTGATGAATCCTTAAAGAAAATTTTAATTAATATCAATCAGGAGAAAAGTTATTGCAAAAATATATGTTGATCCCTAGACACTTTTGATGTGTGTATATAAATAAGTGCGGGATGTCTGCACCAAGAGACCTAAGGTAACAGACGGATAGTTAAGGGTGAAGGGTAAACTCACTGCCAGGTGGAGGGTAAACTCACTGCCAGTCCAGCAGACTCACAGGACTGATCAGAGATGGCTAAGGGTGTCTTGGCCACAGTGAGGGGTAATGAGACCAGAATAAATTCTAATCTGATTTATTTTTACAATATTACAGCTTATATACTACTTTTTCCCAACACACACAAATACACAAACGTCTTGGTGTTCCATACGTGAAATCTGCGATTTCAACAATATTTGAAGTAGGCCGCGCGTCCGCTGCCGAAATGCTGAATCACTGTTCAAAGATAGCATTGAACACCCATATAGGTTTAAATGAAGGTCTGCAATAGATCTGATGATGAGAGAATTCCTCAACAATTTACAACACTGTACTTTAAGATAGTACAAACACTACCTACTCGTCATGCTTATGCAAAAATCAATTAAAATCAAGAGACTGAATTTAAGTTGTGTTATTTCATTGCGTTATTTCTAGAAATGCTCATACTTTCATTGTGGTCTTATAGGAATTAAAGGAAACGAAATACGTCGTTTGCTTGCAGGCCTTTTCCAAATATGCTGCCGTCAGCGTATAGTCTGACCGGATATTGTATTAGTCAGATGTTTATTATTTTTCTCCAAAAGGAAGCTTTGTGTAAATAATATTATAGTATATGTATTTTTTTTTATACGATAGTTTTATTTTTTACAATTTACGTATTTGTTTTATTAAACGAGAATAATAATATAATTTAAGTCTTGCCTGAGCTCAAAAAAAACCATCAAATCTTTTTTTTATGTAGGTTTCCTGTCTGCAGAAATTTATTTGACCCTGATTACGTTTTCCCTTAAAATAATAAATAATGATAAATTAACCTTTATTATATTATTTTTCTATCCCTTTGACCATCTGACTTAGCTAACTTTCAATCTACAAAACTAACTTCCAACCCTGAAGTTACAGTCATAACATATTTAGTTGTAAAGGTCTAATCAATACAAATTAAGTAAGCCCAAACACATGACAGTTGCTTCCGATGTGGATTCCCTTGATTTTCTGTCATCTCCATCATCAGGTCATTCAGAAAGATTTACAAGGTGGCGAAGGCCCTGTACATTAGCGACAAGATCAAATCGGCAGACAATAAAATAAAGACTCTGTGGAAAGTTATTAATAGTGAAACTGGTAGGAATAAATTACGCAGTACGGATTATTTATTGGAGACTCCACATGGTCCCAAAAGCTCTAACGTAGAGGTAGCCCAAGAGTTTGTGAATTATTTCACCAATATACCTCTTAGGACAACGGAAGCTCTAAACTCCTCCCCAGAAGCCTCGATTGATTTATTAAAAGCAAACTTGCCAGGCTGTCCGGTTGAATTTCAATTCAAATATATAAACCATATGACAGTCATAAAGGCTTTCCGGCAAATAAAAGTCAAAATAACCGAAGACCTTTGGGGAATGTCTGTTAAAGTATGCACATCCATAATTGAGACCATAGCACCATACTTGGCTTTAATATTTAATTTGTGTGTAGATCAAGGCGTCTTTCCAGATATAATGAAATACAGTAAGGTAATACCACTTTTTAAATCCGGTGACCATAAGGACACTAATAATTACAGACCCGTATCGGTATTGCCTGTTTTCAGTAAGGTGTTTGAAAAAGTTTTGCTTGATCAAATGCTTTATCATTTTAACAGCAATACAATCTTTCACGATCAACAGTATGGGTTCACCAGAGGACGTTGTACGACCGACGCTGGTGTCACTTTATTAAAACATATATTTGCAGCGTGGGAAGAAGCCCAAGATGTGATAGGGATTTTTTGTGACCTGTCAAAGGCTTTTGATTGTGTCAATCATGAAACCTTACTTTTAAAGCTGGAACATTATGGGCTGGGTAAACTTGCGCTCAACTTGGTGAAATCTTATTTAATTGATAGACAACAGCAAGTTCAGATAAATCGTGTCAATTCTCCGGGTTTGAAAGTCAAAATGGGTGTACCGCAAGGCTCAATTTTGGATCCTTTCCTCTTTTTGGCATACATAAATGATCTATCGCATCTATTAAAAACACAACCACATATTGTATTGTTTGCTGATGATACTTCGTTAATTTTTAAAATCAATAGACGTTGCTCAAACCTTGAGGACGTAAACAATGTTTTACAGCAAGTCCAAAATTGGTTTACCGCTAATAATTTAGTACTAAATTAAAAAAAGACAAAGTGTATAAGATTTGCGTTACCAAATGTTAAAAGTACTTACTCCGATATTGTATTGAACAAGGAGAAACTCGAATTCGTCGAAAACACGGTTTTCCTGGGGATCACGCTTGACTCGAGGCTACAATGGGGTCCTCATTTAACATCTCTGGCAGGACGGCTTAGTTCAGCAGCATACGCTGTCAGAAAAATCCGTCAATTTACTGATGTAGATACTGCGAGACTAGTCTATTTTAGCTACTTTCATAGTATCATGTCATACGGTATTTTGCTTTGGGGACGGGCTGCAGACATAGAGTCTATTTTTATTCTGCAGAAAAGAGCTATCAGAGCCATATACAATCTCCGCAGACGCGATTCTCTTAGGGAACTGTTTAAAGAAATAAACATCCTTACGGTCCCTTGTCAATACATTTATGAAAACATTATGTATGTTCGGAAAAATATTGATCTTTTTAAGAAGATAAGTGACAGGCACAATTTTAATACTAGGAATAGAAACAATTTAGATCAACCTTGGTTCAGACTAGCTAAAGTAAATAGTTCGTTTATGGGGTACTGTGTAAAATTTTATAATAAAGTACCGCTAGAGATTCAACAGCTCAATGAATCCAAATTTAAAACATGCATTAAACGCACGCTGTGTAAGCAAGCATATTATAAACTGGAAGATTATATCCTTGATAAAAATGCTTGGATAAATGCCAGTCCTGCTCCACAGCCACAGACAATTTTGTAGGTTTGGAAGAGATGCCATTCCCCCTTTTTGTTGTTTTCTAAATATTCCTTTTTTATTTTATTTGTTTATTTCAACGTTGTGCACAATATTTTGCAATAGTATTGTATAATGTAAAAGCACTTTTCAAGTTTGTGAATGTGAGGCACCATGGACTATAGTTTGTTTTATATGTATATATATATATATAACTTGTTTGACATTGCGAGATTGGCAGTTGAGAATTGTCATGCTCACTCAAATGTCTTTCTGATGGTGGCGCGTATTGTTGGGTCATTTGGTTCCCTTCAATATGGTTGAGCTAAGTGGGGCTGATGCGCGCGTCATGCTCGTGAACGGGGGCGGTCAGTGGAGACTGGTCATCTCTTAGCTGCCAGTGGGCTTAATTCATTTTTAGATTTTAATCAATTTTACATTGTGCTCACATGATAGAAGCAACATAAATATGTAACGAAGAAATGTAACCCATATATTATGATTTTAAAAGAGTGTCCATGGAGTTTCTTGCACGTTCTTCTCCATAGAGATCTACGCTTTGGAACGTGCAATTTAGCTTCACTTTTCTTGAACTGACCGACATTGACTATTCAAAAGTACCAAGTGATGGTTAATTTGAAATAAACGATTTTGATTTTGATTTTGGTCAGGCCCAAATCTTCACGGTTTTATAGTATCATCCGATATAAATACGAGTATCAAGTTTTCACCCGAAGCGTGCCTACAATTTTCGATAATTGGCCTAAATTTCTTAGAATTTCCATTATCGACACTGACGTGGTAACAATGAGATTACATAGGCAGCATACTCTTTCATATAAAAAAGAATGGTCAAAATCGGTTCATTAACGATAAAGTTATCAGCGAGCACACATAAATCGAATTGAGAACCACACTTTTGGGAAGTCGGTTAAAAAATAAAATACGCAAAATTTTTATTATGTAGTATCGTCAACATTTGTTTCAGTCTATAATAACCAAAAGTATTTTGGCGCACCAATAAATAAAAATAAAGTGCCATGTCTGTTACTTCTGTGGTCTATGAATTTAACTTGTATTTGTAAGTACTTCGTCCGCCAGACGGCGCTAGTAATATTTTGCGAAGTATTGTAGAGGTGGGGCGCGGTGAAGAGGGAGCAAATGCTCGAGGTCATTTGGTGAGGGTACGACCTTAATGGATGGTTTTGATACTTGAGAAAGTGTATTAATTGATCAGCCAGGCAATTATGTAACACACTCGGAATCCGTTTCATTTTGACAGTTCAACAACATTCACTGCGTTATTTACATATTATGCAATCAAATTTTTCGAACTTATGAAGCATTGGCTTGGAAATTCGCTTCAATATGATGTAGATTCAGAATAATATTCTGATGCGTAATTAGGGTGCTGTTATGTGTAGGTGTTGTATTGCCAGACGTAATGAAAAATTATACAATTAAAACTAAAAATAAAATGGTCTTCATAATAGAAACATATTATTTATTCAGTTAATGATTTTTTTAATTAAGCATTAATGTGTATAATGAATAGGTATAGTTTTTTTTTTATTTTCGTTTTTGAGAACTGCTCAGGATCGAGCTTGTTGGCGTGCCATGAAGGAGGCCTATGTCCAGCAGTGGACGAGTAGAGGCTGATGATGATTATGATGATGATAGGTAATTTATATTATTTTGTAGGACCACGACATACATTTATATAATATAGCTTCGCCCTCGGCTTCGCCCGCGTGGAATTCGGTTATATCGCGCTAATAATATTTCTGTTTTCTCTCGGGAATATCAATTTTTCCGGGATAATAAGTACCCTTTTATTGAATCCGGACTTCTAACGTTACGTCTGCAAAGTTTCAAAGCAATCGGTTCAGTAGTTACGGCGTGAAAGCGGAACAAACAAACAAACAAACTGACTTTTCGATTTATAATATTAGTAAGAAATTTATTTTTTCTCATTTTCATTCTATGGTATGTTGTACTATTTTAATACCTAATTATAACCGCGATATTTTAATTTGTAATTTTATTTAATTTCCACGTAGAATGTACAGACGACAGCACATCAAGCTACTACACCCTGTCAGTTTTCGTTGTTAGATTTTCAACGTTATCGCTAAAGCATTAAGGTCCAAGGTTGATTGGAAATATTTGACAGTTTTGGGTACTTGCCCTGATGTTGTCCGTACATGGCTCACTCCTATAAACTCGTTACTACATTCGTTGCAAAAAAGTTATTTGATTTTCATAGGTTTTCTTTTAATGTTAGGTTAGTTATTCAAATTACCCTTCAAGCGTATCACAAAACGGCTTTACATATGAGTTAGCGTACCAAGATAATTTTATCGAAGTCATTTGAGGAGCAAACAAAAGGCGGAAGGTAGTTAGCGGGATCGTAAAGAATTTACATGCAAATTTCAAATTCTTGGTAACTCCTTGAATTAAGTGCTTCGCCTAACTTTTCACACCTTTGCGCGTCACTCTTGAACATGGCTGCTACGCTTCATTCAGAAGACAATGCTTAAAAAATAAAAGACCACTTCAAGTGTATTTATTTTATTATTTACGTCCTTCCAGTTATGACCTCATACGAAGCCTCAGAGTCACACAAAAGGCGATGGAAAGAGCTGTCCTCGGAGTTTCTCAGCGTGATCGAATCAGAAATGAAGAGATCCGCAGAAGAATCAAAGTCACCGCCATAGCTCTTCGAGTCGCTAAAATTAAGTGGCAGTGGGCAGGGCACATTGCTCGTAAAACCGATGGCCGATGGGACAGTAAGGTTCTGGAGTGACGGCCACGTACCGGAAGACGCAGCGAAGGGAGGCCTCCAACAAGGTGGACCGATGACCTGGTGAAGGTTCAGGAAGCCGATGGATGCGGGCAGCACAAGACCTGTCATCGTGGAAATCCTTGGGAGAGGCTCTTGTCCAGCAGTGGACCTCTATAGGCTAAAGAAGAAGAAGTTATGACTTACGAAGCAGAAACGTGGACTCTCACGCTAGCCTCACGTCCACACATTCAAGGTCACTCAGTGAGTTATAAGAAAGGGCTATGCTTGGAGTCTCTCTGAGGGATCGAATCCGCAATGAGGTGATCCGGCACAGAACCGAAGTTGTCGACATAGCTCACAGAATAAGCAAACTGAAGTGCAGCCGTTGAACCAATGACCATTGGAGTAGACGTGAGTGGAGACCGTGAATTGATAAGCGTAAGGTGGGAAGCCCTCAGGCTAGGTTTTTTTTTTTCGTCACATCACCTTCGATGTGTGACCTCGACGGTATGTAATGTACTTCCCTCACGCGTCCTGTGAGTTACGATCTTATCCCACCTTTCCAAGATGAGAGAGAACTACGTTCTAACTTCATGCGTATTCTTTACACTAGCTTCCTCCTAGGACGTTGTTCGCGTCAATTTGCTGATTCTCCGACCTACTTCGTAGCTTCGCATCGACTACCAGCACTATTAGTCCGTTATTATTTAGCGTTCTTTCTTAAGGCGTCCAATAACACTCTTTAGATCTCTATTATTAGTATAGACCGATAGATAGTAAGTAAAATCTATTACTTACTATAATTAGCGACCCAGATTTATCTCAAAACGGTCTCCAACGCCTGGAGCACAGGCATAGAGTAACCAGCCCGTTGGAGTTATATATGATGCATTTTGGCGAATATGGGAGGGAATTACATGATTTAATTCCCCCATGTCCGTTCCATCATTGGACGACCCGTCGTACGGCGAGTTATCACCCTTACATTATTGATACCACAACGATCCGAATGAAACGTTTCGTCTCGTCTTGGTGGTGTTTCCATCGGACTACTATATTAATGTGTTTTCAAGGCTAATTCGAATAGGCTTTAATAAACTAAGGCGCTTTACCGTCAACGATTGCATCACTGCTTACCATCAGGCGGGATTGCAATCAAGCACTAGTTTATAATTTATAAAAAAAAAAAAAACTTGATGTAATACGTTGTTAGCAGTTCTGGTAACCCCAGATGAGTTATAAGATTTCTGACAAATCCTTGCACTGGCTGGACGGATCCGGGGCCATTCAACTTGTGTGATTCTTTCTTCAAAAGACCACGTGAGACATCAATTCTTCATAATCTTTATATAAACTGACCAAGATTATGTTTGAACTTTAAAGGAGACTGGGACCTCTGAGTTTTTTCGGCCTTTCTTCTCAGAGTAGTCAGAAAGGAAATGCCGAACTCGTCTGGTTAAAAAAAGAAGAAGAAAAGAGAAGGCTTGTATAAGTGTTTGTACAAACCTAGTTTTTTTATGTCACTGTCAGTCTGCGTCTGCAAAGAAATTTTTTATTGTTTAAGTTTTAATTTAAATTAAAATATATATATCTTTGTATTTAAATACAAAGATATATTTTTACTATTAATTCTCGCTAAATACACTCCAGCGTTTGATGGTCTATTAACAGTTCGTACGTGTTATTGTCAAAATTGTGGTGTCTTTTCCACAAGGGCCATTGTTCAAGAGTCGAAGTTGATACAAACCTACTTATAGAAAAATTAATAATTTATCATTCATCCCCGCCAACAAAGTGCATTCTCTATGCACATCGCATCACATCGCATCGCATCGTGCATTCTGCTGTTTTCTTCGTGGATAATGCTTTTAGAGCAATTATTTTTTTTTACAATTTTACACCGTGATTATAAGTGCCTCTATCATTTGATTTTTTCCGAAACATAATTATTAAAAGAAATATGAAACTTCAAAATCGCGAAAAACAACCCATTTTTACAGTGATATTCAGATGACTATAATTATACAAAGGTGATAAGTTTTTGACAAAAAAAAAAAATAACTAATAGAAGCATAGGTATACTTTTCCTCTAAATTTAGATAAAAAAATTATTGAGATCTGTCGTGTTTTGCAAAAGAAAACAGTGGAATACGAAACGTATTTTGGTCAACGTTTTTGTACGTAAAATCAGCCTGAGCTGCAACTGTCCCTTTCGCACTTTTCCGGCAGAGGTTGGAAGCAGCGCGACGGCAATAGTTTTTTCAAATACCTATTTTACAAATTCCTCGGCACTAAAGTCCCCTCTTAATAGTTCAAATAGTGGGGTTTGGAATCACGACTTCCAATTTGATAGTGTCCGCCTCAAAGGTGTCTATTTTGTTTTCATACTGACTGATTCCTCCTATCCTACAGTTACCTTCGGTGTGAATCATCCTCCAACTCGACCTGGCATTTATCAGGATCATTAATTTCTTATTCATAATGCCAACACATCATTACCCTTTAGGCACAAAACACTTTCTTCACCAAACAATTCAAATTCAAAATGTCAAAGCAAATGCTGAGTCCCTATAGCATCATTAAAAAAGTCCGTCGATATTATCGCGAATCAAATAGCTCCAAAATGTCAGAAATAAGGTCGGGAATCAGAAATGCCAGTGCAAATGCTAGGTTGCGACATTTTCGACCATGATCCGATCGTGTTACGGTCGGGTAGACACCCTAAGTTGGTGCTGATTTCTTACGTTTTTGAATACACCGGTGAATATGAAATCGGTGCGGGCACGTGCGAAACACGCAATGGTTTACAAAAATACATACGATACATAAGTACTGTACGGGGTTGTGTGACCGCGTACACGAGATGTCAATGTGCACGGGTTGTGTGACCACGATGCACGATGTCAAAGTTGAGATGAAAGGTGTCAGCTAGTAGGAAGTGATGGATGTTGTCAAGATAAAACGACCTTTACTAGCGAGTGTCTATAATGCACTAATCATACGCGGTTTACATGGAATAAGGAAATATTAATTGTAGGTCGCGTATGATCGATGCTATGCTATGTCATCCAAATTAATTATGTATATAAAACTAATGTACGTTTGTCCGTACAAGTACTATACAACATTATTTTTTGTATATGCGAAACCCTAAACACGTGTCTAGTATTTTTAAGTAAAGAATCTATCTACAAAATACCAAAAAGATATCTTGAAAAACCACAAAGTTATGAGCTTGTTTTCCTACTTGGCTGTTCCAACAAAAATATGGTTCAAGCTCCGGTCGGGTGGTCGAGCAGCGCATTGACCTCTGGCGTCAGCTGTTGCGTGGACTATGATCTACCGTAAGCAGCGTGTCGCGATCGGTAACCACACTGCAACAATTTCTAAATGTATTCGGGAAAAAATATAACATGGTGTAAAATGATTGGAAACGATTCAGTTGCTTATTCTGAACAAACTGTATTCAGGTTTCGCATAAATAAAAAATAATATTATTATATATTATACAATATGTAAAGAAAACCCTGTCCGAACCATAAGGATAATAAAGGTTAGATAAACACTTGACCAAATATAATATAAAATTTTACGTAATCATCATAGTAACAATAATAATGAATTTTGAAATAATCTTTTTTTCCCGGAAATCAATTTAAACTTCTCCGAAATTTGGTCATTTTAAAAAAAGTGACAACACCGGTATTATTATGAGCGAATAGCGATGCGACCACGTGCCGCGTGCCCTGCCTCCCGCCGCCCGCGGGAGGGTTTAAGCAACCCTCCCGCGGGCTACCCGCACATGTATTAAGTTACCTCTTTTTGCGAAATAATATTTATTTTTTTAGGGGGATTTTTTTTAAGTTTAGCCCGGCTTTGTAGGTATTATTAGAATCAGTTGTCGATACCTAACAATACCTTCAAGGATCGGACAGGGTTTTCTTTACATATTGTATAATATACAACCATGGCTTGAGAAGCATTCCGGATAGATTATTAGAACAGGAAACTTTTATTGCATACAGGAGTCCACAAAGAGATAACATGGCCCCTGGCGCACAGACAAGTGAAGGAACACGGGTGAGTCTGGTCAGTAAAAATCTGACACGCCCTTTCGCTTCACCCATAGCGGGAGATGTCATGACATGATTTCCTATCTAAAAACAATCCATAAGTTTAGTAACAATTTCAGTTAACTTCCAGTGTTAGTAGGTATATATACAAGACTAGGTAAATAAACAAAACTCAGCGTGAATCTGCATCCGCTTGAATCCTGGAATCCCACTGATCTGTGAACACACAAAATTACTATTAGTGCACTTAATGTGACTGATAAGGGTAAATTAGAGCCTAATTAGAGCAAATGACTATAAAGCCAAAATAATCATAGAAAAATCAGTATAAAATTTATAGGATATTCCATTATCAGCTAAGCCCGAGAGCTTGAGCCTGAGCCAACAAGGTGGACCGGTGACCTGGTGAAGGTCGCGAGAAGCCGATAGGTTCGGGCAGCTTATGACCGGTCATCATGAAAAGCCTTGGGGCAGGCCTTTGTCCAGAAGTGGACCTTTATAGGCTGAGAAGAAGAAGAAGAAGAACTGAGCCTATTGCTGTCCAATGCTGATAATAGACCTCTCCCAGACTGCGACCAGTTTGTCTCCACCTACAGTGTAGGTGGAGGACAGGGCGTGGTGGAATCATCATCATTATCAGCCTCTGCTCGTCCACTGCTGGACATAGGGCTCTTCCATGGCACGCCAACAAGCTCGATCCTGAGCAGTTCTCCGCCAGCCACTACCAGCCACCTTGTTGATGCAGTCACTCCATATCGCCCAAGGGCGTCCTACGAGACGTTTGCCGAGACGCGGTCACCACTCGAGGACCCGTTTACCCCAACGGTTGTCGGTCCTGCGGCATATGTGTCCAGCTCATTGCCACTTCAGCTTGCTAATCCTCTCAGCTATGTCGGTGACTTTGGTCCTCTGTCGGATCACCTCATTTCTGATGCGGTCCTTTAGAGAGACGCCCAACACAGCCTGCTCCATAGCTCGCTGAGCGGCTATAGAGCGGTTGTGGAATGTGAATGGGAATTTGGGCAGTTTGGATGCTGTAGGACCTACAGCATTATTGCCCCAATTTCTTGAAATAAATCTCGATAGCCTTTTCCCATTTATGTTGGAGTCGGTTTTCACCGGGTCTGCCCTCCACAACCCTTGTTACTAGGTAACACGATTCCTTGGTACCACGGTACCTGATAAAACTGGTTGTTAATTATATGATATTCTAACTACCCGACTGTGAAAAATCTTAGAAGGACAACCACCAGACAAAATCTTGCCGCCAACCGATTCGTCGTGTTCCGGCTAATGCCTGGTGAAGCCGTACTGAGGATGGGCTTGAGCAGTTGTGTTGCGATGTGTGCCGGGTATGAAGCGTCAAATGTTGTTGTGTCGGGAGTTTGTTCGTGAAGGATCTCCAGATCAATCTCCCTATGGCGCAGCATCCTTGGTCGCGTTGTTGGGTTTAACATTGCATCATCTCGATCGACTGCCGTTATCCATTGTTTTCACAGTTTTTTTTTTTTGAGTGAATCGGCCTTACCATCACCATCAGGGGGGATTGCGGCCAAGCACTAGTTTATAATTATATAACAAAAAAAAAAACAACCAAAAGCCAACCAACAGCGGGTTACAATGCTTTCTAAAGCTCGAAGCACCCACATAAGTACGTGACAAGTATCCCTTAACCTTCTCAAGCAGCCTGTATGGTCGTGACACGATGACACGATGTTCCCACTGTTAGGACACAGGCCTCCTCTCGGTGAGTGGGAGTGGGCCGTAATCTACCACGCTGGCCCAGTGCTGGTTGGTAGATGTCACATTTCTTCGAAGCTTTTACATCTAGAACATGCCGGTTTCTCACGATCTTTTTCCTTCACCGTTTTGATAGTAATGGTGATGAAATAATTTACACTAAGTAATGCATCTGACGGTGTTCGAACCTACAATTTGTAACCTACGGCCAACACCACAGGCCCACCGTTCCTCAAATTTAGGCTCAAATAAATGTAATTCAATACTCTGCCAAGTCAATTAATTTCATGACAAGCTTAAATCTCTCTGCTCAACTTGGAATAAGTCCAAGACATATCCTAGGCTGTCCATTGTCTGTAGAAATTAGACAAATGTATCAATGGGTGACCAGAACTCTAATAGCGTAGCGCACTATTATCTTGAAACATATTGCTCCATCTGTTCTAAAATTCATCATCTCAACAACGTAAATAACGCAATGAATACTGTCGAACTGTCAAAACGAAACCGATAGTTTGTCAAACTTTTACTTATTAAAACCCACTCGTGTTCCTTCACTTGTCTGTAGGCCAGGACCACGGTTTCTTTTTTAACCAACCCGCAACCCTGACTCAAGAGGCTTCGGTCTTCGTGGACTCCGTCACGATGTTCCATCAGGAGTTCAATGTTGTCTCCCGACCAGGGCGTCTCCTGCGACGGCTAGAGGCGTGAGGGCGCTGGCATTCCAGCATCGCTGCTTCGCAGAAGGAGGTGACGGCCTGCCATGCACTCTCGCTCGAACCAGGGTCAGACGCGTGAGATCGCGGCCGATCGCCGCCACGAGGACACGGCGATGCTCTACCCAAGCCAGGCAGACCTCCACCGTATGCTCCACCGTGTCCTCAGGGCGATCCACACAGTAGTGACACCCTGGTATTTCCGTCTTCCTTCATATTGCAAATTGTGTCCGATTACCGACCAAAAGTTGGCTATTCTAATTCTAAATAATAAAGATACCGTGTCCTTCTAAATATCGAGCAAATATCCCATTAAAACCAACAACATCAAAAAGTAATTACTGGTACTATGTGCAAGATTAATATTATTGCATTGGAATTATTAGTGTTTGGTCCTATTTGGGAATGCCATTTAATGTAAAAGCTATTTATAATTCTCTACAGGCTCGTACAAATCTATAAAAGGCAACGGGAAACGTGTTGACTGTCGACACAATCATTCTCTAATACATTGTCTTGTGCAATTTATACTTGAATGTTTTAGGATCATTCAAGTAACTATTACCAAGGGGTCCCATCTAGTACAACAGACTCTCAGTTCTTCGGGCAGAATAGGTTGCGGTTTAAAACTTAGCAACGATTTTAAACCTCTTACGTGCAGTTTATTTTTAATTTTTTTTAACAATTTAACCCTTAACCACCCACCAGAGGTCTCAGAGACCGCAACGATTTTTCAAAATCAAATATTTCCGCGTGTGAGTGGCGTGCGCCAAAGCGCGTTCATGTACCTTTTCTAAACACCACTGAGTGTCGCGCTAGCTACTTTCATATTATTTTTGCTAATTTGTGACGCTTAAATAAAGCAATTAAGTATAGACATGCATTTTATTTAACCGAACTTTAATTTCTTATCAAAGATCCCAAAATGATGACAGTAATATATTACCGGTCTCTGTGACCGCACGTAGGTGGTTAAAGGACAGAAATAGGTGCCAGATGGTTTAGAATGCGTATTTGTCGATGCACGACGCATGGATGTATATATGACAATGTAGACAAGACATATAAATGGCGGTAGTGGCCGGCCGGTCAAGCGCTCCCTGGTGGCCATCTAGTGATCTCTTTAAGAAACTTTTTTTGCTCGACCATCTGCCCGAATTGAGCTGGACTCATTTTGTTGTTCACCTTAAGGTATCTGTATGGAGTATTCTGTATAAATCTGTGCTATTACTTAGTTACTTAGCTAGAAATAAGGAGCCCTCATAAGTCTAACAATTGGTCTAACTGCAATGCTTATATATCGCCTTCGGGTCGTGGAGGTCAGACGGCAGTCGCTTCACGGAAAATATCGAAGTTTAGCCAAAATCAGCAGTTAGACTGGTAAAGCGGCCCCAGACTTCAAAGCTAAAAAGCTACTGATGCGACTGGGATTAACGCTGAGATGATGATGATGACTTAGCTAGAAATAATGGTAGCTCAGTAGGTACCAAGTATGTATGTTTGTTTTTAAAAAGAAATATGGAGCCCTCATAAGTCTAACAATTGGTCTAACTGCAATGCTTAGATATCGCCTTCGGGTTGTGGAGGTCAGAAGGCAGTCGCTTCACGGAAAATATCGAAGTTTAGCCAAAATCTGCAGTTAGACTGGTAAAGCGGACCCCAGACTTCAAAGCTAAAAGCTACGGATGCGACTGGGATTAACGCTGAGATGATGATGATGACTTCTTCTTCTTCTTCTTCCTCAGCCTATAGACGTCCACTGCTGGACAAAGGCCTCCCCCAAGGCTTTCCACGATGACCGGTCTTGTGCTGCCCGCATCCATCGGCTTCCCGCGACCTTCACCAGGTCATCGGTCCACCTTGTTGGGGTCTCCCTACGCTGCGTCTTCCAGTACGTGGCCGCCACTCCAGAACCTTGCTGCCCCATCGGCCATCGGTTCTACGAGCAATGTGCCCTGCCCACTGCCACTTAAGTTTAGCGACTCGCAGAGGTATGTCGGTGACTTTGGTTCTTCTGCGGATCTCCTCATTTCTGATTCGATCACGCAGAGATGAGAGAGAGAGATGACTTAGCTAGAAATAATGGTCGCTCAGTAGGTACCAAGTAAGTATGTTTGTTATTATTATACTAGTTGACGCGGGGCGCACAGGCTCAGCACCAAGAAATACTGAAATATAAAAACAACGTTATTTTTTGTTACAAAACCTGATTTCTTCAGTTGCTTATTCTGAACAGTTTGTTCAGAAAAAATCGCAATAAGCAAAAAAATCGCTTCCAATCATTTTTACACCATGTTATATTTTTTCCAGAATACATTTACAAATTGTTGGACTGTGGTTACCAGTACGATCAGAGATTGAAGTTGGGTAAATGTCCGCCAGACACAGCACCCGTCTGGTCGGAGGATCCTCCCTTTTCTATGGAGGATGAGCGGACTTTACCCTGCTCCTCATACCTACCTGTTTATTAATAGCTTTTTGTAGGTAGTTCTTTCTTTTCTTTTTTTATACAATATGTTAAGAAAACCCTGTCCGACCCGTAAGGATAATAAAGGTTAGGTAAACACATGACCAAATAACATATGAAATTTTACATAATCATCATAGTAACAATACTAGTGAATTTTGAAATAACCTTTTTTTCCGCGAATTAATTCCAGTTTCCCCGAAATTTGGTAGTTTTTTAAAAAGTGACAAATCCGGTATTATTATAAGCGAATAGCGACGCGACCACGTCACAGGTGCCGCGTGCCCTGCCCCCCGCCGCCCGCGGAATGGGTTGTTTATCGCACATGTATTAAGTTACCTACCTCTTTTTGCGAAATAATATTTATTTTTTTACGAGGATTTTTTTTTTAAGTTTAGCCTGTCTTTGTGGGCATTAGTAGAATCAGTTATCGATACCTAGCAATACCTTTACGGATCGGACAGGGTTTTCTTTACATATTGTATATTTGAGTAAAATGTTGTGAATTTTATAAAAACTAACTACTCATAAATAACTAGAGGGTTTGTTGAGTTTCCTATATATTGATCCAGGTTATAAACTATAGAATTTATTTATTTGTTTGAATTTTTATTTTGAATGTTGTTTTATACATATAGTATATTGTTAATAATGTTAATCCATACCAATATTATAAATGCGAAAGTAACTCTGTCTGTCTGTCTGTTACGCTTTCCCGCTTAAACCTCTCAACCAATTTTGATGAAATTTGGCACAGACAATCTAATCAATTTTTTAGACCCTGAGAAAGGACATAGGCTACCTTTTATCCCGGAAAAGTTTGATATTCCCGAGGCTAATCTAAAAAGCGCGATATAACCGAACGTCACGCGGGCAAAGCCGCGAGCGGAAAGCTAGTATTTTTATAAGTTCTATAAATTCCACCACAACATATACTTATATAGGCAAACGGATGAAAACTTTTAAAACTGTGTATATTATTGCCACCAGAAACGTTAGTAATTACCAGAAAGGTTAAGTAAACACATGACCAAATAACATATGAAATTTTACATAATCATCATAGTAACAATACTAGTGAATTTTGAAATAATCTCTTTCCCCGCGAATTAATTCCAACTTCCCCAAAATTTGGTGATTTTTAAAAAGTGACAACATTATTTTTGACGGTATAATTCTGAGCGAATAGCAATGCGACCGCGTGCCGCGTGCCCTGCCCCTCTTCGCCCGCGCCTGTATGGCCTACCGCACATGTTTGAAGTTACCTCTTTTTGCGAAATATTTTTTTTTTTTTTTTAGGGGGATTTTTTTTAAGAGTAGCCCGGTTTTGTAGGCATTAGTAGAATCAGTTATCGATACCTAACAATACCTTCACAGATCGGACAGGGTTTTCTTTACATAATATTGTATAGATACCTATATAAAACGAGACGTAATTTTGCACCTAAATCCCAATGATCGGAACCTAGTCCATTATTTGACCTCATCAATCATTTGTAACGTATATTATACATCTTTCGATCCAATAAAAGTTTTCCTTCTTAATTTCCTTAAACCTTCTAGCAGCGACCGTGACCTCGACCTTGACCTTGACCCTCCCATTTCCATCACAATAGCCTACATTAATAAAATATAGTAAAAATCCGATAAAAATCAAAAGTCACCGTCAAGAACTGTCAAATAGCTCTTTGAATCACTAAAATTAAATGGCAGTGGGCGGGGCACATTGCTCCTAGAACTGATGGCCTATGGGGCAGTAAAGTTCTGGAAAGGCGGCCACGTACCTGAAGACGGAGCGTAGGGAGGCCCCCAACAAGGTGGACCGATGACCTGGTGAAGGTCGCGGGAAGCCGATGGATGCGGGCAGCACATGATCGGTCATCATGGAAAGCCAAGATTTCATAAAACTGAATGGTAATGAAGAAAATACATATGTATAAGTACTCAAAATTATAACTTACAATAACTTCGAAGATGACACAAATTAATTGTAAAAGAAGGTTTGTTGTGGTGGAGGATGGTGGTGATAGGTGGTTGGTGGATGGTGGTGGTTGGTGATAGTAGTGGATGGTGGTTGATGGTGGTGATTTCGTTTAATTTAGTTTTTTGATCTTACTGTATTAGTGACTATAAATAGTTTTATATTAAGTATTTCAAACGTAGATACATATGACAGAAAATCAGAAAGAATAAAACGAAAAATATGCTGCATAGCACATTCCCCCTTATTCATAAACGATGTTAAAGTTAACCTTTTAACGTAAATTAACTTTAATCATCGTTTATGAATAAACACCACAGTGTTTTGACAGCCTCCGTGGCGTAGCGGTAGCGGACGCGGCCGCTGCGCAAGGTGGCGCGGTTTCGATCCCCGCACAGTGCAAATATTTGTATGCATGAATATGAATATTTGCACTGGTCTGGTCGTGCCTCGGAAAGCACGTTAAGCCGTTGGTCCCGGTTGCCATACGAACATCTAGTGGCAGTCGTTACGGGTTGTTGGAGCCCTCAAAAGTCTAATAATTGGTCTAACTGCAATGCTTCGATGTCGCCTTCGGGTTGTGGAGGTCAGACGGCAGTCGCTTTACGGAAAATGTCGAAGTTTAGCCATATCAGCAGTTGGACTGGTAAAGCGGACCCCAGACTTCAAAGCTGAAAAGGCTTCGGATGCGACTGGGATTAACGCTGGGATGATGATGATGATGATGATGAGTGTTTAAGGGGTTTATTCATAAACGAAGATTTAAGTTAAATGTATGGGTCAAGAATCGCTAATCACTAGGGTTTGATGTTTCGATGTGAACTCTTGTAATCGACTGACTTGATACAAAAGGGTCTTAACTATTTATAAGACCCTTTTGTATCAAGTCAGTCGATTACAAGAGTTCACATCGAAACATTAACTTTAAACATGGTTTAGGGGATTGGGGGAGGGAGGCGCGTGCTGGATAACGGCCCACTACCTCTCACTAAGATGAGGCCTGTGTGAAGTGGAATCATTATAGGCAGATTATGTGTATGTTATACTAGCTTTCCGCCCGCGATTTCGTTCGCGTGGAATTCGGTTATATCGTGCTTTTTAGATTCCCCTCGGGAATATCAAATTTTTCTGGGATAAAAAGTACCCTATTATTTTATCCAGATTTCTCACTTTACGTCTGCAAAATTTTAAAACAATGAGTTTAGTAGTTACGGCGTGAAAGCGGAACAAACAAACAAACTCACTTTCCGGTTTATAATACTAGCTTTCCGCCCGCGGCATCGCCCGCGTGGAATTCGGTTATATCGCGCTTTTTAGATTTCCCTCGGGAACATATATTTTTTTTTTTCAATTAAAGGTAGTCTATGTCCTTTCTCGGGGTCTAAAGAGTGTCTGTGCCAAATTTCATCAAAATCATTTGAGAGGTAACAGACAGACAGACAGAGTTACTTTCGCATTTATTTAACCGACTTCAAAAAGGAGGAGGTTACTCAATTCGACCGTATACATATATGCTTTTTTTTTTCTATGTTTGTTCGCGCATAACTTCGTCCTTTATGAACCGATTTTGATAATTCTTTTTCTGTTCGAAAGAAGACGTTCCCTAGGTGGTCCCATGATAAGGATATCAGTGTTTGATAGTGGAAGACCAGAGAAAACAAGGGAAACTTTAGAAAACAGCAGGGCCGACTAGTGCATTTCTTAGCATTTTCATTAAGTATTTTAAAGCACTACAATTTAATAAAGGTCTGGAGTAGATCTGATGATGGAGCCGGGAGACAGTCGAAGGAACTCCTCAACAATTCACAGCAGCTACCTTGTATTTGTGCTTGAATAATTTGTATTGACAAGAACCTTACACCTAGATGGATGGTGACTGTCATTAGGGAGCTGATGACGATGACAAAGGTCAGTTCAGGGAATTCCTAAACGATTTACAGTAGCTAACTTGTATTTGGACTCAATTCATTTATATTGATGAGAACTTTGCACCCATTGGGTTAAAATAATGGTCTGCAGTAAATTTGATGATGAAGACCATAGGCAGTTGAGGGAATAAAATTAAAGTAAACAAAATTACGTCGTTTCCCAACTATATTTGCGTCAGCTTCCAGTCTGACCGGATGCAACTGAATACATAGTACTTTTAACAACTAAAAAGTGTAAAATAAAAATGTTTTTTACAAAAAAACAACCGACTTCCAAAAACCACTACAAAGTGAAAAATATGTAGCGATGGTCGCAGTCGCTACAATACAACAATAACACAAAGGATTGCCCAACTATTGACGTCCCAACGATTGACGACCTTCCGCGAAAGGGTGCATATAAATCATACCAGAACAAGGATCTTGGAAAACAAAGCGCGTATGTAAGACAAAGAGCGTGGGTCCTGACCGCCTCAGCGAGGGTGTCGCACATTGTCGGACATCTGTTGGTTAACCCATTGTTCGTTGGAGAAAGTTCCGCGGACGACGCGATTCTGTCAACCTATTGTGCACCGCCGGAGAAAGCGCGCTGACCATACCGAACCGCCTTGCACGTGGACCGAAGGCGCGGCCCCGGTCCACCGGCCAATCAGACGGCACGTTCTTCCACGATCAACAAATCAGCATCAAGAACGCCCGATCAGTCAGCCCCCCTCCGGTTTAGAGATAGCTGTATTATTGTCTAGTATTTAAGCTTGTGCATAGCTCGTAAGACATCCCTTTTCTCACATTATCACATATATCATAAGATCACGCATTACTGTCAGACATTTTACATTGTAACATAGTCGCGTCTCTACTCTTGTAATTAGGTAACTTATAGCATACATTGTACTCTAGACTTACGTGCAATATACAACGTTATACCTATTCGCGTTTTAATTACACAACACGCCCTACTCGCGCCCAAGTGGTGACCCCGACGTGATAAACCGATTAAAACCGACGTGAGACTAACCGGCGCGAGTCTAACCGTCGTAATACAAGACCGACGTGACTTCAAGACTGACGTGACGATACTCGTGATCAGCACATTCTAGTGGCTTCCCACCAGCGGGTTTCCCCACTAGGATTTCAAGAGGCTATATTCGCGGTATTGTAGCGTTACAACAGCAGAGTCTCTTCAGGATGGCGACCAGCAACGCACCACAGGTAGAAGGGCGAGTCGACACGCTCACACTACAAGCACGGCTGTCTGACTTTTGGCCAGCGTATCCCAGGCTATGGTTCACGCACTTCGAAGCAGTAATGGCGCCACAGAAGTCAGGTGATGACGCGCGCTATCAAGCAGCTATCGCACGACTAGGCCTGGACGCACTACAACAAGTAAGTGACATTATCGCCAAACCGCCCACTGAAAACAAATACGAAACTCTGAAGGCCAGACTCATCAGCGTCTACGAGGAGTCCGAGAGCCGGAAGCTGCAAAAGCTGATAGACGAGATGGAACTCGGAGATCAGAAACCCTCACAGCTGTTACGTAAAATGCGGGAACTAGCCGGACAGAAGATACCCGACAGCACACTGCGCATCATGTGGACCAAGTTACTTCCACCTTCAGTACGCGCTGTTCTCACCGTGAGCGACATAACTGACTTACAAAAGTTGTCGCAAATGGCAGACACTGTCATGGACACAATCGCGCTACCTAACCAGGTCGCGCAAATTACACACACGAGCGGTATGACTGCCCTGCACGAACAAATAAGGCAGTTATCTCTGGAGCTAGCTGAACTCAAGAACAAGCAGGAACACAGACCAAGATCACACAGACCATACGACAGACGGCGTTCAAGACCGCGCTCAGCAAGCCGGGATAATAGCAATCGCAAGTATTCAGAGCAATCACTTAATTGTTATTATCATCGCAAGTTCGGTAAAGAAGCGCGAAAGTGTACGCGTCCGTGCAATTTCGATGGCAACAGCGCCCAGTCGGAAAACTAACGCCTGCGTCGGTTGAGGCGGCAACTGACGCGAACAACACTTCTCACCGCCTATTCATAACTGATAAGAATTCGCGTCTGTCATTTCTTATTGATACCGGCGCAAACGTTTCCGTGATACCGAGAACCAAAGGCGGGAAAGCAAAACGAACCGATTTCTGTTTGTACGCGGCAAACAACACGATTATCCCAACGTACGGAGAGAAAACCTTACAACTGGATCTCAACCTACGACGGCCGTACACCTGGAAATTCATCGTCGCTGCAGTCAGCAAACCAATCATCGGTGCAGACTTCCTGAAACGTCATCAACTTCTTGTCGACATAGCCGGCCGACGCCTCGTCGACAAAGTTACCAATATGACCGTCAGAGCATCTGTCATTCAGTCCGCCGAACCCACAGTTCGAAGTATCGACATGGAACAGCCGTATCACCAGCTCCTCAGTAAGTTTCCTGACATCCTGCGACCGTCATGCACGAAGGATACTCCCAAACACAGGGTAGAACACCACATAGAAACTACTGGTCCACCAGTGTACAGCAAGTGCAGACCGCTTCCTCCACATCGCTACCTGCCCGTGAAGAAAGAATTCGAGCTCATGATGCAGCAAGGAATTTGCCGACCAAGCAAAAGCCCTTGGGCCAGTCCACTACATGTCGTACCTAAGAAAAACGGCGACTTACGAATCTGCGGTGACTACAGGAGACTCAATGACGTCACTAAACCCGATCGCTACCCAGTCCCACGCCTCAAGGATTTTACATACCTGCTTCACGGCAAGAAAATCTTCTCCACTCTCGATTTAAACCGAGCCTATGCACAATTGCCGATCTTCGAACCCGATATCGAGAAGACAGCGATCACAACACCATTCGGTTTATTCGAATTTCCACGAATGTGCCCAGGTCTCAAGAATGCTGGACAGACATTCCAACGATTCATACACGAAGTACTGAACGGGATAGACTACGCTTTCCCATTCATCGACGATGTCATCGTTGCATCTGAAAGCGAAGAAAGCCATATCGCGGATCTGCAGGAAGTTTTACGCCGATTAGACACGTATGGTATCACTATCAACCCATCTAAGTGTGTCTTCGGCGGCGAAACAGTCAAGTTCCTAGGTTACGAAGTATCGAGCGCGGGAATCAAGCCACTGCAGGACAAGGTCAATGCGATAATAGAATACCCCAAACCGAAAACCATTCAAGACTTACGAAGATTTATGGGGATGATAAATTTCTATAGAGACAGCGTTAGGAATGCAGCCGAGATACAAGCACCGTTAAACGCCTTTCTTCATAACTCAAAAAAACGAGACAAAACGGAAGTAACGTGGGACAACCAGTCAACAAAAGCCTTCGAGTTGTGCAAACAGAGCATAATAGATGCTGCGTTATTGTCTTACCCATCTCGTGCGCCCGACGACAAAATCGCTTTGTTTTGCGATGCGTCGGCTACCTGCGCCGGCGCGTCCCTCCAACAATTGCGTAACAACAAACAATGGGTGCCACTCGGATATTTTTCGAAAAAATTCTCCGACAGACAGAAGAGATATAGCACAAATGATAGGGAGTTACTTTCGATTTTCATGGCGGTAAAACACTTTCGAAAAATCTTTGAAGGCAGAGAGCTCATCATTTATACTGATCACAAACCGCTGATTTACGCAATTCGCAAGCCCCCGTCTGATAACGACACACCACGCCGAATCCGCCAATTGCTCTTCATTAGCGAGTATACTACTGATATCCGACACGTGAGCGGGGCACAAAATATTGTCGCAGACGCATTATCGCGCGTCGAGACAATCGACACGCCATCACCTATCAACTACGACGAGTTATCTCAAGCTCAAGAAAACGACAGTTGTTTACCTGCATTATCTCAACAGACCAACATACAACTCAAGAAAATCATCTTACCTGGTACCAACAAGCCAATATTCTGCGAAACATCAACGTCACATGTTCGTCCATACCTAACAGCTGATTTTCGTCGCACAGCTTTCAACACCGTGCACAGTCCAAGTCATCCCGGAGTACGAGCTACACGGAAGCTGATGCAAGAACGATTCTTTTGGCCCTCAATGAACACCGACATCGGGGAGTGGACCAAAGCATGCAATTCGTGTCAGCTTTCCAAAATACAGCGACACAATCATAGCGACATCGCAACATTCCCACCGAGCGAACGATTTCAACACATTCACATCGATATCGTTGGTCCGCTACCTACATCAGCATGTGGACACAAATACTTACTCACAATGATCGACCGGTGCACTCGATGGCCGGAAGCTGTACCACTTCAAGAGACAACCGCTGAAACCGTCGCAAGAAAGCTATACGAAGTCTGGATATCCCGTTTCGGTTGTCCAATAAGAATCACAACTGATCAAGGACGACAGTTTGAAAGTCGACTATTCAAAGACCTAGCCCAACTACTCGGCGCAGACAGAACCCGTACTACTGCTTACCACCCGCAGAGTAATGGAATCGTCGAGCGTTGGCACAGATCGTTGAAAGCCGCACTCATGGCTAGACTAGAAAACAGCAACAAATGGATCTACGAGTTGCCCACTGTTCTAATGGGTCTAAGAGCCGCTATCCGCTCCGACTCTGACACAAGCGCAGCGCAACTCACCTACGGTCAAGCTATACGCCTACCAGGTGACTTTATATCACCAACTCCAGCCACACCGACGATGGATCACGACTATGTCAATCACCTGCACGACATCATCACGAAGCTCACACCCACATACAAATCGCATGCAAACAAGCGATGTATGTTCGTGCACAACGATCTACAAACATGTAGCCACGTGTTTGTACGCGACGACACCGTCCGCAAACCTCTGCAGCATCCATACTAAGGTCCATACCAGATCATCGAACGCAAGGAAAAGTACTTCACAATACAACTACCCGGACGATCAAGCAACATATCGATCGATCGCCTCAAACCTGCGTACACTATCAACACAGAAGATGATCCCAAGCAAACAAACAGCGAGACCAGTCAAGCACCTGCAGTTACTACAGACGAGCAAGCCACAGCCAAGACTCCAGCACCTGCAGCGACCGCAGACGAGCAATCCAGCCTACTCCCAGCCCAGCATACGAGAGAACAACGTACTAGGTCAGGCAGGATCGTTAAGACGCCTGCACGCCACGTATATTTCGCGTGAGGGGGAGAATACTGTAGCGATGGTCGCAGTCGCTACAATACAACAATAACACAAAGGATTGCCCAACTATTGACGTCCCAACGATTGACGACCTTCCGCGAAAGGGTGCATATAAATCATACCAGAATAAGGATCTTGGAAAACAAAGCGCGTATGTAAGACAAAGAGCGTGGGTCCTGACCGTCTCAGCGAGGGTGTCGCACATTGTCGGACATCTGTTGGTTAACCCATTGTTCGTTGGAGAAAGTTCCGCGGACGACGCGATTCTGTCAACCTATTGTGCACCGCCGGAGAAAGCGCGCTGACCGAAGGCGCGGCCCCGGTCCACCGGCCAATCAGACGGCACGTTCTTCCACGATCAACAAATCAGCATCAAGAACGCCCGATCAGTCAGCCCCACTCCGGTTTAGAGATAGCTGTATTATTGTCTAGTATTTAAGCTTGTGCATAGCTCGTAAGACATCCCTTTCTCACATTATCACATATATCATAAGATCACGATTACTGTCAGACATTTTACATTGTAACATAGTCGCGTCTCTACTCTTGTAATTAGGTAACTTATAGCATACATTGTACTCTAGACTTACGTGCAATATACAACGTTATACCTATTCGCGTTTTAATTACACAACACGCCCTACTCGCGCTAAAAATACTTAACTAATTTCGGAAGTCGGTGTCAAAAATGAATATACAAAACCAAAGACACCGACTTCCGAAATTAGTTATTTTTCACTTTGTAGTGGTTTTTGGAAGTCGGTTGTTTTTTTTTTGTAAAAAAGTTTTTATTATCAGTAGGGGGAGGCGGGGTGCATTGATACAAGGGGCACATAGATACAGTCAATATTCGTCGAAAACAAAACGCGTTAGAAGAGCCGTACGCCACTGATAAGGAGGTATATAGTAAAGCCTACACGCACACTAGCGCAGAGCAACGTTCACTCGACGACTAGCGACTAGCACGTAAAAAACTGTTTCTGATGTTCGCAACAAAATTTTCGTACTTTTCTTTCGGATGTAATTCTTCTAATGTATTTAGTGTTGCCTGTGTTATATTAAGACATTTGGTAAGTACATATCTGTCATTACATTAAATAGACTTAAATTATTTAATTATTTATTGCTTTAATTTTTATAAAATGTTGATTTTGATTGTAGTAGGCAGGGGCACATAGATACAAGTGTTCTTGGGGCACATTGATACCCCAATATTTTGTTGAATATACATGTATGTGAGACTTAGGTAATATATTTTATTTTCTTTATAAAAAAATGGTTTGAACATTTAAACGCAAGATGAATAGAAGTTCCATCAATGAAATATCCGTGGCTTCTGCGATATCTGATGTGTTGGAAGAAAAATTATCAATAGTAAAAGCAGCGAATAAATATAATTTAAAAAAATAAATAAATAAAGGTCAGAAAAATCAATAAAACTTGTTTAATTTATAGGAATATTTCTATGAACCAAAGTACCAGTGTATGTACCAATGTACCCCGCATGTGGGGTACATTGATACAAATTTCATTTTTTATTAAATAGGCTCTAACACGTTTTGTGATTCAATCTATCGGTTAATTTGTTTGTAACAAGTTAACTGAATATATATTGAATATATTACGGTTATTAAATTGGATGTAACTATCATTAGATCGTCTTTTATTGGGTCTAAGTAAAAACTGTATCAAGGTGCCCCACTTTCCCCTATGGATTAGTAAGGATAAACACTGCAACACCAACTGTTTTCCAACTTTACAAACAAAAACGTGACAACGGACGTGGCTGGCCCACTTTCCCTCACCTGTGTTTCCACACACATAGCCTATTGTTTTTCACCGTTATTTATTGCGAAGTTTAGCATAATACTCAGTTTATAAGGGGTCGGCCAGAAAGGGGCCGATCGTTTTGTTTTTAACGAAACATTCACGAATCATTTTGAAGATGTTCCTTTAGCATAGTAACTAAATCATTTAATTGTATTTTAATTTTGTTAAGTGGTGGTGGCCTAGTGGTTAAAACGTCAGCCTCTCGAGTATGAGTGCGCGGGTTCGATTCCAGGTCAAGCAAGTTCCTACCAATGCAACTTTTCTAAAGTTATATGTATGGCCCGAGAATTACAGTAAGGTTCAAAAGTGGAGTACCACTTTTGACACTTATTGTTATTGCAATAAAGTTCAAAAGTGGTAATGCACTTTTGACCCTTACCTGTAATCGCGGCCCATTCCATCTATTAGAGAGGAGGCTTGTGTCCCAGCAGTGGGTTCTTAACAATTTCCCTCACCTTTTCTGGTCTCCCTTCATTTATATCCTTTAAATCGTAAACTTGAAGGGTAAGGAAAACCTAAAAATGTTTACATTTTCTAGCCCATGTATTCATAAAACTGACACTTTGTTGCTAGCAAACTTTTTGGTTTCAGGGTCAAATTAAAATATCTAGCAAAACCCCGCAGATGTGATGGGTATGGAAAGATAAACATGGTAATGTTTAGCTTTCTTTTCTATTTTATTTTTTATTATCTTAAATTTTACTATAAAATACCTGAAAAAAACCTACAAAATGACTCCATAGTCCCCGTACGTACGTACTCCGTAGTAATTGACACAAGTCCATACTTGTGTCAATTACTACGCTTGGCCTGAAATAAATATTCTCAACTAGCTTTGCCCCACGGTTTCACCCGCATAAGTTCTGATCCCATGAGAATATTCGGATAAAAACTAACCATGAATGTAAATCCTGCGTATAAACCATCTTATATCTTCGTGTGTTACCAAATTATTTCCCAAAATAAATAATTCCCAAAAGTGATATAAGCTAGATTATTTTACCCGACCTCGAGAAAGAAAGATATGATGAATGAAAGAAAGAGATAGTATGAGGAATAAAAGTACGAGAGGCATACGAGCGAGAACTGGAATGAAAGAGTAGAAATATAATAGCACAAAAATGACTCGGATTATGTTGGAGGAAAATTGAAATAAAAAAAACCATCAAAACCTTTCAGTAATTTAGTGTGAAAGATTGACAAACATGGGTACATTCAAACATTCATAATTGTAATAATAATAAATACAATATAAAGGTCACACTTCAAACAACTCTGCACCAAAACCGCTCCAACCCAACACCGCCCTAAAGTAAGACGACTGCTCGCAGTCCACGCGATGACAGCTAGCAGGCACCGAGCAGTCCACGTGGCGACAGCTAGCAGACGGCCAGCTAGATACCCGTTGATCGCTTTCGCTTTTCGCGATAGACTTAGGCCACTCCAGAACCTTCCTACCCCATCGGCCATCGATTGTACGAGCAATGTGCCCTATAAAAATTCTAAACATGATAAATTAAAGCACAACAAATTTTCGCAACTCATACATCAAGTACCAATGTAACTTTTCTAAAGTTATACGTACTTTCTAAGTATATCTTGGACACCAATGACTGCAGATGAAGGCGATCTTGACGAAACCTGGACTCTTAAGTCTGAAATCGCCAACCCGCATTGAGCAAGCGTGGTGATTACGCTCAAGCGTTCTCTGTATGAGAGGAGACCTGTGCCCAGCGGTGGGATAATAAAAGGTTGTTGATGATGATGATACATCAAGTAATATCACTATCACCGTCGGCCTAAAAAAACATCAAATCCATTTTATTCTACTAAATTTTTTGTATACCTATCAAGTATTTAAAGTTTCGTTACATAATTTATTTAACCGTGTACAGTTTAAGGCAATTTTTTTCTAATAATTATAAACAAGTGTTTGACCGCAGTCCCGCCTGTTGGCAAGCAGATATGCAATCGTTGATGGTAAAGCGCACTAGTTTATTAAGCCTATTCACTCAAAAAAAAAACTGAGTTAATAGGAAGGAAGACGGCAGTTGAGCGAGGTGATGCAATGTTAAACCCAACAACCCGACTAACGATGTTGCGCCAGATCTAGACCCTCCACGACCAAACTCCCGGCACAACAACATTTGACGCAACGTACCCGGCACACATCGCAACACAACTGCTCAGACCCGTCCTCCGTGCGGCTTCACCAGACATCATGCCGGAACACGACGAATCGCTTGGCGGCAAGACTTTGTCTGGTGGGTGATAACTTCTGACGGCAGTCGATATTATGGCAATATTTATGCAGTACTCTGCGCACCGTACCACAACGAGTATATATACCTGGGACAAACAGTCCAACTTCGAGGAAGAGGTGCCTCGTCGAATCCAGCTCGGCTGGGCAGCGTTCGGGAAGCTACGCTACATCTTCTCGTCGTCCAAGATACCACAGTGTCTCAAGACTAAAGTCTTTGACCAGTGTGTGTTGCCAGTGATGACTTACGGAACTGAAACGTGGTCGCTCACAATGGGCCTCATACGAAGGCTCAGAGTCACACAAAGGGCAATGGAAAGAGCTATGCTAGGAGTTTCTCTGCGTGATCGAATCAGAAATGAGGAGATCCGCAGAAGAACCAAAGTCACCGACATAGCTCTGCAAGTCGCTAAACTTAAGTGGCAGTGGGCAGGGCATATTGCTCGTAGAACCGATGGCCGATGGGGCAGTAAGGTTCTGGAGTGGCGGCCACGTACTGGAAGACGCAGCGTAGGGAGGCCCCCAACAAGGTGGACCGATGACCTGGTGAAGGTCGCGGGAAGCCGATGGATGCGGGCAGCACAAGACCGGTCGGCGTGGAAAGCCTTGGGGAGGCCTTTGTCCAGCCATCATCACACCTATAGGCTGAAGAAGAAGACTCAGCGCACCTATAGTGACCTTCGAAGCTCAGAAAGAGTTTTACTTGAGACAAAGGTATGAATGGGTGTACTAGTGGGAAAGAGGAAAAAAATAACGGTATAGTTTTATTCAATAACATTGACACCGACACGGATTTATTTGCATAAAAAACGCCACTCGATCTGCAGGTGTCCTATGCACCTTCAGAGTCCATTCAACTTTACCCACATTTTAAATCAGCCGAATACATTGACATAATATTTGCTAAACTACCCGTCTACGAACAAAGAAAACAAAACATTGTTTTATTCATAAATTTTGATATGCACATAAAAGTTGGAAATTATGTTAATATATGGAGTAATGTATGGAAATTAGTTCTCAAACCATTTGTTCGGTGTTGAATTTGTAATCTATAGCTGTGAGGTATATATTATCATGCTATTCTCTAAATTATAGACACCAGAGGGGCAATTCTGGTAATTTCAAAAACGCTCACAGCCTAATCGAACTCAGTCTGGCAAAAATGACTTCTTATTTTCGAAACTAAAATAAAGGAGATATTTCATTTTGGGCCACCACAATGTACGCTATATAGATAAAAAGGAAAAAAATAAAAGATTTTCATAAAAATACTACTAAATTAATTTGAATAAAAATACAAGTATATACAGTATGTTAACTAACAGAGGGCGTTCCCGTTAACCCGAAATAGTATAGCATACATACATGCTAAAAAAAATATTTCCATTCGAAAACAAAATGTTTTAAAAATTTTTTCCAATAAGAAAATATTCAATAAAAATTTTAAATTGACATGTAAAAGAAACACACTGTACACGCGAACATGAAAGACGGCAACGTCGCAATTTATTTATACATGACGACTACTATTTTGATTTAAAACAGGAGGTTTCAAATTTATTTCCAAATAGAATTTTTTTTTATTCGGATTTTTTTATGCTTATTTTCTATGCTGATATTTTTCTTTCCATTGCCCTTTGTGTGACTCTGAGCCTTCGTATGAGGCCCATTGTGAGCGACCACGTTTCAGTTCCGTAAGTCATCACTGGCAACACACACTGGTCAAAGACTTTAGTCTTGAGACACTGTGGTATCTTGGACGACGAGAAGATGTAGCGTAGCTTCCCGAACGCTGCCCAGCCGAGCTGGATTCGACGAGGCACCTCTTCCTCGAAGTTGGACTGTTTGTCCCAGGTATATATACTCGTTGTGGTACGGTGCGCAGAGTACTGCATAAATATTGCCATAATATCGACTGCCGTCAGAAGTTATCACCCACCAGACAAAGTCTTGCCGCCAAGCGATTCGTCGTGTTCCGGCATGATGTCTGGTGAAGCCGCACGGAGGACGGGTCTGAGCAGTTGTGTTGCGATGTGTGCCGGGTACGTTGCGTCAAATGTTGTTGTGCCGGGAGTTTGGTCGTGGAGGGTCTAGATCTGGCGCAACATCGTTAGTCGGGTTGTTGGGTTTAACATTGCATCACCTCGCTCAACTGCCGTCTTCCTTCCTATTAACTCAGTTTTTTTTTTGAGTGAATAGGCTTAATAAACTAGTGCGCTTTACCATCAACGATTGCATATCTGCTTGCCAACAGGCGGGACTGCGGTCAAACACTTGTTTATAATTATTAGAAAAAAATTGCCTTAAACTGTACACGGTTAAATAAATTATGTAACGAAACTTTAAATACTTGATAGGTATACAAAAAATTTAGTAGAATAAAATGGATTTGATGTTTTTTTAGGCCGACGGTGATAGTGATATTACTTGATGTATCATCATCATCAACAACCTTTTATTATCCCACCGCTGGGCACAGGTCTCCTCTCATACAGAGAACGCTTGAGCGTAATCACCACGCTTGCTCAATGCGGGTTGGCGATTTCAGACTTAAGAGTCCAGGTTTCGTCAAGATCGCCTTCATCTGCAGTCATTGGTGTCCAAGATATACTTAGAAAGTACGTATAACTTTAGAAAAGTTACATTGGTACTTGATGTATGAGTTGCGAAAATTTGTTGTGCTTTAATTTATCATGTTTAGAATTTTTATAGGGCACATTGCTCGTACAATCGATGGCCGATGGGGTAGGAAGGTTCTGGAGTGGCCTAAGTCTATCGCGAAAAGCGAAAGCGATCAACGGGTATCTAGCTGGCCGTCTGCTAGCTGTCGCCACGTGGACTGCTCGGTGCCTGCTAGCTGTCATCGCGTGGACTGCGAGCAGTCGTCTTACTTTAGGGCGGTGTTGGGTTGGAGCGGTTTTGGTGCAGAGTTGTTTGAAGTGTGACCTTTATATTGTATTTATTATTATTACAATTATGAATGTTTGAATGTACCCATGTTTGTCAATCTTTCACACTAAATTACTGAAAGGTTTTGATGGTTTTTTTTATTTCAATTTTCCTCCAACATAATCCGAGTCATTTTTGTGCTATTATATTTCTACTCTTTCATTCCAGTTCTCGCTCGTATGCCTCTCGTACTTTTATTCCTCATACTATCTCTTTCTTTCATTCATCATATCTTTCTTTCTCGAGGTCGGGTAAAATAATCTAGCTTATATCACTTTTGGGAATTATTTATTTGTGATTTGAGCTGATTGTGTTTATTTAATGGGCCGTATGTTCTAAATTCATGTTTTGTTTTTTTCGCAATCATATGGTAGATAATATAGATACGATAGCCTAAGATATATGACACGTCAATCAAATGTCACTGTCAAAACCTTATTTCGCTTATTGCTGACCACCATATTTATTAGTAATTGTCTTGCACTCCTTGGCCGAATTAAATTGAATCTGTATAAAAATTAAGCCAAAATATAAGAAATTATCATTAAAAACAGTTAATTATAGCGTAACTATACCTAGCATTAAGTGTACAATGTGCTGGCCCAGGCTCCATACATTTCTGAAACATCTCCTTTAACTATCAAAAACTTGTCAAGATGTAAAGATATTATGACCAGTTTTGGACAATTGATGGTCGCCGAGATATGACTGCGCCTATCTATAGTATGCATTTAGGAGAGTGTGCGAGGTAGTTGCATGATTTAATACCCCATCTCCGTTCCATTATCGGACAACTCGTCGTACGGCGAGTTTCCACCCTTACGTTGTTAACACCAGTACGATCCGGACGAAGTGTTTCGTCTCCACTTTTATACCGCGCACATCGAGGGAATGGGAACAATTTTCCAGCGGCGGTGTTACCGTCGGACTATAATTTAAGTGTCTTCAAGGCTAGGGTGAATAGGCTTTTAATATACTAGCGCGCTTTACCATCAACGATTGCCTGTCTATAGCCCTGACCTACCTTATGGTTCGTAATAAATAAATATATAAATAATTGCGGGATGTCTGCACCAAGAGACATAAGGTAACAGACGGATAGTGGATAGGATTTCCAGGTAAGGGTGAAGGGTAAACTCACTGCCAGTCCAGCAGACTCATAGGACTGATCAGAGATGGCTAAAGGTGTTTTGGTCACAGTGAGGGGTAATGAGACAAGAATAAATTCTAATCTGAATAATTTACACAAAATTACAGCTTATACAGAGGGGTGCTGACAATACGACAATAAATAAAAACACAGGCCGTGCTGGTTCATAGGAATAATCCTAAACCATAGGAAAAAACCTAGCATCAGAAATAAAAAAATGAAAATTTCAAACAAACTAAATCGCATAAAATTGCAAACTGAATAGAACATCCTTTAAAATATTGATTCAATGACCTCCGATCAGCGGGCGACAGCGCGTTCCTGTATCGACTTGCTTTTTCGCAACATTATTAATAAAGTTTAGTACCGCTGGATGCGGCGGTCATCAACCTCTAAGCGCTTTCTTATCAACATGTACATCATGTAGAAAATGTGAAAAATGAAAAATAATTTCCTGTGACTAAACTAATGGATATATTAATATAATTTTTTTATGGATAGTCTGAGAATGTGTTGAGGTACACGATGTTCAATATATTGTCGTATTGTCAGCACCACTCTGTATACTACTTTTTCCCAACACACACAAATGTGCAAACGTCTTGGTATTCTATGCGAGTAATCTGCAATTTTAACAATATTTGAAGTAGGCCGCGCGTCAGCTGCCGAAATGCTGAATCAATGTTCAAAGGTTGCATTGAACAGGGTATATTGCGCAATTTGGGTGCTTTCATCTGTTTTTTCTTAAATAAACCAATTCTTAAGCCTAAAAGTTATTATAAACGCTTTCTTTTCAAAACAGTATTAAAATTCTAGAAGACGCATCGTAGTATTAAGTTATTACAATCTGTCAAAATTATTTATTAGATTTTTAACTTTATAGTTAAAGGATTAAGGCTCAAGGTTGAGTGGGAATATTTGACAGTTTCAGCGTCGGTACATTTTAATAAATTCTCCGGGGCTACGTAAATCATTTTGCCGACATATTGCAGTGCTGTATCTTCATTTGTATATTCAAATGATATAATATTTGCATGCACTCTCCTCATATATTATATCTTCGTGAAAAGGGAGAATAATATACTTTATTATATCAACACAGTCATACACGGAACCTTCAGTTGGTATGTATTTTAATAATGAAAATATATCTAAAATAATATTGCGACATGTATGCCAAAAAAGTAAGTAAAATATATGAGTTTTTGGAAAAATAACTTTAATTCCCTACCATAAGGTTTAGTTTACGCTACAACTTACCATTTTTTCTAGGTAGGCCATAACATCGGCTGCCGGCAGAAGTTACCACCCACCAGACAAAGTCTAGCCGCCAAGCGATTCGTCGTGTTCCGGCATGATGTCTGGTGAAGCCGTACGGAGTTCGGGTCTGTGCAGTTGTGTTGCGATGCGGACCGGATAGGATGTATTGTGCCAAATGTTGTTGTGTCGAGAGTTTGGTCATAGAGGCTATCCAGATCAATCTCCCTTTAGCGCAGCATCTTTGGATTTAACATTGAACCACCTTTTTTTTTTCGGGGTGGAAATCCTCATAGGATGTCCGCCGCCCTGGGTTGGGCGTCTGGGGTCTGTCAGACTTTTACTGACTAAAACCACCCCAGTGTCTCTTCCATCACGAGCAAACGCGTGAGGCCGCGAAAGTCTAAATTCTTCCACGGCCCCACACCCTCGTGCTGGCCCGGTCTGTCCGGGCCCCGTCTCCTGCACGGGGTAGTGGAGTGTTAAACTACCCCGTTCATCGCCTCAGGGGCGTGCGTCAACACTCGCGCGCGCCTCCGCCTCGGGGTCCATCGAATAGGGGGCGGGGACTTCTCCATGTCCCTCGCCCCTGGACCCATTCATGGGGGGCGGAAGAGGGCGTTATCCGCCCTTCTTCGGCGCCCGGTGCGTCTTCTGCGGCCAGGGAAGGGAGTTGAGATCTCCCTCTCCCTTTCCGCAGCTTCCTTCTGCGACATCACGTCCTCGCAGAAGGACACCAATCACGTCACTCAACAGCAGTCTTCCTTCCTATTCACTCAGTTTTTTTTTTTAATGAATAGGCTTTGAATAAACTAGCGTGCTTTACCATCAACGATTGCATCACTACTTACGTCAAGAACTAGCTTATAGCCAAAAAAGGAAACTTTTCAATATCTAGTGCCGGTCACTCTAAAATCAACTTAGTGACCATAAAAATAAAGTTGATATTTGCTTAACTTGAAAAAAGGTCAAATTGAAACAAAATTTGAATTTTGAAGTTCGATACGCACAGAAACCAGCGGGGTGATTGCGGAACTCACTTTCAGTAGCCACGGTTTTCATTTTCTTAGTTCTATAACATTCATCGTGTGATTTGCGTTGTTGTCCAAACACATTTCATGAACATATTGTTACGAATGTACCTTATGTCAATGGCATAAGGTTCAATATTGCGTGACATGCAGTACATAACTTTTATGTGTTATATCTCGAGACCTAGATAATAGAACGGTACAATATAGAAACGCATTGCTAGACATAGGGTGGCCTATCGAATGGTACAGGTTTCGTAACTATTCTTAACGAAGTGTCGACATCGAAATTTCTAGAAACTCGTTTCCGGGAAGTACCTGTAGGTACTTGCTGAACGTACTCAGAATTCTGCGCTATTATTATTAATTCTAGACAGGTCTGGAATGTTCGATCAGCTGCCCTATATAAAGCGCAGTGACGCCAGCGCACAGTCTTTCGTCCGAAACGAGATCCTCCATCTAGATCTCAAAATCTCCACTATCCAGCAATTCATGAAACGCCTTTCCAAGCGTTTCTTTGACACAGCCGCTGAACATCACAACCCTCTGGTGGTCGCGGCAGCAAAATACACCCCCTCCAAAATTAGTAGGTAAGCTTCGTTGACCTAGGCACGCTCTCACCGACCCTGATGACTCCATAACCCTCCTCCAAGAGGCCAATAGGGCCACTAGCACAAAATACAAAAGACCGGCCTACTGACCTCGCCGCCGCCGAGGTCCATCGCGACGCGTACAACGTAGTAATCAACCCCCGTCCCTTGTCCGATGAAGGCCAGCCCGCGCCGCAGCTGAGCCAGTAAATCCTCTGAGTTTGTTTCGGCCGTTTCTTCTCAGAGCTAGTACTAGGAAACGCCGCGGTCATCAAACCGAAATAAAAATAAAAAATCGATCCAGCCGTCCCTTGCTGTTCTTATAGCGACACCCTAAGCCGAGGTTCGTACCCCACAAGGAGTGCTCTTAGCCTGTAGTCGCTTAGCTTTTAGTAGCCCTGGCTGGGGGCTTTAAATTCACTTAAGGCAGCCACAGGATAGTCCGGTTAAGTAGTCCCGACCTCTCAAGGTCAACATCGAGATGCCAAATTAAAAAAAAAAGCGCACAGTCAATCTGCATTCGACTACCGAGACGAATCAAGCGACAGTTAAGAAGCGATCTTTGAGAATACCTACTGCGACAACTGTAACGAGAACTTTGAGTACTACGTGAAGTAACATCTGTAGTGTTATTGTGTGTTTACGACTACGTACGGATTTCGCGGACGTAAGGGAAGACTTCCATGCGACATCAGCTACGTTCTAAGTACTTGTTATTGCCTACGGTCGATTGTACCTTCGATGCCAATAAACTTCGAAACCCTTAACCGGCATTTTAATACCCCTAGCCCGTAACAATATGAAGGAATGGATAACCAATATTCTTCAAAATGATTATGATTTAGAATAATAGTGATAATGCACATAACAAAAATACATCAAAAAGCAAGCATATTCCAATATTCCCGCATTTTTCCCCTCATCCTCATTGCCTGGCGGAACATTCAATCAGCAATATGGAATGAAGAACGAACAAAATTCAAAAAGTTTTTCTATTCAGCCGTCAGTATACTTTTCAAAATTTAGAGGAAAAGTATACTGCTTCGATTATTTTCTTTTTTGTCAAAAACTTATCACGTTTGTCTAATAGTCATCTGAACATCACGGTTAAAACGGGCTATTTTTCGCGATTTTAAGTTTTGGAAAAAATCAAATGATTGGGGCACGTATAATCACGGTGTAAGATAGTGGAAAAAATAATTGCTCTAAAAACATTGTCCATGAAGAAAAAAGCGGAATACGTTTGTATAGAGAAAGCACCACTAGAGTTCCTGTCTAAATCCTACCATTAATAATCTAATAGGTTTATTACCTACTCTTTCACGCAAAAACTGCTAGACAGATTTGGAAGAAATTTGGCACATAGATTGTTTAATAACCAGGATACACACATAGAATATTTATTCCGATATTCCATTATTCTTCTGCAGCCTACAGAGGTCTACTGGTGGACAAAGGCCTCCCCAAGGTTTTCCACAATGACCGGTCTTGCGCTGCCCGCATCCATCGGCTTCCCGTGCCCTTCACCAGGTCATCGGTCGGATCGAAACTTACTGGAGTAAAACCGCAAGAAGCTGTTAACAGTCCTACTAAAATTGCGAAAGTATGTGAGAATGACTTGACTCAAAAACTACTCAACCGATTTGGATGAAATTTGGCACACAGATCCATACTAATCCATACTAATATTATAAATGCGAAAGTAACTCTGTCTGTCTGTCTGTCGGTCTGTCTGTCTGTCTGTCTGTCTGTCTGTTACGCTTTCCCGCTTAAACCTCTCGGCACAGACAGTCTTTAGACCCTGAGAAAGAACATAGGCTACCTTTTAACCCGGAAAATTTTGATATTCCCGAGGGAAATCTAAAAAGCGCGATATAACCGAACTCCACGCGGGCGAAGCCGCGGGCGGAAAGCTAGTAACTATTATAAATGCGAAAGTAACTCTGTCTGTCTGTCTGTCTGTTACGCTTTCCCGCATAAACCTCTCAACCGATTTTGATGAAATTTGGCACAGACAATCTTTAGATCCTGAGAAAAAACATAGGCTACCGTTTATCCCGGAAAAATTTGATGTTCCCGAGGGAAATCTAAAAAGTGCGATATAACCGAACTTCACGCGGGCGAAGCCGCGGGCGGAAAGCTAGTAGTTTATAATTAGGAATAACACATAGTGTTTAATACGGCAGCCAAAATGCCCACGCTCTTGCCATCACAATGAATAATAATAATCCGCTCTGAGCTACCGGTATGAGCCTTGCAATGCCCCAATGCTTCACAAGTCCTTTACAAAATGTGTCAACAGCCGTCTGCCTACAAGGTTTCACGACAATTGAAAGGACTTTTTTTTTTTAAATAATTATAAACTAGTGCTTGACTGCAATCCCGCCTGATGGTAAACAGTGATGCAATCGTTGATGGTAAAGCGCACTAGTTTATTAAGCCTATTCACTTAAAAAACTAAGTAATTGGAAGGATGACGGCAGTTGAGCGAGGGGATGCCCAAGACCAACACGTACCAAACGAAGCTGCGCTAGAGGGAGATTGATCTGGAGACTCTCCACGACCAAACTCCCGACACAACATTTGGCGCACCGTACCCGCCACACATCGCAACACAACTGCTCAGACCCGTCCTCCGTACGGCTTCACCAGACATCATGCCGGAACACGACGAATCGCTTGGCGGCAAGACTTTGTCTGGTGGGTGGTAACTTCTGCCGGCAGCCGATGTTATGGCCTACCACCGAGCAAAACCGACTTACCCGTTGTTGCTCGCTCGAATTGCTGGCACAATGTTTGTGTTATGTAGTGAGTTCTGTGTTGTATTGTCGTGTACTATAATATATTAATAGATAGTTTAATACTTGAATCGTGTGAGTTCCAAAAAACGACGCGCCCCATTAGCGCGCGTTCTGTCTTCAAAACTGCAGATCTAGTTTCGAGAATCCGATGGATAAAACTAGGTACCAACTAAGCGTCCTGTGCACTCGACCACTTATATACAATATGTAAAGAAAACCCTGTCCGACCCATAAGGATAATAAAGGTTAGGTAAACACTTGACCAAATATGATATAAAATTTTACATAATCATCATAGTAACAATACTAATGAATTTTGAAATAATCCTTTTTTCCCGGGAATTAATTCCAATTTCCCCGAAATTTGGTAAATTTTAAAAAAGTGACAACACCGGTATTATTATAAGCGAATAGCGACGCGACCACGTCACAGGTGCCTAGTGCACTGCCCCCCGCCGCCCGCCGAATGGGTTGCTTACCGCACATGTATTAAGTTACCTCTTTTTGCGAAATAATATTTATTTTGTTAGGGGGATTTTTTTTTAAGTTTAGTCTGTCTTTGTGGGCATTAGTAGAATCAGTTATCGATACCTAACAATACCTTCACGGATCGGACAGGGTTTTCTTTACATATTGTATAGAATTCTTCCCAATAATAAATTCTTATTAAACACACACTCTCGACCGTACTTTTTCTTGTCTAATCATCCGTCAAAGACATTGACGTTTTGTTTTTAATAGTGACGTGGGGTATATAAACTGTGGTCCCGGAATCTAGTCTTATCTCAATGTTCCTACGAGATCGAAACTTATACGGGTGAAACTAATGATGAATATTTCCTATAACACATAACTCCAACACCATGATGTAACACATCATCTCCAATAATAACGCATACCGATTTAAATATAAACAGTAAGTCAGTATGGCCACAATAGACAGAGAACAGTAAAACATCTTCATATAAACGAGCCGCTCTCGGTTTGAATTAGGGTTGTAACGGAGGCTTGTTAGCGGAGGCGGAGGCGGATGCGGAGGCGACGAGTCTCACCTCCGCGGATGCGGAGGTTAACGGAGGCGGAGGCGGAGGTGAAAGTACATATAGAAAAAAATTAAATTTATGGTTAATTAAAACAAAATGTCTATTTTAAATACTTACATTAATAGTAGTATACTTGGTAAAAAAAAATATTACCTCCTTGTAATGAAAATTAAGGAGAAACAAATTGTGTTTGCCGCATTCCCGCCTCGCACTAGTTGATTCTTGACCATTTCGCGTTCAAACGCGGCCGGACGGTTGTCGAGCGTCGCAACTTACGCGTTATTTATTTTATAAATACGTAAATAAACCTCCGTTATAACTCCGCATAAAATTGTGCGGAGGCGGAGGCGGAAGCGAAGATACGATTTCTTGCGGAACTTCCGCAGTAACGGAGGCGGAGGCGAAGCTCCGTTACAACCCTAGTTTGAATGTATGCGTGCGCGCCGAGCGCCGTGTCGGTACGCGATTTCACGCACACGCTGGCATAATATAGGATGGTATAGGATGGCGGCAATACGGGCTGTGCCGCGTGACTGTGAGCACGCGCGTAAATTACATGACCGCTCGCGTTCGTCAATTCTCGCCGGCCACTTACTTAATATTAATTATTACGAGTATCATGACTTCAAAAGGGGAAAAAAATATTGTAGTGTTTTCGGGTGCCTCAATAATGATTTCGCAAATCTGGACTTATCATTCTTCATACTTCCTACTGAACCAGAAATGTAAGTACAACTTAAATCTTATTAGAAAATGTGATATATGTATTGTTTGTTTCACAGTTTATTTGCTTTATTAAGAGCGTACCCGAGTCGCATTTTTCCATATAATTGTATTCTCAGATTTACTTCCTGACTACTATGTTTACCTAAAGTTAAGTTTATTTTAAGAAGCCCAGTTTTACTATAAAACAGAGGATTGAGTACGAAATATCGTTTAAGTAAACGTATTTGTCGAGTATAGTGTAATAAGAACAATTTCACAATAATCAATATTGCAAATTACTATTTTTTTTTTCTATTGTCTTATGTGTTGTTTGATCCAAATATGGCGTCTTAATCATAACATTAAGTTAATAAAATTATAGTAAAATGTGACCGACTAACGCTTAGGGTTGCGTAGAATTTTATTTATAACATTATAACCTTTAATCCCTCTGACGCGAGCGTCGACAACAGCAACGCGAGGTGCTCTTAATAGCGAGTAAGCGAGCGGCGCCTTTGTTGCATTTGAGCTAGCTGTTGCTATCCGATTATATAAACAAACATTACACAGTACCCATATAAACAATCATTATAATTGTACCTCAGAAACTAATGAGGCTAAAAAGGTTTTGCGGTTTTATTAAAGTAAGGTATCATTTGTTAAATATTCGCTACCCATACATAATCTTAGCTTTACTAATATCTACTTTTTCATAAGAACTACATATTTATTGTTTACGTTCTCATGTTTTATATCATTTAAGCATTAGTTATTAGCTTGTGAATATTATTGTGTTAGTGTTACATTTAAGTACTCATCACTTACAATCTTCTCTGATAAGAACCAGTTATATTGATTTCCCATATCACACATCACTTAAAATTTATCATTATTTACGAGCTTTAGAATATAATTTAGTGTTACACTTAAGTAGTCTTAAAAATTTTGTCGGTATCAAATTTGTAACTTAATATAATAAATGTTATGTGAATAAAGGCTTTTTATTTTTACTAAATTTATAAATTGGTAAAATATTCAATCATAATATGCTTTTTATTCTATAAATTTAGATCAAAGTGACAACCCTAGGGTTCAACGCAAGAGTAGGCAAATAACTCTGCGGGCGGCCTTAGATAATCTACTGTTCTCTGTCTACTGTGGTATGGCTGCCTATTTGCTTGTCTGTCAGTATGTTATCATCTTTGGCTGTCAGCATCTCACACAGTCTGTATTGAAGTGTTTTTCTTCGAATTTTTTAATCGTTAATGACAGCCTCCGTGGCGTAGTGGTAGCGAAGCCGGCCGATGCGCAAGGAGGCGCGTGTTCGATCCCCGCAAAGTGCAAATATTTGTATGCATGAATATGAATATTTGCACTGGTCTGGTCATACTACTGGTCCTGGTTGCTATACGAACATCTAATGGCAGTCGTTACGTGTTGTTGGACCCTTCAAAAGTCCAACAGTTGGTCTAACTGCAATGCTTCGGATGTCGCCTTTGAGCTGTGGAGGTCAGACGGCAGACTCTTCACGGAAAATATCGAAGTTTAGCCAAAACTAGTAGTTAGACTGGTACAGCGGACCCCAGACTCCAAAACTGAAAAAGTTTCGAATGCGAATGGGATTAACGCGCATCAACCTAGTAACAGTGATGACTTACGGAACTGAAACGTGGTCGCTCACAATGGGCCTCATACGAAGGCTCAGAGGCACACAAAGGGCAATGGAAAGAGCTATGCTAGGAGTTTCTCTGTGTAAATTAAACAACGTGTTGGCTCGTTCTTGGGCACAGAGTGACGTTTTTAATTGTCCTTCATACAAAACAGTACAGTAGCTGTGACAGTCCAATAGATGGCGTTAGTAGGTACATATTTTGATACTATACTAACACCCCCACTTATCAAAATAATATAGGTATACATAGCAACTTGCACCCTATAAAATAAACAAAAATAATTACACAGCTCTTATATCCTGTATTCCTAATAACTGCATAAAATAATAATGCTTAGTACTACTCAGACCTTTCGTAAGGAGGTCTGCAGGCATTTCAGCTGTATCCAGATATTTAAGTTCAATAATTTTATCAGCAACACATTCTTTACAAAAATGGTATCGTATGTCTATGTGTTTGGTTCTCTTATTAAAACTATTACTTGAGGACAGCTTAATTGCACCTTGGTTATCATTATACAATACTATAGTATATGATTCATTAATTATTTCTTTTGACAAATTATGCAAATAAATAGCTTCCCTACAAGCATCAGTCATACCCATGTATTCTGCCTCTGTGCTTGAGAGGGCAACGGTTTTTTGTTTCTTTGCCTCCCATGAAACTGCACTTCCAGCTAACATAAAACATAGACCCGTGTAAGACCTTCTGTCTATACTATTATTTCCCCAGTCTGCGTCAACAAACCCTTTCAATTCAGAATTACCAAATCTAGTATATTTTAACCCAAAATATCTAGTTTTCTTAAGATATCTCAAAATGCGCTTAGCATATGCCCAAACTTCATTATTATAAGAGTTATTGAACTGGCTTAGAAAACTTACTGAATAAGCAATATCGGGTCTAGTCAACACTGCTAAATACATAAGCCCACCAATCAATTGCTGATAAGGTATGTCTCTGTCACAATCTTTATTTTCTAAGTTAATATTCAATTTAGACTCTAAAGGTGTGTCAGCTGACTTACAGTCTGTCATATTGAATTTATTTATTAACTGATTTACATAACTTTCTTGACTTAGTGTAACTGTGCCATTAACTTTATCTATATTAACAGACATCCCTAAACAATTTTTGATTTGTCCTAGATCCTTCAGTTTGAATTTCGATGACAGTACCTTTTTCAAACTATCACATTCAAACTTATCATTTGTAAATACAAAAAAATCATCAACATACAATGTAATTATTGTTCTCTTTTTGTCCCTAAGCTTAGTGTACAAACACGGTTCTAATTTAGAACGCTTATATCCATTGCTCACAAGGCAATCATCAACTTTCTTGTACCAGGCCCTTGAGGATTGCTTAAGGCCATAGATAGCTCGATTTAATCTAAGTACCTTATTATTACAATTTTTAGTCTTTGTTAAACATTCTGGTATTTCCATGTATATTGTCTCCTCAAGGTCCCCGTTTAAGAAGGCCGTAGTTACATCTAAATGTGTAATATCTAAGTTTAGCTTAACAGATAATGCGAACAGCAATCTCAACGTTGAATGTCTTACTACAGGTGAGAAAATATCAGAATAGTCCACATTTTGCTTCTGCATAAAGCCCTTTGCTACTAACCTAGCACGATAACGAACACCTGCACTAGCACTGTCTAGTTTTTTACGCAATACCCATTTACACTTCACTACGGTTTCTCCACTTTTTGGCATGTCCACTAACTCCCATGCATTGTTATCTTCGAAACATTTAAGTTCATCTTCCACCGCCTTCAACCATTGTTCCTTTTCCGCTCCTTGTAGTGCTTCATCGAGACTTAGTCCACTAGCATCGTCAAATATTTCTTCTGGAACACACATATTTGACATCCCGTATCTTTCTGGTTTCCTTCTGATTCTGCTCGGTCTTTCACGCTGCTCAGAGGAGTCATAAGCATCCTCGTACTCACTAGGAACATAAGTTTCATCTGAACTATTTGAAGTTTCAAGCAGTGAATCTTCATCTATGGTAACATCACTTAATATTGGTGAATCCTTAACAACTGTATCCCCCACTGAACATGAGTCTTGATGGTTTTCGATGATCGGTATACTTATCCCAGGACTCTTCTCATCTTCCATGACAATAACATCTCTACTTGTCGTAATACGTTTTGTTCTAGGGTTATATATTCTGTAACCTTTAATGTCATCTGAATAACCGACCAGTATGTGCTCTTCAGACTTTCGGTCCCACTTTTGGCGCTTCTCCTTAGCAACATGTGCCATTACTTTGCTACCAAATATACGCAGGTGACTTATGTCTGGTTTGCACCCAGTCCAAATTTCATAAGGAGTTTTTTCATTCAAGGCAGGTAGAACTATACGATTTTGTAAATACACGGCTGTGTTCGTAGCCTCTGCCCAGAACTCCTTCCCTAAATTGGCATCAAATAATAGGCATCTGGCCTTTTCAACTATTGTTCGATTATTCCTTTCTGATAAACCATTCTGTTCAGGGGTATATGGGTTACTTCTTTGGTGTATGATACCTTCTTTCTTGAGAAATGAGTTAAATTCTTTATTGCAGTATTCACACCCATTATCGCTTCTCAAGATTTTTATTTTCTTAGCAGTCTGTTTTTCAACTTTTGCTTTAAATTCTACAAAACACCTCAATGCTTCACTCTTATTTTTAATAAAGTACACATGTATCATACGACTGTAGTCGTCAATAAATAATACAAAATATTTGGAACCTGCCAATGATTCATGCTCCATTGGCCCACAAATATCTGTGTGGACTAGGTGAAGTAATTCTTTACTTCTTGAACCTTCAGCTGTGAATGGCAATCGACACTGCTTACCTTCGCAGCAAATTGTACATGACTTCTTGTCAAAATCAATCCTTTTTGTTAAATTCATACCTTCCACAGCACTGGTCATTTTATTCAAGTATTTGCTATTGCAATGACCTAAACGACGATGCCATGTAATGTTTGATGTAGCTAAATTAGCAACAACACTCTCTGGTACTATCAACTTGTATACACCATTATTCAACACAGCTGTAGTCACAATTTCATTTTGTTTGTTGTATACTTCGCATCCATTTCTTGTAAACTGAACTTTATTACCTGATTTTATTAATTGGCTCACTGACAGCAAGTTCGTAGTCAATCCTGGAGCACATAATACATCCTTAACTGGTATTTCAAATTCACATTGGTCAGTTTTAGTTATAATGTTCACATCTCCTGAACATAAAACTTGCAACCTCTCACTGTTAGCAACACATATATTTCTCATTTTGTGATACGTAGCATTCTCAATCCACTGCTCATTAGCTGTCAGATGTGTGCTTGCGCCTGAGTCAATGTACCAGTCATATTTATTAAATTGGCCACTTAAAAACACAGCACTAAATGCGTTACTTTGTTTACGTTGACTCTCTTTTGAGTTGGAAGTTGTATTTTCACTATTTGTACACTGATTCTTGTAGTGACCAGTTTGTTTACATCTGTAACATTTGACATGACTTTTACCGAAACCATTGACATTTGCCTTGGCTTGATTTTTATTCTGCGCGCTGTCCATAGACAATTTATTTTTTTTATGTTGCCATTTCTGTGAGCCGCTCGCGAATGCACTCACTTCATTTGATTGAGATTGACTATTACCATTCACTTCCGGATCCATATCCATGAGTTTGGTTCTAATGGCGTCGGTAGTAATTTTAATGCCCGAATGCTCGATAGCCATTATCATCGGCATAAATTTTTCCGACAATCCCGCCAACAATAAGCAACCAATCCACTCTTCACTGATATGAAATCCTGTCCCATTTAGTTTTTGTCCAGTTTCGACTATTAGCGTTACATATGACTGCATAGAAACGCAGTTTTCTAGGCGAATTGATATCAAATTACGTAATAGTGATATTCTTCTTGTAAAACCTGAATCATCAAATAATGCCTTTATCTTGTTCCATAGCTCCAACGAAGTTTTCACCTCTTTGATGTGGACATATAACGCACTATCTATAGTCATAATTAACTTTGCTTTGGTCCTCGTATCATCTGCGGCTTCTATATTCTTCCCAGAGTCTGGTTTAATGCAGTGCACCATATTTTCTAGGACTAGAAAGTTCTCCGCGGCGAAGCTCCACTCATTATAGTTCTCACGCCCCTTTAATTTAGGAACATTTACTATATAGTTCGTCATTCTTGCAAACTTTTATTGCACACACTGAATAACGCGTCACTAACTATATTTCAACGACTTTTCACTCGAGAAACTACAAACTTAAAAAGCAAACTTAAAGCGCTGGGCCCATAACCTGTAAATTAAACAACGTGTTGGCTCGTTCTTGGGCACAGAGTGACGTTTTTAATTGTCCTTCATACAAAACAGTACAGTAGCTGTGACAGTCCAATAGATGGCGTTAGTAGGTACATATTTTGATACTATACTAACACTCTGCGTGATCGAATCAGAAATGAGGAGATCCGCAGAAGAACCAAAGTCACCGACATAGCTCTGCGAGTCGCTAAACTTAAGTGGCAATGGGCAGGGCACATTGCTCGTAGAACCGATGGCCGATGGGGCAGCAAGGTTCTGGAGTGGCGGCCACGTACTGGAAGACGCAGCGTAGGGAGACCCCCAACAAGGTGGACCGATGACTGCGGGCAGCACAAGACCGGTCATCGTGGAAAGCCTTGGGGAGGCCTTTGTCCAGCAGTGGACATCTATAGGCTGAGGAAGAACCTAGTAACCAAGCACCAGGCCCGGATCGAAGGCGCGTCGTGTTCCACGTTCGCCTCAAAGAGTTGTCAGCAAATCATGATGGGATCCACGAGGATCGGTGTCTGCCAGGACCGCCGCTTGACCAATAGAGATACTGTGGCCCCTAGCGCACAAGCAAGTGAAGGTTTTAGTCAGTAAAAGTCCGACACACCCTTCCGCTCCGCCCAGAACAGGGCCTAGTAACTAGCTGGAATTATTCATGGCTGGAAATTTGGGTTTCATAGCTATGAATAATTATTTACTCTACTACCTGAAAGGTCACTGCTCCTTTTGGTATGTACGTACACACGAAGATCAACAGAATTCGTTAACTAACGCACTTAGTGTGTATGTCGTAGCCACAGAACAGCTTGTCAATTCTGTTGTCGCAGCCAACTATTAAGAAAGAATGATGTTTAATACTATATAAAAATATTACAAACTAGCGGCCGCCAGCGTCTTCGTTCGCGTGGAGTTAGTTATGCTCCGCTTCTATTCTATCCAACGCAAAAAGAATTTCTCAGATCGGACCTGTAGTTCCCGAGATTAGCGCGAACAAACAAACAAACAAACTCTTCAGCTTTATATATTAGTATAGATTAGGTACATAATTTTTATTTTATTTAGATTCTGCCTGATTCTGATTCCTGCTGATATATTTATTTAATAAACAACACTATTTTTTTTCGAATGCATTAATATACTTAGTGGAGTTTTGGAACTGTAACCATCATCATCATCTCAGCCACATGAAGTCCACTGCTGGACATAAGCCTACCCCAAGGATTTCCAAAAAGAACGGATGGAAGCGGCCTGCATCCAGCGCTTGCCTACGATTTTGGTCAGGTTATCCAACCACCTGATCGGTGGGCGTCCCACGCTTCGCTTACCGGTACGTGGTCGCCATTCAAGAGCCTTTCTGCCCCACCGGCGATCGGCTCTACGAGCTATGTACCCCGCCCACTGCCACTTCAGAGAACGAATCCGCTGGGCTATGACAGCGACCTTAGTTCTTCTATGAATCTCCTCATTCCTGATTCGATCACCTAGAGAAACACCTAGCTTAACCTTCTCCATAGCTCTCTGTGCGACCTTGAGCTTTCATATGAGGCCCATTGTGACGTACCACGTTTCTGATCTACATGTCATCACCGGTAACACACATTGGTTAAAGACTTTTGTCTTTAGGCACTGAGGTATTTGAACAGTTTCGGAGATATAACCTCTCCCTGTCTCACCCCTCTCTGTAGTGGAATAGCCTTCGTACTCTGCTCGTGTAGTCGGACCGTCATAGTGGCGTTACTGTATACCACTGTATATGCTCTTCAACACTTCGATATACCGATGGTCAATGCGGCATCCCTGGAGAGACTGGAGTACAGCCCAAGTTTTGACGCAATCAAAAGTTTTCTCATAGTCCACATACGCCGAGCGTAGTGGCCGATTCTACTTCTTCTTCTTCTTCAGCCTATACATGTCCACTGCTGGACAAAGGCCTCCCCCAAGGCTTTCCATGCTGACCGGTCTTGTGCTGCCCGCATCCATCGGCTTCCCGCGACCTTCACCAGGTCATCGTTCCACCTTGTTGGGGGCGTCTTCCGGTACGTGGCCGCCACTCCAAAACCTTACTGCTCCATCGACCATCGGTTCTACGAGCAATGTGCCCTGCCCACTGAACATACATACTCATTGACCTGTAAACTGTAATCAATTATATGTCAAATATATGCGAACCGAATTGATCATAGTAACCAAGCCACCACGGCCAAATAGGTTAGATTTGAACAACCGCGTGTAAATCGAGAGAGCAAAGTGAGGCGAGAACTACCTCTAAAGGCCAGGCAGTTGACTAAACAACTACGACAGCTATAGGTGACACGTTGTTATTACATAACTAGAAACCCACAAGTAATAAAATAGGAACCATGATGGTGAAAATTTTATGATGATATCACCATAAAATTTTACTGACCTCTTGCTTCTATCGTTAAACATCCTTCAAAAGCTTCTGCAAGATCAGAAACTATTAACTAGGACTTAGTGCTGATGATTCGGTTGAAAAAGCACCTAGAAGCTAGGTACCTACTTCATCATCAACCTTTTTATCGTCCAACGCCTCTCTTCGCAGCGGCCGCGTTCGCTACCGATACGCCACGCAGGCTGTCATCATCAACCTTTTTATCGTCCCGTATAGCATCGTACTACTGGGCACAGGTCTCCTCTCATACAGAGAAGGATTGAGCGTAATCACCACGCTTGCTCAACGCGGGTTGGCTATTTCAGACTTAAGTCCAAGTTTCCCCAAGATGTTTTTCTTCACCAATCAGTCATCAAAAGTCAGGAAAAGTTACATTGGTATCTACCCTGGTACTGGTACCTACCTGCCTGACCTGGAATCGAACCCGCACACTCATACTTGAGAGGCTGGTGTTGTAACCACTAGGCCACCACAAAACAATCGAAAAAAAAGTACGAGATAAAAAATTCGCCTTTGCAAAAAGGCTGTAGCGGTACCTACAAACGCCACAAAAACGAACAATGTGTCATACTGACGTCACACGAATTCTACATCTCGCAAGCAGAGTTTACCGTGCAACAACATACATACAACTTCCCAGCATCAACCATTGAGCAAGTGCCCGCCGGACACAACACTCTCCTGGTCGAAGGATCCTCCCTTTTTTATGGAGGGTAAGTGAACTTTACTCCTTATTCCTCTTGCCTCTATAGGGCTATAGCGCAGCATAATACTGAGCGATAGCCGTCTGGCGTCGATGGGACGCCTGTTTCAACCATTGCTTTTTTTATTGTGTTCTTGCTCTTTTTTTCATCATGTCAGGCCATAATATCAGCTGCCGGAAAAAGTTATCAGTTACCAGACAAAATCTTGCCGAAAAGCGATTCGTCGTGTTCCGCATGATGTCTAGTGAAGCGGTACTGAGGACTGATATGAGCAGCTGTGTTGCGATGTCTGCCGGCTACGATTCACCAAAAGTTATTGTGTTGGGAGTTTAGTCTTGGAGGGTCTCCAGATCAATCTCACTCTGGCACAGCTTCGTTGGTCATGTTGTTGGGTGGAACATTGCATCACCTCGTTCAACTGCCATTTTCCTTCCCATTTAATCAGTTTTTTTGAGTGAATAGCCTTTAATAAACAAGCGCGCTTTACCATCTACTATTACATCACTGCTTACCATCTGACGAGTTTGCGGTCAAGCACTCGTACGGACAGCGGTCGTACGGCGAGTTTCCACCCTTACGTTGTTAACACCACTATGATCCGGACGAAGCGTTTCGCCTCCTCTTTTATACCGCGTACATTGAGGAACTGGAACAATTTCCCAGCGGCGGTATTTCCGTCGGACTACAATTTGAGTGTCTTCAAGGCTAGAGTGAATAGGCTCTTCATAAACTAGTGCGCTTTACCATCAACGATTGCGGCACTGTTTACCATCAGGCGGGATTGCGGTCAAGCGCTAGTATAAATTTTGTTAAAAAAAAAAACCAGGAACTATAACAACTATTAGAAAACCCCGCAAGATACCACCAAATGTCCAAACAGTTTTGAACAACACGATTCTCGTCCACAGGTAGGTACGTCTCGCACTTGACCGTTTTATATTTTTACCTCGAGTACGGGCCATGTGTTGTAACCACGGTGCTACATCAAAGAACAAAAGAATTAGCTTCATAAAGAAAGTAAAAATAAAATGGTAGATACAGCGGGTTGTTTTTTGGGTAGTTGGGTTTTAATAATTTTATAAATACTAGCTTTCCGCCCGCGGTTTCGCCCGCGTGGAATTCGGTTATATCGCGTTTTTTAGATTTCCCTTGGGAATAAAACTAATTAAATGACGATTTTTTATCTAAAAAAAAATTATTAAATTACTAAAATGGCTATTAATAAATAAGAGTTGATCGTAGAAGGGTGAAAATTTAGGATTGTATGTATTTTTGTATGTTGTATCATCAAAAATAGAAACTAAAAATTTTGTATAAAAAATTTAAAAAAATTAGGGGTTTTACCCCTAACATTTAGGGGGATGACAAAATTTCATGGGAATCGGTTAAGCTGTTTCGGAAGAGTGTGGGAACGAAAACTGTGACACGAGAATTTTATCCATACTAATATTATAAATGCGAAAGTAACTCTGTCTGTCTGTCTGTCGGTCTGTCTGTCTGTCTGTCTGTCTGTCTGTCTGTTACGCTTTCCCGCTTAAACTTTTCAACCGATTTTGATGAAATTTGGTACTGATAACCTTTAAACCCTGAGAAAGAACATAGGCTACCTTTTATCCCGGAAAAATTTGATGTTCCCGAGGGAAATCTAAAAAGCGCGATATAACCGAACTCCACGCGGGCGAAGCCGCGGGCGAAAAGCTAGTAAGATATAAATAAACAAAAAAAACTGGTCCTTAGGAAAACATTGCTTCTCCAAATGTACTAAAAACAACTGAACTAGAACATAATAGCTACATAATTCGGAATAACATTCAATATGTAAATTTATTTCATAATTTTACCTACACGAGTAAAAGTACTAAGAAAATCCGATCTCCCTGGAGCTAACTCACAATGAAAATCTGAAACTCTTGTCATTGTGTTCACTAATGAGCAGCGCGACAGTTCCACAAACAATATAGCTGGCAGTAAGCCAGCAATGGAAGAGACAAACTATAAGGCTTTAAATTCATGAACAAAATCCGTAGTATTATTCTATAAACTTTGAATCTCATTCGAGTGACGTCATGATATTCGTAAATGAATTCATTTGTTTTTTGAGTAAACCTTAGCTGATTCTATTCTGTCGTTCTCCGTGGCGCATTGGTTAACACGCCTGCCTGCGACGTGGAAGCCCCGGGTTTGATCCCCAGCCAGGTCATGATGGAAAACGATCTTTTCCTGATTGGCCTGGGTCTTGGATGTTTATCTATACAAGGTGTAACATAAAGGGTATATACATACCAAGGGCATGGCATCTTTAGATGATATCAAACGATATCGGAAGGGTTTCAACTCAAAATAAAATACTCAAAAAATTGATACCAAATTTTCGGTTTCATGTGTTTCTTAAAATCAAATCATAACAAACGTGGCACCACACAACATACGTTAAAAACTACTCGTTACACGTCACGTTACTTGCAAAAATCGGATAAATGTCTTCAATAACTCTGTGCGCCTAGTATGATAGTAGCCTATCACACACGGTGTTTTTCCTTATAACTTCCTAACATAAAGAAATAGGATTAAAAAACCCTTCCAATATCGTTTGATATTATGTAAAGATGCCATGCCCTTGTTATGTATATATCCTTTATGTTACACGTTGTATATGTATCTATTATAAATATAGTATCGTTGAGTTAGTATCCCATAACACAAGTCTCGAACTTACTTTGGGGCTAGCTCGATTTGTGTGATTTGTCCGTATATATTTATTTATTGAATTTGAATCATATTGCTAATCCATTGCTCCAAATATTCGAAAAATGTACAAAACAACGTAAATAACGCAACGAATGACATTGAACTGCCAAGATGAAATCCAGTGCTACTAATAGTGTTTCACGATACAACCCTGTGGAGAGTTGTCTGTGAACGATCCATCATTATATCATTTTAGGGACCTAGCATTTAATTGCATTCAACGCTCAAGACGAAAATCCAGTGCGTGTTGCCAAAGATGACCTATGGAATTGAAACGTTGTAGCTCACAGTGGGCCTTATTCATCTTCATCTCAGCGTTAATCCCAGTCGCATCAGATTCAGTTCAGTAAAGTTTAGTATAGGTACATTCAAACGGTTTTCACCTCTCAAAAACACTTGCAAAATAGGTTAGTTTTATTCATTCCTCGTCACATTTTATTTGCTACCTGTTTCCCAGAAAACAAATGTGAACCTCTGCAGATTTATTTAAGAGCCTACCGTAACGATTTACCTCAGTCATCTATTATTGGTTTCGGGTACTTTCGTGAATCGATAATGTTATCAATCCCTTTCCCATGTGTACCATAGCGATTCACTGCAGACGTAGCAGTGGCATATAATAAGAATTGCAATCAATTAAAAATCAATCATGTGCTTCAAAATCAAAGCATTTATTTCAAATAAACCAGTTACAGGCATTTTTGAATTGTCAGAAGGTCGGTTAGTCAGTAAGGTGAAGCTAGTCGCCCATTCCAAAGAGTAGGTAGGTACCTATGGAGAAGAACGGGCAAGAAACTCCATGGTTTAAACCAATCAAGACAATATAATACGACTATTCTTTGCAGACACTTTCTGATATCATGGAGAGAGAGCTTAAAGCCGATTCACACGAATTTATTCGGCCAAAATATATGGTATAGATGGATCGTAACTCTATTTTTTTTTTTTCCTGAAAGTGATTGGGCGGTACTTCAGAAATATATAACGTTAATTATTGCTTATGCGAAACCCGAAACACGTGTCCAGTATTTTTAAGTAAAGAGTCTATGTACCAAATTGCAAAAAGATATAATGAAAAAACACAAAGTTATGAGCTTGTTATCTTACTTGGTTGTCCCAATAAAAATATAGTCAACGCACCGCTCGCCCGCCCGGAGGAGGGGGGCTGTCCAGCTAAGCGCACGCGCCTATGATCTACCATCAGCTATGTTGTGCGATTAGTAACCACAATGAAACAATTTCTAAATGTATTTGGGAAAAAATATAACATGCTGTAAAACTGATTGGAATCGATTCAGTTGCTTATTCTGAACAAACTGTATTCAGGTTTTGTATAAAGAAAAATAACGTTGTATAAATTTACAAAAAAAGGACAAGCGCGCACAAGTAATAAAATTTTATTAAAATAAAGTTATCTTAACCACATTTTCCTTCTCTGTATGAGAGGAGACCTGTGCCCAGCAGTGGGACGATAAAAAGGTTGATGATGATGATGATGAACCACATTTTATAAAATTCAAATGTGTACATTGCCTACCTACATATTTCTGGTTTGACAATTCGCGGACAAATTGATTTGCTTCCTGCTATTTAACTTCAAAAAAAGAACACAAATGTAACATAGAAAAAATAATTTATAAAATTTTAGAAAAGTGACAAAACGACATTTTATAAAATTCAAATGTGTACATTGCCTACCTACATATTTCTGGTTTGACAATTCGCGGACAAATTTATTTGCTTCCTGCTATTCAACTTCAAAAAAAGAACACAAATGTAACATAGAAAAAATAATTCATAAAATTTTAGAAAAGTGACAAAACGACATTTTATAAAATTCAAATGTGTACATTGCCTACCTACATATTTCTGGTTTGACAATTCGCGGACAAATTGATTTGCTCCCTGCTATTCAACTTCAAAAAAAGAACACAAATGTAACTTAGAAAAAATAATTTATAAAATTTTAGAAAAGTGACAAATTGCCCGTTTTGGGCGAGTAAATTCGTGCGGATCAACAAATAATCCGACCGAACTACTAACACTTTCAAAAGGGAAAACCTGTTCGATTTGAACACAATTTAAAAAATACGCTTCGTAAAAAGAAGTCTTTTCAATTCAACATAATTTGGGATCGGGTATTGGTGCATGAGCCTGTAAGTTGTAAGGGCCAATTGAAAGGTCCAGGGTAAGGGTTGGGTCCAAAAGGGTCGGACTTAGGACGGGGCGACGATCGGCTAACGATCTGTCGGTACACGTTACGAATTCGATATTTTCTTACATGTTATAACTTGATTAAGTTCGCCAAATAGTGCGTTACTGAAAAACCGGCCAAGTGCGTGTCGGACTCACGCACAAAGGGTTTCGTACCATTGATTTATGAAATTAAAGAATTTAAATTAGTTGTATGAAAGATTACGCGGTAATAAGCGGTTTACGATTTACGAGTTATTAAAAAAAACTACTTGCTAGATCTCGTTCAAAACAATTTTCGTTGGTACTTTTTATAGTAATGTACATCATATGTTTTTTTTAGATTTTTCATGTTCTTATTTTAAAAGTTAAAGGGGGGGCGGCAACTTTTTTGTACTTTGGAAGCGTCTGTCACGCAACCTATTCGGTTTAGAAAAAAAATATTTTAGAAACCTCGGTATCATTTTTGAAGACCTATCCATAGATACCCCACACGTATGTGTTTGATGAAAAAAAACCTTTTGAGTTTCAGGTCTAAGTATGGGGAGCCCCCAATATTTTTAATTATTTTTTTATTTGCATCAAAATCTTAATGCAGTTCACAGAATACATCTACGTACCAAGTTTCAACAGGATAACTCTTAAGCCTGCAATACATGTTGGCCGAGCGTTGCCGAGTGAAGGAAGGCCAATACCAACATCTAGACAGTTTATTTGCCTGGTCTTGCTATCGCTCGGTGTCGCTCGCCTAGTTGGCTGAGTAAAGACAAGCGCCAACGTGTATAGACCTCATTTGACGTAACTTGCCTCCACTCGCAGTCGCTCGCGATCACTTGCCTCACTTCGGAGCGGTGTCGGTTTTTCAGCACAAATCAAAGGCGCTCGCGCGCGCTCGGCCAATAGTATTCAGGTAACAACTGACAGGGCCCAACATGTGGGCATCTTCTCAAAGCTCGTCTATGTTGGCCATTTGTATTGGTTTCCTTCAAACTTGCCAAACGTATAGACAGTAGCGCTTGCCTTGTATCAATTTGCCTAGGCTCGCGCTGGTCTAAGCTCGACCAACATGTATTGCAGGCTTTATAGTTTCGGAAAAAAATGACTGTGGCATACAGACGGACAGACAGACATGACGATTCTTTAAGGGTTCCGTGTTTTGCCATTTGGCTACGGAACCCTAAAAATGGATAACTGCCACATTATTCGCAATAGATTATTCAGAACTGAGGGGAACAGATCTCGTGGAAGGTCACCGATGAGGTGGACCGACCAAATCAAGTCGGCATTGGGGGGACCTATAATGAATGCTCCAGACTGTCGTCCAACAGGGATAGATGGAGAGAGATCGTGCGGCGAGCTACATCAACGTCTCGAATTCAGTCATAGTGACCACAACCGTTCTGTCAAGAGCGAAACGAAAAGAAAAGACCACATTATTATGAAGGTCTTGTTCAAAATATAGGTCTATTTTAAGCCTCTGTTTAAAAAGAAGACCATGAATACAAATAAAACCTCTGTTTTTCTTAACTACTGGGCCACTCGGATTTATACGTCTTATAATCTATCCTTTTATACATAAATATTTCCATTTTAATGATATTTTTTTGCTTTCTTTGTTTTTGGCGAGTCTAGCTGGCATTTGGTAAACAATTTCATTTTATGTTGTGTTCATTACTATACATGATCTTGTATAAAATCATGTGTTTTTTAAATGAACAGACCGGTGTGCTGCTGGGGAGTTTTTCCGCCACTTCTTCTTCCCTGGTTTGAGGAACCCTCTTATATAATATTGACGTTTGAAAAGTGCTGATTCCCAGCCTTCTTCTTCAGCCTATAGAGGTCCACTCAGCAGTGGCCGGTCATTGTGGAAAGCCATGGGGGAGGCCTTTGTTGCAGGACCGGTCTTGTGCTGCCCGCATCCATCGGCTTCCCGTAGCCTTCACCAGGTCATCGGTCCACCCTCTTTTTCATGCCACAACAACGCATTTGGATATTTTTGCAATTTTTTAATAATTTTTGCCTGCTTGAGTAGCTGACTTCAAATTAATATATTTGTCATCATTGATAAAATATTAAACAGATACGATATATTCTAACAAACTGACCAAAAAAAATGTGCCGAACGCAGCAGCAGCACACATGCATATTTTTATACGGCATACATTGGTACAGTGTGAGTGAGATGGGGCGCAATCTAAAGCATAGAGAAGAAAAAGATGGCTTGTGTTTGTCGTTTGCGCTGTTAGTGTTTGTCGTTTGTTTTTACGAGTGTATCGAGAGTGACTAAAGCGAGATACAGGACTTACTTCCTTTTGTACGCTTCATTTTTAGTGCGCTAGTGACATATCTACCTTAGTTTAATATTTTATCAATGTTTGTCATTTAATAAGCGATTCTTTAAGTACAAAAATTTAATCATGTGCCTAAGTTAATAAATTAATAAAAGTGTCTAACACAAAAAATAATTAGGTAGATAAATTTCAATACAATTAAAAAATTCAGACTTTCACCGTCACTCTTATAGTGTAATGTTGGCTTTTACCTTACTATTTGAAAAAAAAAAAACACTTTTACCGTGGTTTCATATAAACAAACCCTTTATTTTTATTTTTTTTTATTTTGAGTGCCGGGCCCCTGGTCATAGTGTGCCCCTAGGCACCGGCCTAAAGTACCTTATGGATAATACGGCACTGTCCAAAATCGTCCTATAGAACACCGAAAGGCTAGCTACCCTACGCCTGTCATCATCATAATCTCAGCGTTAATCCCAGTCTTTTTTTTCAGCTTTGGAGTCTGGGGTCCGCTTTACCAGTCTACTACTGATTTTGGCTAAACTTCGATATTTTCCGTGAAGCGACTGCCGTCTGACCTCCACAACCCGAAGATGATATCTAAGCATTGCAGTTAGACCAATTGTTAGACTTTTGAGGGCTCCAACAACCCGTAACGTCTGCCACTAAATGTTCGTATGGCAACCGGGACCAACGGTGCCGTGCAAATATTCATATTCATGCATACAAATATTTGCACTGTGCGGGGATTGAATCCGCGCCTCCTTGCGCAACGGCCGCGTTCGGTCAGGTTCGGTCAGGTTTCTTACTAACTACAACGGTTATTAACACACAAAAAAAATAAAGTACGTTTAACATCCGAAATTGTACAGACGACAAGACATCTCTTAGACTCTTCTACAATCTATCAGATTTTTTAGTGAATTTTCAACTTTATCGCTAGAGCATTAAGGCTCACGGTTGATTGGGAAGTTTTGACCGTTACGGGTAGCTTCACCTGCTGTCATCCATACAAAAACTATTTTAACATCTGCTGTACAAAAATGTAACAAAACTGTGTCCGTTTATTAGACTAAAAAGCTATTATTTCACAAATGTGGTAGCAAACTTCAACAGATGACTAATCTAAATAACGCTGAAATAAATCCATACTAATATTATAAATGCGAAAGTATCTCTGTCTGTCTGTCTTCTTTCACGCCAAAACTACTGAACCGATTGTAATGAAATTTGGTACACAGATAGTCTAGAGCCTGAGAAAGGACATAGGATATATAACATCCACACTATATGTACAAAATTGTTGCGAAAATGGGAACGAACGCGGACGTACACATTGCTCCCATTATTTCAACAGGCGCTTATAAACTGAAGTTCACGCGGACGGAGTCGCGGGCAACAGCTAGTCTTAGATAAAAAACTGCTTACCAACGCCAAACAAGTACTTTCTTTCTATATTTCTGTGTTTCAAAAAATTGGTCTATAAAACTATGTCCGTAATTAAAAAGTCGATCTAGAAATCAGTGTAAATTTTTACACACAGGAAAACCCATTGAATACAGTACTAAATTCCTATTTTAAAATAAATACATATTTAAAAGTAAAAGAAATCGTAACCACCTGTATATCCCCGTCCCCCAATGAAGTTAGCTGCGCGGACGCAACGAAATCGTTCATCGAACTCGACACATCTGTTTCTTTGTGCACAGGCCCGAATGCCAGACTGTCTCGAGTGTGTTCCTTGCTTTATAACTTGATGCAACTTTGTAAAATCTAACCCCGAAGTTAAATAGTTTAAATTAGTTGTAGTTAATAATGTTATATGCGATTATAGTATTTCAAGTTTTTATGTTATAGTATTAAAATAAATAAATAATCAAAATTATTATTTTGAAACTTATATTTTAAGGTTGTGATCCAGTTATGGTTAAACCATCTCTCAAAAGGTTAGTGCGATACGAAACTTAACTAAAGTTTTGCTTTGTTCTGTTTTGGTTGAGTTATTTTAGCGCAATTGCTCATCAGGCCATTCTTTCATGATATCTTTTATACTGTCTCTCATCTCTTATACCGTGTAGATTGTCTTCAAGGGTATAGTGAATAGGCTCTTAATAAATGAGCGCGCTTTACCCTCAACGATTGCATTACTGCTTACCATCAGGCGGGATTGCGATCAGGCACAAGTTTATAGTATTAAAAAAACTTATAGGTATATTAAAAATTATATACTAACCTAATCCTCTATTAAAAGTTAATTTGTAACGTCATAACTAACTACATACTAACTATATACTAAGATATCTATACTATACTATAACTAAGATATACTCATCATCATCTCAGCGTTAATCCCAGTCGCATCCGCAGCTTTTTCAGCTTTGGAGTCTGGGGTCCGCTTTACCAGTCTAACTACTGATTTTGGCTAAACTTCGATATTTTCCGTGAAGCGACTGCCGTCTGACCTCCACAACCGAAGGCGAAATCTAAGCATTGCAGTTAGACCAATTGTTAGACTTTTGAGGGCTCCAACAACCCGTAACGACTGCCACTAGATGTTTGTATGGCAACCGGGACCGACGGCTTAACGTGCTTTCCGAGGCACGACCAGACCAGTGTAAATATTCATATTCATGCATACAAATATTTGCACTGTGCGGGGATCGAACACGCGCCTCCTTGCGCAACGGCCGCGTTCGCTACCGCCACGCCACGGAGGCTGTCATAACTAAGATATACTATATACCTATTTCTACAAATATTTGTACGCCATTAACGGCAAAACATAGAGATCACCATAATTATTTTATACTTACCTATGTTTTAGAAATAAAAAACTTTGACTTTGACTTCGACTTTGAGAGGATGCCTGTGTCCCAGTAGTGGATATTTCAACTAATAGTAATTATTGTAATAAACGTTATTACCAGCATACGCAGCGCAACATATGTATGTACGGAAGACAGCTGGTCAAACTACCCGAAAATGTCAAATATTCCCATTTGACATTGAGCCTTAATTCTTTAGAGATTAAGCTGAAAATGTAATAAATAAATCTGACAGATTGTAGTAGCTTGATGTGCTGTTGTCTGTACTTTAAACACATTCATAGACTTAGGCCCCCTTCATGGCACGCCAACTAGCTCGATCCTGAGCAGTTCTCCGCCAGCCACTACCAGCCACCTTTTTGATGTCGTCGCTCTATCTCGCCCAAGGGCGTCCTACGCTACGTTTGCCGAGACGCGGTCTCCACTCGAGGACCCGTTTACCCCATCGGTTGTCGATCCTGCGGCATATGTGACCAGCCCATTGCCACTTCAGCTTGCTAATCCTCTCAGCTATGTCGGTGACTTTGGTCCTCTGTCGGATCACCTCATTTCTGATGCGGTCCTTCAGAGAGACGCCCAACATAGCGCGCTCCATAGCTCGCTGAGCGGCTTTAAATTTATGGACTATTCTGACCGTTAGTGTCCACGTCTCGACTCCGTAAGTCAACACTAACTTTGCAGAATAGGTACTACTATTTTAATCCATTGCGTCATGTATGACAAAACTTGTCTTCTCAACAAAGCGATTAATGCAATGAATGTTATTCAACTGTCACACTGACACCCGTTGAAACCGTTGAATGTTAGTTTATAACGCAAACAAAAATAAAAATAGTTACTTTTTGGTCTTCATTACGTTTCCTTTCCAAAGATTCAAACAACAAATATTACACATAAATGCCATTTAATTTCGAACCAGCCCACCCTGTATACGGGGCCCCTAATAAAACGGCCGCGCCGAAACCGTTCATCGAACTCAGGACATCTGTTTCCATGCGCACGCGCCACGCACTGACTCGCTCATTCATCGCAACGTTTTTGTTGTTTTAAATATCCTCCTCGTTTGCTTTCAAGCTGTCTTCGTTGGGGTGGTGGGCAGGGAAGGAAGTGTAATTGACCTTTTTTGATAAATACAGCACCCTAATTATGTAACACATTGTTACTATTAATTGACAGCCTCGGTGGCGTAGCGGTAGCGAATGCGGCCGCTGCGCAAGGGGGTGTGAGGCAGTGCAAATATTTGAGCCCTCAAAACTCCAACAATTGGTCTAACTGCAATGCTTCGATGTCGCATTCGGGTTGTGGAGGTCAGACGGCAGTCGCTTTAGATTCTCTCTCTGCAAAATCAGCAGTTAGACTGGTAAAACGGGCCCCAGGCTCTAAAGCTGAAAAAGCTATGGATGCGACTTGGATTAACGCTGAGATGATGATGATGATCATTGTTACTATCAATTGGAGTCATTATGAAGAAAAGCTCATCTATTGTTCCATATGTTTGACAAATGTGCCTGTTCAACAGCGTGAAAAGGCAATGAATTTTATTAAACTGTCAAAATGCAATTACCGTTCAGATGTTTTAGGTGTTCGATATTTTTGGTGCTTTGTTTTCAAAAAGCTGTTCAGAGTTAAAAAAAAAATATTTTCCAATAACAAATTACAAAGACTTACTTGAGTTCCGTACGTAGATTAAACAGAACCCTATTTCTAAGATTACACTGTCCGTCCGTCTGTCTGTCTGTCTGTCACCAGGGCCTGTAGCCAAAGTAACATCGCTTCATAGCGAAGCGAAATCGAATACCAAACCAACCAATGGCGGGAACGATTGACCACGTGATTTATCGCGTCGCGTGATCAATCGTTCCCGCCATTGGTTGGTTTGGTATTCGATGTCGCTTCGCTATGAAGCGATGTTACTTTGGCTACAGGGGCAGGAAGGTAATTGTGTAACACACTATCAGTAGCAATTGGTTTAGTTTTGACAGTTCAAGAACATTCATTGCGTTATTTACGTTTTTGAGCAGTTACATGTTTCGAACATGGAGGAGGTTGGAGAAATGGATTAGCGATATGCTTCAAGTTGAAAGTAATATTGTGTTAGCCAATTAAGATGTAGGCTGTATCTCATTAACCGTGAGAGATAGGCAGTTGAAATATTCAGAGATGAATTATTTCTGTTCCCGCTATGATACCCATCATAATTCAGCGTTAATCCCAGTCGCATCCGTAGCTTTCCAGCTTTGGAGTCTGGGGTCCGCTTTACCAGTCAAACTGCTAATTTTGGCTAAACTTCGATATTTTCCGTGAAGCGACTGCCGTCTGACCTCCACAACCCGAAGGCGATATCTAAGCATTGCAGTTAGATCAATTGTTAGACTTTTGAGGGCTCCAACAACCCGTGACGACTGCCACTAGATGTTCGTATGGCAACCGGGACCAACGGCTTAACGTGCTTTCCGAGGCACGACCAGACCAGTGCAAATATTCATATTCATGCATACAAATATTTGCACTGTGCGGGGATCGAACCCGCGCCTCCTTGCGTAACAGCCGCGTTCGCTACCGCTACGCCACGGAGGCTGTCATGTGTATATTTTGTTTTATCAAATCAATAAAAATTGACAAATATAAAAGGCATCAAAGATCAGGAGTGGTGGCTGGTGACATCACAGCTCGCTAAAAAGTGTAGCGTGCAGTGACGTCACACGAGTTTTCAACGCACTGTGTCGCCTTAATTTTTTGTTTATATGAAAAAAGAAAAAATATGTGTCTAGTAGTTTTTGGAAATCTGACTGATGGACTAATTCGATTTTTTAGTCAACTACCCTATTGCCGTCACTATAAAGAAAAGCTAATCCATTGCTCCATATGTTCAAAAAATGTGCCTGCTCAACAGCGAGAAAAGGGCAATGAATATTGTTCAACAGTCAAAACGCAATTACCCTTCAGATGTATTACCTAAGTGTTTGAAATATTGGTGCTTTGATTTCAAAAAACAGCTCAGCTCTTTACAGTTCAGTTCAAGGAATTTATTTTCCAATAAGAAATTACAAAGATTTCACCTACTTTGTCCGTCTGTGTGTTTATCACCAGTCTGAATCTCATGAACCATGGAAGCTACGCAGTTTTAATATTCAGTGATGATGTATATTTGTTGCCGTTATAATGATAAGTACTAAAACACAAAATAATCCTACACAGCGGACGTGATTTTTATACAAAGATAATGATACGGAACCCTTCGTGCGGGAATCCGAATAGGACTTGGCTAGTTTTCAGCTAGAATTTTTCCAGCGACTATCTGCCTATAATCTATATTTCCGTCGTAATCCATACTATACTAATATTATAAATGGGAAACTAACTCTGGCTGTCTGTCTGTCTGTTACGCTTTCCCGCTTAAACCTCTCAACCGATTTTGATGAAATTTGGCACAGACAATCTTTAGACCCTGAGAAAAGAACATAGGCTACCTTTTATCCCGGAAAAATTTGATGTTCCCGAGGGAAATCTAAAAAGCGCGATATAACCGAACTCCACGCGGGCGAAGCCGCGGGCGGAAAGCTAGTTTAGAATAAAGGCCGATTCGATTAGTGCGCTATGCGCTTTAACATTAAGAGGCAACTCTTACTCTAGTAGTGCGTTCTCTATACAAACGTATTCCGCTGTTTTCTTCGGGAATTTTTCTACAATTTTATACCGTGATTATACGTGCCCCTATTATTTGATTTTTCCCGAAACTTGATTAACAAAAGAAATACGATACTTCAAAATCGCGAATAATAATCCAATTTTACCGTGATGTTCAGATGACTATTAGACAAACGTGTTAAGTTTTTGACAAAAAATAAAATAATAGAAGCATAGGTATACTTTTCCTCTAAATTTTGATACAAAAATAATTCAGATCTGTCGTGTATTGAAAAAGCAGCAGAATACGAAACGTCTTTTGGTCAACGTTTTTGTAGGTAAAATCAGCCTGAGCTGCAATTGTATTTTTCGCACCTAATCGGGGGAAGTTGGAAGCAGCGCGATGGTAATAGTTTCTTCAAATACCTATTTTCCAAATTCCTCGGCACTAGAGTCCCCTCTTAAGCCCGGTAAGGACCAGCCCCCTAATTGGCGAACACATTTTTGTCAAATAATTGCGACTAGTTGGCATCAGTTGGGATCTTTCGGACCGCCCATTGGTCCGTTCGGTCCAAACGATCCCAACTAGTCCCAATCGTTTGACAAAAATGTGTTCGCCGATTAAGGGGCAGGCCCAGGTCGACGGCGCGTTGTGTTTCACGGGCGCTTCAAAGAGATGTCAGCACATCGTGACGGGGTCCACGAAGACCGATGCCTGGTTCAGGATGGCGGTTTGGTCAAAAGAGAAACCGTGGCCTTGGCGCACAGACAAGAGAAGGAACACGAGTGGGTTTTAGTCAGTAAAAGTCTGACACGCCCTTCCGCTACAGCTAGAGCGGGAGAGCTCATTTGATCATTTCCCATCCACACCAAAAAAGGGGGATGAGACTTATTCAGTTAATTAATAAAACTTTTTACAAAAAAAAAAAAATCAACGACTTCTATAAAACACTACAAATTGAAAAATAACTAATTTCGGAAGTCGGTGTCTTTGGTTTTTGTATATTTGTTTTTGACCAGCTTGACAGTTGTTCTTTTTGACAGTTGAGCAGCTACCGCAAGGTAACTGCTGTAAATCGTTGAGGAGTTCCCTCGCCTGTCTCCCGGCTCCATCATCAGATCTACTCCAGACCCTTTTTAAATTGTAGTGCTATAAAATGGCTAATGGAAAAACTTACAAATGCACTAGATGATCCTAGAATGTTTGAATGTTCCCCTTGATTTCTCTAGTCTTCCACCATCAAACCCTGATGTCCTTATCATGGTACCACCCTGGGAATATGTTCTTTCCAACAAAAAATTGAAAGAATTGTCAAAATCGGTACACAAACGACGAAGTTATGCGCGAACAACATAAAAAAAGCTTATATACGGTCGAATTGAGCAACCTCCTCCTTTTTGAAGTAGGTAAAAAAAATACAAAATTTTTCATTCAATATACATAAGAAGTTTAACAAATTACTGTAACGTATATGGTATAATTACGTTTCTTCATTTATAGTAATTGCTACACGATTCTGAAGCTATGAGAAATCAGATTCTCGCCGTGATGTTATCAATAACAGCTTGATGCATTGACTTCCGTTCGAGATTATCTATTCTATGGTATTCTATTTTTAATGAAATAATGAATGAAAATAACGGAAGGCATGAACTACCAGTTGTTTTGTAGTTACATTCCACACACAAATACAGACAGATAGATGATCATCATAATCAGACTATAATGTTCCCACTGTTGGCACAGGCCTCCTCTCGGTGAGAGGGAGTGGGCCGTAATCTACCGCGCGGGCCCAGTGCGGGTTGGTAGGTGTCACAATATGTCTTAGATATTTGTTTCTGGCTCTAGGCCATGTCGGTTTCGTCATTATGTTTCCTTCACCGCTTTGAGAGCAGTGGTGATGAAATAATTTACACAAAGTATTAAGGCTATTCCAAAGGCTATATCGAATTAGGAATGAGGAGATCCGGAGAAGAACTAACACATATATGGGGCACATAGCGCGTAGAGCCGACGGCCGATGGGGCAGAAAGGCTCTTGAATGGCAACCACGTACCAGCAAGAGCAGTGTCGGACTTCCACCGACTAGGTGGTCGGATGATCTGCACAAAATCGCAGGGAAGCGCTGGATGTAGGCCGCGTCTAACCGTTCTTTTTGGAAATCCTTGGGGCAGGCCTATGTCCAGCAGTGGACTTCATGTGGCTGACATGATGATGATGATGACACAAAGCAACTACAACTTGTAAGTCGCTGTCGATATCACTAGGCCACCGCTACTCTCAGATAAATCCAATATTACTGGACGCTTAGGGCAGTGGTCAAGCTATTGACTGCTGCGCTGCGTGTCGCGGGTTCGATTCCCGCACGGAACAAATATTTGTATGACCTAAAAGTAGTTGTTCCGGGTCTGGCTATTTGTGTATGTGATTTTATACAATACTGGGGAAATTCGTAGCGTGGGGCTTTTTTTTAACAAAATAAAAAATTCTGTAACCATATTGGTGACCAACCAACGGTGAAAACTTATGTGAAGTGATCGTGGAGTGAGCTGTTATTCCAACTAGTGATAGGGTTTGACACTACTGACAGGTCATTTCAACTAGTGCTACGGTTTGACACTACTGACAGGTCATTTCAACTAGTGCTACGGTTTGACACTACTGACAGGTCATTTCAACTAGTGCTACGGTTTGACACTACTGAAAGGTAATTTCAACTAGTGCTACGGTTTGACACTACTAACAGGTCATTTCAACTAGTGCTACGGTTTGACACTACTGACAGGTAATTTCAACTAGTGCTACGGTTTGACACTACTGACAGGTCATTTCAACTAGTGCTACGGTTTGATACTACTGACAGGTCATTTCAACTAGTGCTACGGTTTGACACTACTGACAGGTAATTTCAACTAGTGCTACGGTTTGACACTACTGACAGGGTGATTTCAACTAGTGCTACGGTTTGACACTACTGACAGGTCATTTCAACTAGTGCTACGGTTTGACACTACTGACAGGTAATTTCAACTAGTGCTACGGTTTGACACTACTGACAGGTCATTTCAACTAGTGCTACGGTTTGACACTACTGACAGGTCATTTCAACTAGTGCTACGGTTTGACACTACTGAAAGGTAATTTCAACTAGTGCTACGGTTTGACACTACTAACAGGTCATTTCAACTAGTGCTACGGTTTGACACTACTGACAGGTCATTTCAACTAGTGCTACGGTTTGACACTACTGACAGGTCATTTCAACTAGTGCTACGGTTTGACACTACTGACAGGTCATTTCAACTAGTGCTACGGTTTGACACTACTGACAGGTAATTTCAACTAGTACTACGGTTTGACACTACTGACAGGTCATTTCAACTAGTGCTACGGTTTGACACTACTGACAGGTCAACTAGTGCTACAACACTACTGACAGGTCATTTCAACTAGTGCTACGGTTTGACACTACTGACAGGTCATTTCAACTAGTGCTACGGTTTGACACTACTGACAGGTCATTTTAACTAGTGCTACGGTTTGACACTACTGACAGGTCATTTCAACTAGTGCTACGGTTTGACACTACTGACAGGTCATTTCAACTAGTGCTACGGTTTGACACTACAGACAGGTAATTTCAACTAGTGCTACGGTTTGACACTACTGACAGGTCATTTCAACTGGTGCTAGGGTTTGACACTACTGACAGGTCATTTCAACTAGTGCTACGGTTTGACACTAATGACAGGTCATTTCAACTAGTGCTACGGTTTGATACTAATGACAGGTCATTTCAACTAGTGCTACGGTTTGACACTAATGACAGGTCATTTCAACTAGTGCTAGTAGTACAATAGTAGTAGGATAATATTAGTAGGTGACATTAATTCTAACATTATTAAGAAAAAATGACAAAACATTACTAATTAGTCATCTATCTTTTTAACGACTTCAAAAAGGAGGAGGTTCTCCTGAAGCTGAATCACCAAACAATCCACAGACCAACCGCAGCAGGGGTACCTTAACCTGATCGATCGACCAGCTATTTAGCCCCTCTTTTCCTTCATACCCCTCACTCAGAAACATTCCTCTTTATTATGTAGACAAACATTTGTGAGCCATCGCGTTAGCAACACCATTGACAGATCTACATAAAGTACAAACGATTGATATTTAAAACAGCTGACGAAATGCAAATGGCGTCGAGTTAGGGACCGGCGCCATCTTTGTGACGTCAGAATGGTCGCTGTATGTGAAGTCCAGGTTTGGTTCATCATTATTATTAATTAGATTTTGTTTTTTTTTTATAAATCATAAACTAGTGCTCGACCGCAATCACGCCTGATGGTAAGCAGTGATGCAATCGTTGATGGTAAAGCGCGCTAGTTTATTAAGAGCTTATTCACTCTAGCCTTGTAGACACAACTGTAGTCCGACGGAAACACCGCCGCTGGCAAATTGTTCCAGTCTCTAGATGTACGCGGTATAAAATAAGAGGCGAAACGCTTCGTTTATCGAATTAAATCATGCAATTCCCTCTCACACTTTGAACTTTGCGAGAACGCCAAGTTTCTTGGTAGCCTTAACCTTAACCTTAGCTTTTGAAGTTATTAACGATATTAGTAAATGATGCTGTTTTATACAAGAGTGTGTTATAAATTCGGGCAAATCGGTTTGGAACAAGATCAAAACGTAATGGCAGTGTTTCTTGAGACAGTTTCGGTAATTACACCATTTTTGAGTCACTCATTGAGGGAACAATGGCGCTAAATAAGACAGTAGAAGTTAAACTCTTGTTCGTTTCTAATTCAGTTAAAGTTGTGGTTTAGTTTCGATCCCATTTCGTACCGCGCTAAAGTATTAATTTCGATTGAAAAAAAAATTACGTACGAGTGATACTTATATTTACCTACATTGCTTAATTTTTCAATTGTAGGCAGACGGAAACACCGCCGCTGGCATATTGTTCCAGTCCCACGATATACGCGGTATAAAAAGACGAAAGTGGTGTTAACTCGCCATACGACGACAGGTCGTCAGATGATGGAACGGAGATGGGGTAATTAAGTCATGCAATTCCCTCGCACACTCTCCAAAATGCATACAATAGAACACTGACAGGCTGGCTATCACCTGTGCTCCAGGCTTTGGAGACCGTTTTGAACTAAATCTGGGTCCCAATTAACCTCTTCGCACGCCTCTCCACTGAATCCCAAGTTGCCAGGTGGCATTTTGCAGCACCAGCCTAAATATGGCTGCAGTACACACGAATGGATCCGTGTTTCATATAACATTGGAAGATGTCCTGGTGTGAACGCCAAGTTTTATGGCAGCCTTGGCTTTGGACTCAATGAACTGCCCAAAGATAAGATTCGAGGAAATCTAAACTCCCAAAAGCTGAAGGCGATCGGTGCTCCAAGAATACATTCCGAAAAGTAGGAGCCAAGGTAAACGGGTTTCTTTTGGCGGTAAATAGACACATTTGTGTTTTGGTGGCGTTGAATGCCACAAGACTAGCTTCACCCCATTCGGAGACTGCCTGTAGTGCAACATTCGTACGTTCTACCATAGCCCCTCTTTCGAAGCAGATTACAAACATTATAAGCCGTTGGTCCCGGTTGCCATACGAACATCTAGTCGCAGTCGTTACGGGTTGTTGCAGCCCTCAAAAGTTCAACAATTGGTCTAACTCCAATGCTTCGATGTCGCCTTCGGGTTGTGGAGGTCAGACGGCAGTCGCTTTACGAAAAATCGCAAAGTTCAGCCAAAATCAGCAGTTACACTGGTAAAGCGGACCCCAGACTCCCAACGTTGAAAAGCTTCGGATGCGACTGGGATTAACGCCGGGATGATGATGATGATAAACACACAAGAAGAGAGATACTAAAACTCTTACAAAGGTGATGCATAAATATCTAAAGATATCTCTTCTAGTAGAGCAGTAAATAGATTAATTATCAAACGTTTCTACCCCAAAATAATCACGTGAGATTAATTATCTTAACGAATGGACACAGACAGACTGTCCCTCATTTCCATGATTAGATATGATATGAATAATTCAGTCTCCATTCTGCTTAGTTTCACAATAAAGGCGTTTGCAAGCGGATAAAAGTTACGACTTCGACGAAAATGGATAAAATTATTTTTCCAAGGATTTGTTCCAGTAGGTAAGCAAAATTATTCGTTCAATTTTGAATTAACATTTCTCAAATTAAGCCCTGGGTGAGGATTTGTAGAGTTTCGCATACTGGGCATTGTTGTGTATTGTTTTAATTATTATTTTTATACATACATGTATTATTATTTTCCTATTGCAGGAATGCTGGAAGAGATTTCTTATGAAATAAGCAACACGTCTGTACCTTTTCCTTTTCTGTTTTTATTATATATGCGTGTACATAAATGGTAAATTCTTACTTTATATTATAAGTCGGAAATTGAGTTTGTTTGTTTGTTCCGCTTTCACGCCGTAACTACAGAACCGATTGCTTTGAAATTTTACAGACGTAAAGTTAGAAGTCCGGATCAAGTAATAGGATACTTTTTATCCCGGAAGAAAATGATATTCCCGAGGAAAATCTAAAAGCTCGATATAACCGAAATCCACGCGGGCTAAGCCGCGCGGGTGGAAAGTTAGTATAAAATAAATGAATGAAATAAAAGTAACTGATCTCTCACAGAGAGGAGGCCTGCGTCCCAGCGGTGGGCACATTATAACTGAGTAACAGCGCCCCGTGGTTTCACCCGAATAAGTTTCTATCCCTGGGTATATCAGGATATAGTTTTTACTATGCAATATGTCATCATCATCATCATTTCAGCCGAAAGACGTCCACTGCTGGACATAGCTCCATAGGATATTTACGACGACCGGTCCTGCGCCTCCCGCATCCAGCCATTTTCCGCGACCTTTACCAGGTTTTCGGTCCACCTTGTTGGGGGCCTTCCTACGCTGCGTCTTCCGGTACGTGGCCGCCACTCCAGAACCTTACTGCCTATCGGCTTTACGAGCAATGTCCCGCCTACCACTTAATTGTAGCGACTCAGAGAGCTAATTATTAATTACTATAATCCTTACAAATAATAAATCCGTATAACGCAGGTAAATGTGCGTCAACTATGCCTACCCTTTTTTACATAACCGGGCAGCCGGCAGACTGACTAATCGGCCTTCTCCAACAGGTGGTTAGCAGATGCATTGTTGTAAAGTACCGTTGGCAGATTAATTGGAACTTGTTTCTCGTATTTTTTTTTGTGACTTAATGACAGTTGTTAAAGTTAAGACTGCATATTCTTAAAGAACAGTTTTATTTCACTTTGTCAAAAATGGGGCTGCTTTGAAAATGGCGGGGCGGATACAAAAATATACAGGACCGAAATAATTTTTGTAAGCCAAAATCCCATAGGCGTGATAGATGTATGTTATTTAAGCCCCATAAAATGGAAGGAAAAACATAAAAAAAACAAATACACGGTCGAATTGAGTAACCTCCTCCTTTTTGAAGTCGGTTAAAAATCATAGACAGTTTAGACGTGATAAAAAAAAATTGGTTACTAAAAATACATGAATGTAAAGTATACGTAGATATCATTTATGAGAATAATAAAATTTCCTCTACAAATCATGGTAGTGAATTGCATAGTTTTTACTTCAAATGACTGACACCGTGACATGTCCTGGAGGCAAAACTTCGAATACATGCGACATCTACCACTGGGCCTGGGTGGTAGATTGCGGCCCACTCCCTCTCACCAAGAGGAGACCTGTGATCCAGGAGTGGGGACATTATAGTCTGATTATGTACGTTATGTACTTATAATAACTTAATCAAAATATCTTAATCTTATGGCTTATGTGAAATTTACTGTCAAATATAATCTTAACTGTTGTATACATATCGACGCTTGAAAGGCAATCATATCTAAGCGACAAAAATTCGTAAATTGAGTTATATACACCAAACGACGCAGAAAAATTTGGCGGTTCGAATGGTGTATATAACTCAATTTACGAAATTTTGTCGCTTAGATATGATTACTTTTCAAGCGTCGATATGCAGCTCCTTAAGTTCGGTTACAATGGAAATAGTAGATTGTTTTCTCGATGGTAGGCACATTGGATGCCGGCAGAAGTTACCACCCACCAGACAAAGTCTTGCCCCCAAGCTATTCGTCGTGTCGGCATGATGAACTGCTGAAGCCGTGCGGAAGACAGGTCTAAGCAGTTGTCTCTGTGCCGGATACGATGCGTCAAATGTTGTTGCATCGGGGTTTTGCTCGTGGAGGGTCTCCAGATCAATCTCCCCCTGGCGCAGCATCGTGGTTGGGTTTCACATTGCATCACCTCGCTTAACAGCCGTCTTCCTTGCTATTCATTCAGTTTTTTTGAGTAAATGGGGTCTTAATAAACTAGCGCGCTTTAGCATCACTGCTTACCATCAGACGGGATTGCACTCAAGCACTAGTTTATAATTATTAATTATCCTATTCACTTAAAGAACTTAGGAATAGGAAGGATGACGGCAGTTGAACGAGGTGATGCAATGTTAAACCCAAGACCAACACGACCAAACGATGCTGCGGTAGAGGGAGATTGATCTGGAGACTCTTCACGACCAAACTACAACACAACAACATTTGGCGCATCGTACCCGCCACATATCGCAACACAACTGCTTAGACCCGTCCTCCGTACGGCTTCACCAGACATCATGCCGGAACACGACGAATCGCTTGGCGGCAAGACTTTGTCTGGTGGGTGGTAACTTCTGCCGGCAGCCGATGTTATGGCCTACCACCGAGAGAAGCTAAAAAAAGAAACTCAAAAGGACTCATTAGATACGAGGTAATTTTGTTCTTAAGCTTAAATAAAAAACGAGAGAGTACATAGAAACCGTTCTATAATGGGTTTTTAGCACCATGTGCTACACTCCACTTTTTACTACAATTGCATAAAAACTAAAATAATCCAATACTTTTTATTACATTAAATATATTCATCATCATCAATCTTTTATCGTCCCAGTGCTGGGCACACGTCTCCTCACATACAGAGAAGGATTGAGTTATGTAATCAAGAGCGAAGTCTGATGTTCTAATTAGTGTGAGTAAGATAAGATCTTATACCTACACTAAAACCAGTGGCATAAAAAACGAAGAATAAAATAAACAACCAAAAGAACAATAATTAATTCAAACCTTATTTGCTGACGGTCCTCTAATCTGTTCGTTGCATATTCATATAAAATGACCGTACTATACCTCGTTATGTAGTATAGACGTACCATTGTTTTGATAGAGATCTGTCATTATCGCTATGGGGTTATTTCACACCCTTTTTAACGACAATGTATCTTTTCTAAGTTATATGTACTTTTTAAGTACATCTTGGACACCAATGGCTGATTACAAGGCGAAGGAAAACATCTTGAGGAAACCTGGACATTAAGTCTGAAATCGTCAACCCGCATTGAGTGAGCGTGGTGATTACGCTCAATCCTTCTCTGTATGAGAGGAGACACTCAGCAGTGGGACGATAAAAAGGTTGATGATGATATGAAGGAATGTCATAGTGGCTATAACATGCCAAGGTGGCTCCAACAATGAACGGCTTTCAGCTAAAATGAGGATATTTTTTTTTTATTCTTGCCCACACTAGCAATATCGTCTGTGCATCTGTCTGTCGTGGGTGGGTTTTAAAACTCACAATCACAAACAACCAGACGCGAAACAACTACTTGTAGGCTATACCAATATTTGTTCCGTTTGTGAATCAAATCCGCAACATGCAGCGCAGTAGTCAATCTCTAGTGGTGCTTTCTCTACACAAACGTTTTCCGCTGTTTTCTTCATGGATAATGCTTTTAGAGCAATTTTCTTATTCTACAATTTTACACCGTGATTATACGTGCCCCTATCATTTAATTTTTTCCAAAACTTAATTAATAAAAGAAATATGATACTTTAAAATCGCGAAAAATAACCCATTTTTACCGCTATTAGACAAATGTGAAAAGATTTAGCAAAAAGAAAATAATAAAATCATAGGTAAATATACTTTTCCTATAAATTTTGATATAAAAATAATTGAGATTCGTCGTGTTTTGAAAAAGAAAACAGCAGACTACGAAACGTCTTTTTTTTTGTTCGAGGGTAAAAAATTCTCAATGAATGTCCACCGCCCTGGGGTGGGCGACGGGGTCTGTAAGACTCCTACTGACTAAAAACCACCCAGGTGTCTCTCCGGTCTTCGGCGCCCGGTGCGTCTTCTGCGGCCCGGGAAGGGAGTTGAGATATTCCTCTCCCATTACGCAGCTTCCTTCTGCGACATCACGTCCTCGCAGAAGGACACCACCGCGTCCCACGACTTTGCGGTACCGACAATCCTCCGCTGCTAACTAGCCAAAGGTCAGAAGATGGATACGCCCATGGTGGTATAGTTTCATCAAGTTACCTAATGTACCACTAGTAATCATCCTATCAATATGTTTAACCTTACCTGTATCTAGTATTGTTTTAAACGGCTTTGCTATTGTTTATGATAAGGATTCGCCCACACAGTGCGATTCAAACGCTCAGCACTTTGGATTGGAACACATTAGTTTTTATTCGCCGCGGGCACCAATGCCCTTTTTGTTTCTGATTAATCGGATATGTTGGCAGGAAACATTAATTTATTGAGCGTACTTCCCTAATTTATGCTGGTTCTTCAATTTGGTATCCAGGAACTGCATGACTCCCTTTACAGACTAAATGGGCACATTGGTACCGATTCGCTTGTTCATTAACTAAACTAATTCTAAGTTAAGTGCATGTTTTTATTTCTATGTCATTCTGAAAAGGATAGAAGATAACATTTTAATTCAATCCTGTCAAATTAAGATACTCCATAGACAGTTTAAACGCGATTATAAACATGGCGACTAAAAATACGCTAATTTACGTCAGGAGTGGACTAATTTGACAGGTTAACTAAAAACAGGGCAAGTTTAAAACTGAACAGAATCGGATTCAAATCTGATTCCGGACTGATTTGTCTGCTTATTAAGAACATTATCATTCCGCGTTGCTGCTAATATATTATTATATAACTATTTTTGATGCGTATTGACTTTGTTTTAAATGCTGATTTTATTTATCAATTGCACTGGAAGACGCAGCGAGGGTAGGCCCCTGATAAGGCGGACCGACAACCTGGTGAAGGTCGCGGGAAACCGCTGGATGCGGGAGGTGCAGGTCCGGTCGTCGTGGAGATCTTTGGTGGAGGCCTATGTCCAGCAGTGGACGTCTCTCGGCTGAAATGATGATGATGATGATGGCGATTATTATTATTAATCTAAAGGTATAATCATCATCATCGGCCTAGCTTTTTCTCAAATATGTTGGGGTCAGCTTCCAGTCTAACCGGTAAATCGCTCGATGTCAAATGCTGATATATCGATTGATTTCGTATCTGACCTCCCAGTAACTGAGTAAATCGATACCCTGTTGAATGGGTGAATGATAAAACTGGTGGGCAGACTTTCGGGCTTCTGACTACCTGTCATCATCATCATCAGCCTCTACTCGTCCACTGCTGGACATAGGCCTCTTCCATCGCACGCCAACAATCTCGATCCTGAGCAGTTCTCTGCCAGACACTACCAGCCACCTTTTTAATGTTGTCGCTCCATCTCGCCCAAGGGCGTCCTACGCTACGTTTACCGAGACGCGGTCTCCACTCGAGGACTAGTTTACCCCAACGGTTGTCCGTTCTGCAGCATATGTGACCAGCCCATTGCCACTTCAGCTTGCTAATCCTCTCAGCTATGTCGGTGACTTTGGTCCTCTGTTACCTGTACTACCTGTAACAACTATCAAAGATCTTCGATGGGATCAACTGCTTTTTTTGTTGGGATGGAAAATCATTAAATGACCTCTCCCGCTCTGGGCGGTTTGGAAGGGCGTGTCAGACTTTTACTGGCTAAAACCCACCCGTGTTTCTTCATTCTGGGGCGTCAGGGGCCTCTTTTTATGTGCGACGAAGCCCGCGCATCGGCGTTTATTAGACAGCGTTTTAACCGCCCTGTGTGTAGATAACTTTACCAAATAACAGACCGTATAATCCCGAGAGGTCTGATTAAAACGGCCTTGCAGCGTCGCTAATCTGTGCACAAACATACCTACATACATACTTGTTAGTATAAGTATTGTCACAATTAGCTCTTTATCATGCCGCCGCTTTGCCGTTGGTTTTATTTCATAATGTAATTATTTGTGGAGCATATTATAATACTTTATTGCTCTGTTCTTATTGTTAAAGGTTTTTTTTTAATGAAATGTACCTATGTTTTGAATGAGTGTATACTAGGTCCAATATTTTGGCTTAATCGATTCCTTTTTGTGTCGTATTAGTGCTTGTGCCTGGTAAATTAAGATATTCCATAGACAGCTTAGACGCGATTATAAACATGGCGACCAAAAATATGTACATCAATTTACGTCAAGCGCGGACTAATTTGACACGTCTAAACTGACATATTATGTTCTGTCCTTTTTTTTTAATAATTATAAACAAGTGCTTGACTGCAATCCCGCCTGATGGTAAGCAGTGATGCAATCGTTGATGGTAAAGCGCACTAATTCACTTAAAAAACTTAGGAATAGTAAGGATGACGGCAGTTGAGCGAGGTGATGCAATGTTAAACCCAAGACCAACACGACAGACGATGCTGCGCTAGAGGGAGATTGATCTGGAGACTCCCCACGACACAACAACATTTAGCGCATCGCACCAGGTACACATCGCAACACAACTGCTCAGACCCGTCCTCCAACGGCTTCACCAGACATCATGCCGGAACACGACGAATCGCTTGGCGGCAAGACTTTGTCTGGTGGGTGGTAACTTCTGTTGGCAGCCGATGTTTAGGTCTACCACCTTACTATTTCATTTTCTCAATGAAATAGTAAGAATAAGATGCACTTACCCTAAAACCAGTTTTTTTTTTTTTTTATAAGTTACTAGCTTTCCGCCCGCGGCTTCACCGCGTGGAGTTCGTTATATCGCGCTTTTAGATTTCCCTCAGAACATCAAATTTTTCCGGGATAAAAGGTAGCCTATGTTCTTTCTCAGGGTCTAAAGATTGTCTGTGCCAAATTTCATCAAAATCGGTTGAGAGGTTTAAGCGGGAAAGCGTAACAGACAGACAGACAGACAGACAGACAGACAGACCGACAGACAAACAGACAGACAGACAGAGTTACTTTCGCATTTTTAATATTAGTATGGATAAACTAGCGCTTGACCGCAATCCCGCCTGATGGTAAGCAGTGATGCGATCATTAATGATAAAGCGCGCTAGTTTATTAAGAGCCTATTCACTCTAGCCTTGAAGACGCTCAAATTGTAATGTGACGGAAACACCGTCGCTGGCAAATTGTTCCAATCCCTCCATGTACGCGGTATAAAAGATAGAAGTGGACGATATACATCGATGTTTTAAAACCACTCGATGTATTGTATCGATGCATCGTATTGAACCGATGTATTGTTAATACTTCAAAATCGAATACATATCGATGTTTTTCATTCGATACATCGAATACGCAAATGGGGATCCACACTGCGTATTTATCCCGTCAGATGGCGCATCATCGACGGTTTGACTGACAACTGTCAATTTCATACATCATCGTGATTCTCAATCAGAATTATTAGGTTTTTTCTAATATGCCACTGTGTTAAGTACCAGGCTGTTTTAATCGTGGTAATCAACTTTTTCCAAAAGCCCCAGCATTGAAAAAAAGAAGGTGAGAAAGAGCTACAAACATTATAACCTTTGTATCAACAGTTCATTCAAGTCTGTACGGATTATCACGGAAAATCTGCTATTATAGGATTGTAGAACTACTTTTGTACGCTGCCTGTGCGTTTTTATTGTCATAAGTCGGCATTTCAGACCTAGAACTATAGGTTAGTTCAAACAAACATTTTATTTTCTGACCAAAAATTTGTCTTCATCGTTTTGAAGTGCACATTAATATGACCACATTAAATTAGTTATTAACAATAGTTGGCACGTCAGTCCCTTCTGAAAGATTTTTTTCACAGGCAGGGCTGGTTATGACGGAACAAAGAAACCGGTTAAAGGGAAAGAGATTAAACAAACTGTTGTTTTTACATAGCATTGAAAAAAAATATGGGAATTTATAAAGAGAAAAATGTGTTGGCTCTGTGATTTTAAATTTGAATAGGTACATATGTTTTCTGATTTTATTCATATATGTTTTTGTTTTAATTAATGCCTAACCTAAAACAATCGATGTTTAAGAAACATCGATGTATTTCTCAATACATTGGATTACTATCGATGTAACCAAACGATGCAATATATCGAAAAAAACATCGATGTATTTTTTTAATGTCCATCCCTAATAAAAGAGGAAGCGAAACGCTTCGTCCGGGTCGCAGTGGTGTCAACAACGTAAGGGTGGAAACTCGCCGTAGGACGGGTCGTCCGATGGTGGAACGGAGATGGGGGAATTAAATCATGCAATTCCCTTGCACACTCACCAGAATGCATCCTATAGAAGACCGAAAGGCTGGCTACTCTACGCCTGTGCTCCAGGCTTTGGACAACGCACTATGGGAAAATCGCGTATGTTTCGTCTCAAAACTCCGTATCTCAGTTATTTCAAAACTAAATGATCTGTAATTTTGCATACATATACGTGAATGTATAAGGTTTAAAAGAAAAAATAATAATTTTGAAAATTATGTTTATTAATTTATTTAAAAAATAAAAAAAAATACATGCATTTATAAGAAAATATACTTTTTTTTAAATTTACTTACATAAAATAGAATTAAATATCATTGTATAAACAGTGTCTAACGAGAAAAAAATAATGTACAAAATTCAACAATCTCCTACAGATTTTCGTTGACAGCAAGAAGGGACTTGGCTTCATCGAAAAGTTCTTTCGATATTGTTTCTGAGGTATTTCTCAAACTTGACATATATGGATCAGAAGTGTATAATAAGGTATGGAACACGTCTGTATTGGTAGCCGCTCTTGAACATTTTCTAGAATGATGAAGTCTAAACTTTTTGTAATCCTTGTTGCGGGATTCTTGAGCGTCTTCGGACAATTGTCCGATAGGTAATAAAGCATAGTACTCAATGATTTTTTCTCCGTGAATAAGTATTTTATGTACGGAGGAAGGCATATAATACCAATTATAATTATTTACGTACAGTTGGGCGGTACTATATGCGTATTCACCGAACTTTTTGAATCAATAGCCATTCCAGATGACATAGTTTGTAGTATAATGTACATTCGTTTTATAAGTTCTACGTCTACACCTGTAATGTCTGCAGAGCAAGAGTAATTCTGAAAAAATCTCCGAGCTGTGTTGCCGTCATTACTATTTCCAGTGCCTTGTCGAGGTTTATCGATATGCAGTCCCATTTCCTCCCTAAACCGCTTTTGTACCAGTTTTTTCTTTTCGTCTTTGTTTTTTTTATTTTCTGGTGTAGTGGCTGACCACTTTTGGAAAGACAAGTTATAGGAAATGTGTAAAATCATCTCCATACTTCTAATCCAAGCGTGTAGTGTTGACAGTCCATATTGAAATGAACTTTCATTCACATCTCGTGTCCTAACTGCCTCTAAGTTATTCATTTGCCGAGGAGTAGCACCACAAATTGTACAAGAAGCGCTCGAAGGAGTTTCAGTTAAAACTTGTGCTACTTTACCATCAATCATGGTTAAAAATAGGTTATGAGTAATTTCAATTACTTCACCATTCTTATTTATCATGGAAGGAGACAGGTTTTCAATTTGATTTTTGATATCAGCCACAACAGAAGCGGTTTTTTCAGGAGTTTCTGCAATATCTTACGGATGAGCAAGTTTCATTTTTCCAAATAACAATATTAGTTGTCTCATCTATGAGTTTAATGGGTACAAGTGAAGCAATAAAAAGGTTCGCATCTGATGTGAAATCGCTTTCTTCGGGCAAAACTTGCTTGTATTCACTTTCCCTGATGACCCGTCACAACCCCATTTGCAGAATAGTTTCAACTGTCTTAAACCGTTTTTGTAAACTGAACCAATTACTAATATACGTGCCACAGTATGATCCAATAAGTCTTGCAGATTGACTTTTGCACTTATGTTAGTAATGGTTATGCTCGAATCTGGTGGGTAACACATCTTCTTCGCTTCGGCTAAAGTTGGATAAGAAGGAAACACTGAGCAGTTTTTGTCCGCCAAACAAATACGAAGTTTCCCATACTGTTCTTTGTTAAGGTCTAAGTCAATAAATATCCGCAGTGCTTCTTCCTTTGTAAAAGGTATAAAATCTTCAGGGTTCTCAGTTATGAATTTAAGAAACTTTTTCTTATCATTTTTTGACGCAGTTCGTATAATATTAACAATTGTGGCCTCCTCCGTCTCACCCATAGACCGCAACTCCTGAGTATATGCATTGAGCACACAGTCCAGTCCGTACTCTTGTATTAATTGCATGTTCTTTCGTTTCTTTGTTTTTTCTGAAGATGCTTCGTATGGTTTCGATGGTCTGCCACCTGCACTGCTTCCAGACGTATTAGGGTCATTAACTGTGACTCGACACTCCAGTGGAACACGAAATTCACCATTTAACCAGTCGACGTTATTACTTTCAAAGCGTTCTCTTTTCCGGGATGCATTTCTCCAGCGTTCGTTACATTTAGATACCAAGTTTCTTTGAATGTAGGAGACCACAGTATTCATATCCTCTGGTGACAAATTGAAATTTTCTTGCAAGTAGTTTTCTATATTATTGCCATTTATCAACAAATTGCACAACTCTCGTTTACTACAAACAAATTCACCCATTATTTTCAAATCAGATAACTTCTGTGAATATTTGAAAATAGGTATTAACTGCTTTTTTAAGGCAACTGAATTTCTGATGAACAACTGTGGATGTTTCAGGGTTCGCCTTTCTTTTATAGGCCAATGAATTAGTGCTATGTGCAAAAAGATAAGAAACTAATATTTGCACTCTTCCCATAACCAACCTGTTTTTAATTTGACCCTAATTGATATAGTGACCATATTTTATCAAATATAATAATAATATTTATTTATTTCTCCACAAAGGTAGTTACAATTTTACTTAAAGCTAACAGTTTAAATATTTACAAGTCCTTTGTGAGAGCTGGTGTCTGAAGTAGGTTTCAGGAAAACCTGTAGTACAGATCACCAGGCTCTCGCCGCCTCGTAGTGAGCTAGCGTATGGTACGTGCAGTCGTGCATATCACGTGTTAAGCTTAATTGTTAACAACTACATTGAAGTGAAGACAATTTTTAAAAAACTTAAACTATGTTGTGTAGTATGTTGTGTGTGTGCGTGTGCGGGGGTGTGTGTGTGTGGGGGGGGTCTGTGTATGTGTGTGTGCATGTGTGTTGGCGTGCAAGGGGCGTTAGAGGGTGTGTTGGCGTGTGTGTGTGTGTGTGTGTGTGGGGGTGTGTGTGTGTGTGCATGTGGTGTACGTTTATTGGAGCTTTACTTAAGGTTTTATTATGATTTCAGTATTTTCATAATCTTGTTGAAGGAGCCAATTGGTAACGATAATTTTACATTCCTTTTTAGGTTTAGGGTAAATATTTAGGATTTTGTTTATTTTGTTATAAACAAGACCTCCAAGATAACAGAAACTGCTTCGTGCGAGTAGTGTGGTAAAGGAACTGGTGGGGCAGACATTGTGTTTGCGACGCTTGTCGGCCAGTTTGTGTGGGTCATAAGGAGTTAGTGAATGAGATCTCATTGTCACGCTCAGAATGAACTGTTGTCGGACTGTTAATATTCTACAAGTAGAATAAAGTTCGGACGTCGGGTATAGGAAGGGGAGACGCCATCCAACCTTTAGTATCAAACGTTGCGCTCTTTCTAATTTTATAAGTGACGTCTTTGCAGCACCACCCCAACAAAGTATGCAGTAAGTTGTTATTGATTGACATAGAGCCTGGTATACCATTTTTATCACTGATATGTCCGCAATGTGACTTAGGTTTTTGAAAATGAAGATGAGCTTACGTAATCTGGATGAGAGTGATTCGATATGTTGGTGAAACTTTAGTCTATAGTCAATCTGGACGCCAAGATATTTAATGGAGTCTGTGCTACTCAAACTCGGACAACGGCAGGGCTCATTTGGTTTGCAGTTGTGGGCTACGAGAGTGAAGGAATTAGATGATGGTTGGCCAGAGCTAGTAAGAGAAAATGTAATATACTTTGTCTTGTCTATATTCAATGTTAGTGAATGTTTAGAGAGCCATTTTGAGACCAAATTGAATCCCGACTGTGCATGACTGAAGGCATCTGTCCAAGACTCACCATGAAAGACTAGTGCAGTATCATCGGCGTAAGTAAAAATTTTCCCGTTTTGAAGGTAGTGATTGCAAAGGTCGTTTACAAATATAAGAAATAGAGTAGGGCCAACGATGCTGCCCTGGGGAACCCCATATGTAACCGAAAGCTCATCGCTAACGCAGTCATTGATCTTAACGCGTTGTCGACGTCCCGTCAGGTAACTTTGAAAAAGAGCAAGCTGAGTGCCCCTGATGCCTATGTACTCCAGCTTTTCTAGAAGAGTGGGGACAGAAATCGTATCAAAGGCCTTGGCCAGGTCCAAAAAAATACCAATCACCTTGTTTCTATGGTCCAGCTCAGACACCACTTTATTTGTTAGATTTAGAACCGCGTCATTTGTTGAAATTCCTGACCGAAACCCGTATTGGTTAGGTGATAATATATTGTGTGAATTTAGGTACTTGACAAGTCTCTTATTTAGTGGTTATTTAGTTTTGTAGTTTTTGTGGGTTTTAGTGGTCTTATTTATGGTGGTCAAAACTATATCAAAACCACAAATAACTATAAATAATAATGACCATTTTATCAATTTGACCTTAATAGATAACAGATGATTATGTGAGCAGTAAAAAGATATTGGAAAAAAATTATCTCGCGATATGTTTTGGTACCGTGTCAGAAAAGCCGCAAGTATGCGCAACTTTTCTTTTTCTCCTTGTGTAAACTAATGTATAAAGATCGTAATACAACAAATATCTCGACAGCGGCAAACAGCGGTAAACGGGTAAGTCTCGTTAAAAAAAAAGTAACCTGAAAATTATACCATCTTAAACTACATTGGTTAATTTTAATTTATTTATTTATTATATATAATATTATTTAAGAAACGTTATGAGGAGATTATAAGCATTTCAAAAATGTATAATACTTATACATTTATAAGAAAAACTTTCGAGTAATGTCTCGTTGAATTGTAGTAATGTATTGTGCCAAAATCACATCATTGAACATGAGTTAGCTTTGATGCCTTTTTATATACATTATGGTTAGCAAAAAATAATTAAAAAAATATAGAAAAGAAAGCTTATTTATAAGACTAAATTAATTAATTAGTTCTACTCCATAACAACGACTTTCACGTGAAACGGTTTTGAGACGGCCTTGTATGGGGCTTTCCCCTAGTGCAACGGTCTGAACGGTTTGTAACAAGAGAATCGGCCCGAATGTTTAAGTATTTGTGGTAAGATCCTAAATTCCTGTAATCATTTTGTTATATCATCGCAGAAGCAAGAGTCAGTGACTACACAGATGGTTGCTAACTATTTATCTACCTATCTACAAGGATGGTATAAATAGGTAGGTACGTACAGCATCACAATAAGCGTCTTTGTTTATGTTATCATATGGGCAGACGGCGGCGGAGGTTGGCAACCTTTTTTTTTTTGACCATGGTAAATCATTAAATGACCTCTCTCGCGGCTCTTGGCAGGGCAGAAAAGCATGTCAGACTTTTACTGACTAAAAACAGCCCCGGTGTTCCATCTCATACCTACGTCAGGGGTTGCGAGAACGAACACTACTTCCGCAACCCCCGATTGGTGCCGGCCCGCCACTGTGGACCTCCTCAGGTCAGGGGGGGAGGTGAGGTGTTGGGCACAGTTCTAGCTTAGTTACTTCAACCTACGACCAATACCACTCGCTCGTGATTAGTGACCATTCCAACCTAAACTCTATTTTATTGAATAACATTCAGGCAGATAACTGAACGGCCGCCGATTCATCATTTCAGCTGAAACACATCCACTGCTGGACATAGGGCTCCCCCAAGAATTTCCAAGACGATCGGACCTAAGCCTCCCGTATCCAGCCGTTTCCCGCGACCATCACCAGGTCGTCGGTCCACCTTGTCGGGCGCCTAGCCACGCTGCGTCTTCCGGTGCGTGGTTGCCATTCGAGAACCCGTCGGCCCCATCGGGCATCGGTCCTACGGGCAATATGGCCGGCCCACTGCCACTTTAGTGTTGCAATTTTTCGGGCCAAGGATTAGTTAACCACTAAAATTACTGGAGAGAGAGTTCATTCTTCTTAGCTCAAATTTAATGAAATCTATATTAATATTATAAACGCGAAAGTATCTCTGTCTGTCTGACCTGTGTGCGCTTTCACGCCAAAACTACTGAACCGAATGTAATGAAATTTGGTATACAGATAGTCTAAAACCTGAGAAAGGACATAGGCTATATAACATCCCGCTATGACCAATAGGAGCAGAGCAGTAACAAAAAATGTTGCGAAAACGGGAGTGAACGCGGGCGTATTCAATGCTCCCATTATTTAAACAGGCGCTTACATCAACTGAGCTCCTGTAAACTGAAGTCCACGCGAACGGAGTCGCGGGCAACAGTGAGTTTAATATATTTTTTTACTAATGTTTAACAGTCATTCAATAGATGGAGTGAGGTGTTTTTGTACGTCTACTAAAATTACAGGTACCAAGCACTTATAAATCCTGGGTTATCTGTTAACATGACGGCAATGATGACTCCTCCAGCCAAATATTTACAAATGTAACCACAACCATGTGTGTGACCCCTGTCCTAATGTTTACACATCACAGATGGGGCGCACGTGTGCATATCGCGTGCCCAGGCGCAGCGTGACGTCACACTCAGTCAATAGACACCGTCGCCGCGTCGGCGGCTGTTGGTACCTTACAAAGAGTTGTAGTTGTTCAAAGAGATTGTTTCATTCATATAAATACATACTTTGATTATTTTACGGACGACAGCAGGTCAAGCTACCCGAATCTGTCAAATATTTCCAACCAACCTTGAGCCTTAAGGGGGTACTCTAGTGGTGCTTTCTCTATACAAACGTATTCCGCTATTTTCCTCGTGGATAATGCTTTTAGAGTAATTATTTCTTTTCTACAGTGTTACACCGTGATTATACGTGCCCCTATCATTTGATTTTTTCCGAAACTTAATTAATAAAAGAAATACGATACTTCAAAATCGCGAAAAATAATTTATTTTTACCGTGATGTTCATATGACTAGACAAACGTGATAAGTTTTTGTCAAAAAAACAAAAAAAATAGAAGCATAGGTACCTATACTTTTCCACTAAATTTTGATATAAAAATAATTAAGATCTGTCGTATTTTGAAAAGGAAAACAGCGGGATACGAAACGTCTTTTGGTCAACGTTTTTGTAGGTAAAATCAGCCTGAGCTGCAACTGTCCTTTTCGCACTTTACCGGGAGAGGTTGGAAGCACGCGACGGCAATAGTTTCTTTAAATACCTATTTTTCAAATTCCTCGGCACTAGAGTCCCCTCTTAATGTTTTAGAGATAAAGTTGAAAAACTAATAAAGAAATCTGATAGATTGTAGTAGCTTGGTGTGGTGTCGTCTGTATATGTACATATAGATTCCCTTGTTCACAACTAAAATTAAGTTTACAAATCAAGTTATAGGCATTGACTTATAATGTAATAGTACATTACGATATTAGTGCGTAATGATGTTATAACCAATACGCACGTATATCGTACGACATTTTTTAACACACTTGCGAGGAAACAGAAAAAAAGATATTCAGAATACAAGTACAAAGAAAAGAAAATTTGAGAAAAATGGCGCGAGGTTTATTTTCTGCCGTAGCTGCGTGAAAATGTTGGCAAAGATGCTAGAGCATGCAGTCAAGTTTTTAAATTACCGAATAAACTGTTTTTTTTTTACAAATACTCATTTAAATACAAACAAATACAAATTTGTTTATTTCAAATAGGACATCAGTTATTTTAAATAAACTCAATCTGTGAATGCACACTGTTGCTTTCCCGCCATTAGTATTATTATTTGCCATTTCAAATATGGAACAGCGCGCTGCTCACTGGCTAGAGCCACGCGGCGGCGATCAGTTCCATAATTATTTGAAATGACAAATAATGCTGTTATGGAATTTGTATGGACTATAACTTAACTATTTGCTTTGATAACACACGCGTTTGTTATGGCCCGCTTTACATATTTAAAACCGGTGGGATTACATCAGCTTTACGAGCAAGGGTGTTAAAAAAGAATTAATAGCAGCTAGTAATTATATAAAAAAAGTCAGCAATGATATTAAACTACTGTTCTTCTATTTTACTGTGGACAGGAGTTCAACACATCTTGTGCTAATGTAATTAGTTGACTACATCATTCTGTTTGTTTAATGAGCCGAACTCCCCTTACATCATACTCTAATAATTCTAAGATGTTATAAACACTAAATATACAACACCGTGGTCTTCATACTATCCATAGAATTTGCCAAACATTTCTATGCCCTTTGCAAATCTAATACACGAAGAAGTACCTATTGATGGCAAGCAGTGCTGCAATCGTTGATGATATAGTGCGCTAGTTTATTACGAGCCTATTCACCCAAAAAAAAAGTGAAAGAGCACGGGTGGGTTTTAGTCAGTAAAAGTCTGACACGCCCTTCCGCTCCGCACAGAGCGGGAGAGGTCATTTAATGCCACGCCCTTCTGCTCCGTCTATAGCACTATAGAGTGAGAGAGGACGTTCGATGATTTCCCATCCAAAAAAAAGGCATTAGACATATATGATGTAACATAATCAGCCTACAATGTTCCTTATGTTGGGACACAGACCTCCTCTCGATAAAAGGGATTGGGCCGTAACACACACGGGCCCAATGCGGGTTGGTAGATGTCACGTCTCCGAAGTTCTGCCTCTAGGACATGCCGGTTTCCTCACGATGCTTTCCTTCACCGTTTTGAGAGCAGTGGTGATTAAATATTTACACAAAGTAAAGCGCCTGACGGGGTTCGAACCTACCAGTTACCACCTCAAATCAGATGGTGTAAGGCATCAATTAATTACTGCCTTGATACATACAAACATCACTGAATGGCAAACGATTGTAAACAAATGCCCATCATAATGACACTTGGCCAAAATACTTGAACTCTACTCAGAAATCAAATTTGTAACTTTGTTCATGGGCGTACCCAGCTTCTGGCCTAGGGGCGGGCAAGTCAGGCCTAGGGGATGAGGGGGGGGCAAGTCGGGCCTAGGGGTGGGCAAATCCGGCCCAGGTGAGGTCAAGTCAAATTTTTTGAGTGAGTAATCTTTGTGCTCTATTATTAGTCGGACACGGTTTCTCACAGTCATCGCAACATTGATTTTATTCTTTAAAATAGGTAGCTGGAAAGTTGGTCCAAGTGTTTAAAAAAATAGTGGATTAATGATAAATGTGACATAATAAATGTAATGTTTGCAAATTATAATTATCAAAATATTATTGATCGAATAAGCGCCATCTACCGAGGAGTGTCTTAACTATTAACACTTCGACTCTGCAATTCTAACCTCTGCTCTAAATCATGATATTGGGATGTAGTTTTAGTCACTTGCCAGAAGAGGTCACCTGTAACATGTAAACAATGGAAGAAATAGAAAGTTCTAAACTCTTATGAAACGACCAATCAGCTGTACTGAGAGCATAACGTGCATACGTGGCATCAACCCTTAATATTATGGTTTAATATTTTGGTAAAACGCCACTAATACAGAATACGTATTTAAAGCACAAAAGCAAAGCACAGAAGAAATGGGTGGGTGCTTTAGCTTTATCCATGTACCTACAGACGACAGCACATCAAGCAACTACACTCTGTCAAATTTCTTTATTCGATTTTCAATATTATCACTACGAAATTAAGGCTGAAGGTTGAGTGGGAATATTTGACAGAATCAGGTAGCTTGAGTTGTCCATTCAAGATTCAAGTCAGCCTTTCTTTCAGAAAAAATATGTTTTTTTTTTTTTGGGAAAAGTAATAAACATGTGTTTGTAAAATTGGAATATTACTCCTTTATTACTGTATAGTTGATGCGTTTACATACATTTTAACTCACATACACAAATAGACCTGACCCGGGCAAACTCAGAAACAGAACAAATAAATGTTCCGTGCGGGATCCCAACCCGCGACACGGAACCCTGCAATCGATCGCTGAGCCATTGCATCAAACGTGTCACAAAAAAAAAAACAAAATATGTTTTTAAGATCTATTCACCGCTAAAAGAAGTCCGTTCACCTTGACTCCTACTTTTCGGAATGTATCCTTGGAGTGCATAATTTATGACCGCCTTCAGCTTTTAGGAGTCAAGAATTCAGTTCATCGAGTCCAAAGCCAAGGTGGCTGCCAGGAAACTTGGCGTTATTGCACAGGTCTGGCGGTCACATCAGGACAGTTTCTAATGTTATACAAAGCACAGACCCGTTCGTGCGATAAAGATGAAGATGTTAGGAATTTTCTTTTGCGTCTAGCGTACCTAATATTAAATACGTTGTGTCAACAATTTACTTCTTATACAAAAGTAGCGCTGCAATTAACCATCCAGAAAATTAATAATCTTAAAACCTATGCAAATTATTGATCACCATCATCACCATTTCAGCCGAAGGCGTCCACTACTGGGCATAGGCCTCCCCCAAGGTTCTCCACGACGATCCAGCGGTTTCCCGCGACCTCCACCAGGTCGTCGGTCCACCTTGTCGGGGGCCTACCCACACTACGTCTTCCGGTGCGTGGTCGCCACTCGAGAACCCGTAAAATAGGGTTAAATACAAATTATTCATCCTTTTAAAATTGGAGAATGTTATTTTCTTTTGTGATGTATAAACATATAGGTACTATTAAATAATATTTTCTTTTGTCTTATAAGTTAGTTTTCTTATTTGTAGATAATTACCAGGTTTCTAAAAAAACACAATTTAGTTTCTGTATCCACTTCTCTTCGTCTCTGTAACAACCGTACATTATTCCGGTTTGTTATAATGCTTTAACACATAATTGCCTTATTTATATTAAGATATTCTAAATGTGGTGAGTATGTGGGGGAAGATCGGACAGTTTAAACCAAAAAAAGGAATCACTTGGTACATAACACCTTGGTACAAACATCATATTTTTTGTGGTACAACTTTGGTACATCATCAACAGAAAAGATCGGATACATTTTGTTTCTTAAACTTTGTGCTCCTAGTAACAGAAATAGTTTAAAATTGCTCATATTCATATTCATTTATTTGCATAAAACATGGTATATAAAGATGGTATGGATGTTGTCCGAATTGTTGTCTCGAATCGTTGTCCCTGGGTAGGCAATTCGAAAACACTTAAAAAATGTGTCTTGAGTTTAGAAGCTTATAAAGCAATAAATATTAAATGTGTATAAATAAATAAAATTTTAAATTATAATGTGTTGAATAATTATCCATTTCCACCATTTTTTCAAGAATCCGTTGTATACCAAAATTGAGAAAAAAAAATGTATGCAAAATCCTTGCAACTATTCGAAAATCCGTCCGGTATTACCCCAACGCACCTTAATGTGTCAATGTTCTTTGTATAGAGTCGCAGCATAATGCTGAGCGACAGCCGTTTCGCGTGGATGTGACGCATGTTTCCCTCAACTATTTCTTATTTTTTTTATGTTTTTGTAAACTCTTGCGTCATGTTTACTGGAAATAAACGATTTTACTTTCTTTCTTTCATTAATTACTTGAAACTTATTTAAGTTTGATCTGCATGCGATGTCTCCCCACAAACAGTGGCACATCTCCTATCTTGCACTGCAGCCCCTGTCACCTACAGAGGACGCCACAGAGGGCACCCGCGTAAGGGAATAATGGCTACGTCGTCGAAACCTATCCGCGCTGGTAATTTTTATAGGTGTAATTAAAAATAAAAAATTGTCGTCAATTAATTTTAGCTTTTTGTCAACCTGTTAAATACATATAACCTTGAAAAATTTCATCTTTCTTGCACTAATCGTTTGGAAAGCAAGCCGAAGACAGACGAACGGACATCATGAAGCTATAATTAATGTTCTGAGATGAAAACTACGGAATTCTAAAAAATTACATCATCTTTCTAAGAGGAATGTGAATTGCCAATTTGGAGGCGAATTTTCCTTGTTTTATGAGAAATCTGGTTCCGCAGCTATGCACAATAGGTTGACTCACACACTAATCAATTTCTAGTAGATATTGAATTTATTAAATCAGCAGAGACAAGATAGTCTCTGCATATACATCATACCATGTATATGCAGAGACTATCTTGTCTCTGCTGATTATATCTACATCTACATCTACATCTACATCTACATGTACATATACATGTAGTGGATAACGATATCATTTCAATAAAAGTTGCTCATTTGACTTCTGAAGTAGTGGGGCAAACGCTGTGACGTTATTTTGTAATGGCGGCACGATGTTAAGGCTCAGGTGTTATTAAATTAAATTAAATTAAAGGCAAGCGGACTGTATAATATATATTTAAATAATCGTTCACAAGTATAACCCAAAGTCTAAAGGGATGACTGCGCGCGATCGTGTCGGACGATGCAATCTGGCGAAACATTTTTTCTTTGTCAGCTGATATTACGTATTTGTGCTGTCGAAAGCGTATTAGTATGGAGATGAGATGGTCTTGAACAACTGGGCCCACAAACTGTATATCGTTAAGCGATAATTTACTGGACGATTTAGCGGAACCATCGAATACGTACCAATCTGAATTTAGTGGTAGGGCTTGACTCATGTATTATACCGTGGTGTGGTAGGTAGTACACAAGTGAATTATGAATTGGTTTTGAAATTGAATTTTTGTTGTTATTTTCTCTATTTTTGTGTGAAGATGATGATAGTGTTTTTTTTTTTTTTATGAATAGAGTGAATGTTTGTTTAAAGTCATGTGACCAAGTTGTATGTGTTGTGATATGAATTTTGAATATTGTTGCTTTGTATGTTTGATCTGAATTCATGCGGTTTTCTATTGATAAAAACCGTTTTTTTTTTGCTTGATAATAAGAATCACCTAAACATTCAGGAGATTTTTTGAATGGAATAGTGACCACAAATCTGCCGTCAGTTTGTCTTGTGGTTGTTTGTTTAAAAATGATCTCGCACGCATCTGAGTCGCACGGATCATTATTCTGAGAATTATACATACTATCTAACTCCCAGAATCGTGATAGCTGGTCTGAGCTAGTGTTACTGAAAAAACATTTGTCTGTATGTTTGTTGGTGTCTGTTGTGCACCCCGAAACTAGCCAGCCGAATTCATTTGTTGTAATGTAGGCTGTTGTTTACCTAACTGGATTCGACTGTTGCCAATTATCTGCCAGAATATGTCTGCACCTAGTAATAGGTCGATTGCAGCAGGTTCATAGAACAGAGGATCAGCTAGTTTCAGGTGTTTTGGTAGGTTAATAGCTTCTCTGTTGATGCGTACGTTGGGTACTGAGTGTGCTATCGTGTCAAGTACCAAACATGGCATTTTGACTGTGAATGAATTGTGTAATGATTTTATTTATACGGTTGTGCTGTGAAATATATTTGTGTGTTGTTGATTGATGCTTGAAACTGTGTCTTGAATGGATTCGAATGTGAGATTGAGCTTTGTACATAGATTTTTTGTGATGTAACTGGAGGTACTTCCACTGTCCAGCAATGCCCTCGCCAAGTGTGGTGTTCCATTACTTGCAACAACATGTACTAGGGCAGTGGGAAGTAAAACTGATGTGTGTTGTGTATTAGTGTTACTTGTGAGGGTAGTTTGTTGTGATCCAGGTTTTGGTTGTTCCTTATGTAACATTGTATTATGTTTTTGTTGGCAGTACTTACATGTACCACCGCGACAGGATTTGGTCTCGTGCCCTGTATGTAAACAGTTAGAACAGTAGTTTTGTAATTTTGATATTTTTTCTATTCTTTTTTCAACTGGCATTTCTTTAAAAACTGGACACAAGAACAAATAATGTTGAGCTTTACACAAGGGACAGTTAGGAATTCGAGTTTGATTTGTGCGAGTTTGTGTATTTGATTTGTGTGAGTGTGATTTTGAATCTGTTTTTATGTTCTGCTTGGTGTCTTCAAGATTTTGTAAAAGGATAGCGCGATCATTGAGACATGTTTTTAAGTCCTGTAGTGTGGGCTTTTTCTCGAATGTACTTTTGTGTTCCTCCCAATACCTATGTGTTTTGAAATCTAATTTAGAGGCAACAAGATAAATTATTAATGTATCCCAGAACTGTATGGGTTCACCTAGGTTTTCAAGTGCTCTGAGATTTTTGCTGACGGTATCCAATAGTTGTCTGAGTGATGTTGCGGATTCATTGTTCATGGCGTTAATGTTGAACAAAGCGTGGACGTGGTTGTTTAGTAGCTGTCGCGTGTTATTGTACCTATCACATATTAGTTCCCAGGCTACCCGATAATTGTCTGATGACATTTCTAACGATTTTATGACTTGTGAAGCTTCCCCTTGCAAAGATGCACGCAAATAGTGGAACTTTTGAATGTTGTCTAATGATTTGTTTTTATGAATGAGCGATTCATATGTGTCTCTGTACTCAAGCCAATTCTGATATTCGCCTGAGAAGTGTGGAAGGTCAATGGTGGGTAATTTTATAAAAGCTTTAGTTGCCGGTTCACCTGCATTTGGAGTTGCGACTGAGGAGCAACTGGTTTCGATGTCCCGTATCAGCTGGGTGCAGAGTGCGAGTTGGTTCTGATAATCCAACTCGAATTGCTCCCGCTCCCGCAGCTGTTCGTCTGTAACCCCAATAATTTCCTCAACAAATGTTTGGTTATCATCATATTCTTTTGTAAGGTTTCTGTAACTGTCCATACGGTTTTTTATTTGAATTATATCTATTTCAGTTAAGGTTATCTTTGATTGCAAAGACTCAATATAATTTTTGAAGATTGTGACTTTGGCTTTATGACTAGCTCGTCTTTTTTTATATATATTGAGCTGTGTTTCGTCATCATTTGATGTATTGTTTTTTTTGGTTTCCATAACTAAGTAATGCAATTAAAATGATGTGTAAATTAATTTGAAAATGTGGCTGGTACCGTGCGGCGATCACGTAACTTTACCAAATTACCCTCGATGTGAGATTCACCCAGTGCGCTCAGAGCAAGGCGACGTATGCTGTAAACAAAGGATAAAATAAGCATTCGAATAATGTGAATATGTTTTAACAAGGTGGTTTGTAATTGGAATGTTTCAAAAAAATAATCCTAATTGGAAAATATTTTAGAATTACATGATGTGGGTGAGAGAAAAAAAATTTTTTGCATATTATAGTGAAAGCAATAAAATGATTGAACTGGAATGTTTATATTTATGATTGTAAATGGGAATGGCAGGGAATTATGCAAGTTCACTGAATATTGAATGAGAATATTAATGAAATGATTTGGTCGAACTCACGAACTGCTGCTACCAAACCCTTTTTTCGTCCGTTATTGTGATAGATGCTGCCGACGCTGCTTGACTGCCGATGCTGCTGGACAGCCGATGCTGCTCCCAGATGCTAGTAGGCTGCGTTCAACCGCTGTTTGACCTCCAGCTGATTTCCGGGCGATGTGTAATGGCGTGGCGTTTTTTCTTTCGACCGCGGCTCGCGACTTTTAAACTTTTAGATTAATTCGACGGATCGATGGACCATGTTAAGGCTCAGGTGGACAGGTTTCTCGAAGTTGTTGACGAGTATATACAATATGTAAAGAAAACCCTGTCCGACCCATAAGGATAATAAAGGTTAGGTAAACACTTGACCAAATATGATATAAAATTTTACATAATCATCATAGTAACAATACTAATGAATTTTGAAATAATCCTTTTTTCCCGGGAATTAATTCCAATATCCCCGAAATTTGGTAATTTTTAAAAAAGCGACAACACCGGTATTATTATAAGCGAATAGCGACGCGAACACGTCACAGATGCCGCGTGCCCTGCCCCCCGCCGCCCGCGGAAGGGGTTGTTTTTTTTATGTTCACCCTGTCTTTGTGGGCATTAGTAGAATCAGTTATCGATACCTAACAATAACTTCACGGATCGGACAGGGTTTTCTTTACATATTGTATACCTGGGACAAACAGTCCAACTAGGTAGGTCCAACTTCGAGAAAAAGGTTTCTCGTCGAATCCAGCTCGGCTGGGCAGCGTTCGGGAAGCTACGCTACATCTTCTCTTCGTCCAAGATACCACAGTGTCTCAAGACTAAAGTCTTTGACCAGTGTGTGTTGCCAGTGATGACTTACGGAAATACGTGGTCACTCACAAGGAGCCTCATACGAAGGCTCCGAGTCACACAAAGGGCAATGGAAAGAGCTATGCTTGGAGTTTCTCTGCGTGATCGAATCAGAAATGAGAAGATCCGCAGAAGAGCCAAAGTCACCGCCATAGCTCTTCGAGTCGCTAAACTTAAGTGGCAGTGGGCAGAGCACATTGCTCGTAGAATCGATGGTCGATGTGGCAGTAAAGTTCTGGAGTGGTGGCCACGTACTGGAAAACGCAGCGTAGGGAGGCCACCAACAAGGTGGACCGATGACCTGGTGAAGGTCGCGGGAAGCCGATGGATGCGAGCAGCACAAGACTGGTCATCGTGGAAAGCCATCAGGGAGGCCTTTACCCAGCAGTGGACATCTATAGGCTGAAGAAGAAATTATTGTTTAGTTGTAGTGTACGAGAAACTTTGATAAAAATGTATATCTGGGGTGGAGACCCGGTGGCCTGAAATACAGGCTTCGGCACCAGTGTCCCACAAAATTTTCTCCAAGCCCATAACTGGACAACTTTGTTTTTCTTTTATTATTATTTTATAAGGATATTGTGGTGAGAAAATAAATAAATATTATTATTTGTTAAATCGGTACACGGGAAAAAATATCGGTAATAATTTTTCGGATGAAAAAGTTCTGCCGTAGAAAAGAGCTCCAAAATTATAAGGTGTACGCACACAGTAGTGAAGAAGCGATCAACCCTATTCCGCGAGTCCAACGAGCTCGTTTTTTATCCTCACTTATGGTATTGTTGGGAGTTTCTTATTAGGGCTTAACTCGGGCACATTTTTGTGAGAAAGGTGTGAAAACGAATGCAGTTGTGTATCAAAATACAGTCTTGGCGAACCTTGTGAAACCTGTTTGTCGTACCATGTTCAAATACAGGCACTGGGTATTCCAATCGACTTCATCTGGAACGAAGATTGGCCCTCCTCCTGTCCAGAATTGAGTCCGTTAGATTACAAGATATGGCAACACTTAGGGGAAAAGGCCTGCTCAAAGCCTCATCCTGATTTGGAATCACTCAAGGCATCCTTGATTATAGCAGCCGACGATATTGACATGGACCTCGTTCGTGCTGCGATAGACGACTGGCCGCGCGATTGAAGGTCTGTATTCAGTCATTTTGAATATACTTTTTTTTTTGGAGTGTGGCACTAGTTATGACTTTGTGCCAATTTCAAGAAAAAACCATCCGTGTAACAAATTATAGAAATTCTTTGGAAATTTTATTTCACAATACCTAATGGCGGAAATCGCCAGTGACAGTTGAAAAAGATGGTTGCGTCAACCGTCTACGAGGGAGGTTTGAGGCAAAGTCATGATGCCGCCACTATGCTGCGATATTTAAATGTTCTTTATGAATTATTCGCTGAATGCACTTTATATTACATAAATCCAGCGCTTTTCTTTAGTAAACCACACTATAAATAATTTAAAAGTAAAATGAAAAATGAGCATGACACTTAGCTTTCCCGCCAAAACTCCCTTGAATATACCTACTTTATTATCATAAGAATTCACTAAGTTTGGTTAAGTTCATTTTGGTATAAAATGGGTACATTATGAATAAACTTGTCTCAATATTAATTATAAATAATAATAATAAAATAAAAATACGTACTATGGACACGGCTTTTTTGGATGATAGGTATACCCTAATAATTATAATAATATTCCCCCTCCCCTCGGACCTCGAATACGAGCAGACGTGTTTTGGCACGACACAAAGTTTTAATTTAATTAATAATAAAGATTTTTAAAAATTTAATTCGACGTAAAAAAATAGGAGTGCATAATCGTGAGGAATTGATCTACGCAACGCGGTGTTATCCTGTGGAAAGACAAGCTCCGCCCTGCTGCGCGAGACCTCGCTGCCGGGATACTGCCATCTCATTCGGACAACGTGCGTCCCGCTCACTAACGAAGCCAATAGAAGGTACAATACTCGCCAGTCTGGCTCCACCCCTTTGTTAACGTCATTGCTGATGTACACTGCTTGTTACTGTTTCCATGAGCCCCTGGTACCTGGCAGTGTTTGAGTGGTTCAACTTTTGACGAATTAGCTTGGCGCATTAATTGATCTTTATTATGCTGTTGATGAAAAGGGAACGAATTGGATTTTATTAGTCTCTTCGCAACTTGTTCAAAATCAAGCTAAATTTTGTTCTCTACCTCCCCTTAAACCTGTTCTCCTGGTAACTACGTGGTGAGCTATACAGAATCATGCCTATAAATCGTACACCTCCACCGGCATCAACCCCAATGTCAACTACGTCTTCGACTGAAACCTTAGCGCCTGTACTGGCGCAGGAAGCAATAATACACCAATGTAAGTCTGCGCCTGATCTTTCCTTAATAGCAAATACTACGGAACGTAAAAAGAGGAAGTTCGATGGTGAAGAAAACATCACGCCTGTGACTTTGTCTACGTTTAAAACGTTCTCTGGCAAGCAGGAACTTCGATTTGAGGAGTTAATGGAAAAGATCGGTAGCATTATTGTACAAAACTCAGAGTTGAAGCACAGTGTCGAGCTCATGTCGTGTAAGTACGATGAGTTCCTGGGACGTATTGCCACGTTAGAGGTGGAACGGGCAAATGATAAAAAAAAGATTCAACTATTAGAAGAAAAGTTGGAACAATTTGAGCGGAAATCTCGTTCGACGGGTATTGAAATCAGAAACATACCCAAGACCGATAAAGAGACAAAGGAAGATCTTTGCAGCCTAGTTGCCAATATGGGAACGTCACTGAAAGTGGATATCGAAAACTATAAGATAAAAGATATTTACCGACTTAAGTCAAAAGACAAGTCCCACCCAATCATTGTGGATTTTACCACGACTCTCACTAAAGAAAAAGTCATCAGTGGAGTTAAAAATTTCAATAAATTAAAGGCTAAGGAGGCGAAACTTAATACTTCTCACTTTAAACTAAATGGCCCTGTGATGCCGGTTTACGTTGGAGAATGCCTCACATACAAAGCACAAAAGCTTTTTTATCTTGCCAGGGGTTTCCAACGGAGCCATGGTTACCAGTTTTGCTGGACTGCAAATGGGATAGTGTACCTTCGAAAAAAGGTCAATGATCCGCAAATCAGAATAACTTCAGAATCTGACGTGGAAAAATTGATTTCTAACGAGTGACTAATCTTGGAAACTATCTTGTCATATTGTATTTCTGATATATTGTTTATGCATGCTTCAATTTTTTTATTAACTTTCTTTAATTATTGCCAATCTACACTAAACAAGAATCTTTACACACACTTAAACATTTTTTATGAGCTGAAGAGTATCACTTCACTAGCTTACTATTTTTATTTAACCTTTACTTCTGGTTGCCATTTGTTACTTTGTCCCATTTCCTATAGAGAATCATTTTTGGTGACTTAAATAGCTTAACAAACGACATAGATGATTGCTCTGTCTCAAAAGTATCAGTTTGTGATCTTGAAGACTGTCATGAGCTGATATCTTTTTCGCCTGACAAACGTCTGACCATACTTACGCAAAATATCCGTAGTGTTAATTGTAACCTCCCTGGACTTATATTGTTACTGGATAGGTTAAAAATGAATTGTGACATAATTGTTCTCACGGAATGTTGGTTATTAAAAACTAATGTTATTCCTAATCTATCAGGATTCCAATCGTACTCTACTTTAAAAAATTTAAAGCAAAATGATGGAGTAATTGTTTATTACAAAGAACATATTGATTTAGTGTTTGAGGAACCATTCTTTCAAGAAGGAAACTGCCTTATAACTCGATTTGGCAAGCAGTTGACGATCGTTTCTATATACCGCTCTCCCTCATACAAAAACGTTGATCCCTTTCTTGACTCATTACATGAGACTCTTTTAAAAGTAGAAGGATGCAAAAACTTGATGTTACTGGGTGACATTAATATTCCCATCAACAATTCTAAAATTGATTTAACTGGAGAGAAGTATTTGACTCTTACTGCGTCTCATGGGTTACTACCTGCCCACACAGAAATTACTCGCAGTGCGAGTGGAACATGTCTGGACCATATACTACTAAGAAGTACCTACTGCTCACATACTTTGATTCCTACTACTACTTTAACGGATCATTACCCTGTGATAGTATGTTTAGATCTTAATTTATCTCAAGCCCTTATAAACAGTACATATACTGTAACCAATGAGGAAGCCTTAACACAGGACATCCTAAAAATCGATCTAACTCCGATATTCCAGTCTAATGATCCTGAATTCTCTATCAACTACCTAACCAGCTCAATACAGGCCGCAACAAATAATAACACTGTTGTTGTCAAAATATCAAGGCGTAAAAGGATCATTAAACCTTGGGTAACTCCAGGGTTATTGAGGTGTATGAGAAATAGAGACAGACTACACTATGAATTGAAGTCCTCACCAGATAATGAAACTCTAAAGGTTACCTTTAAGCGATATCGGAATTTTTGCACTAACATTTTAAAGAAAGTCAAACATGAGTATGAGAAATCGGAGGTTGTAAAAACAAAAAACGATCCAAAAAAGCTTTGGAAAGTTCTTAAAGAGATCTCTAGCTTAAATAAAGTCCCTAGTCACCCGACCCATCTTCTGAAGGTTGGCTCCTCACCTGAAAAGTCCATGGACTATATAAATCAGTATTTTGTAAATATAGGCCGGACCTTAGCTGAAGAATGCTTGAACCTTCACAATACAGTTGATGCTGCATCCCCGCTGCTGACGGATTCCCTCAATACTAGTACTCAACTAAACTCGTTTGTGTTAGAGGAAGCGGATGAAGATGAGGTCTTTCGTCTGGTGATGAGTCTAAAGACAGAATGTTCGGTGGGCCGCGATAATGTGTCAAATAAACTTTTGAAGAAACACGTTCACTTCTTTGTCCCGCCGCTTACTTACATTTTTAATCAATGCCTTCAGACGGGTCAGTTCCCTTCCCAATTGAAAAGTTCTGAAGTCCGCCCGGTTTTTAAAGGTGGTGATAAAAAGGACGTCTCTAATTATCGCCCTATCTCTATTTTACCCGCTATCTCAAAACTCCTGGAAAAGATAATTAATAATAGACTCACAAAATACCTGGAAAAAAATAAACTGCTTGCAAACAATCAGTTTGGGTTTAGAACAAATAGATCTACCGATGATGCTGTTTATTATTTGACTAAATATGTTAGTACTAACTTGGACCGAGGGCAAAAATGTTTAGCCATCTTTCTAGACCTAAAAAAAGCTTTCGATACTATTTCTATTCCCATCTTAATTACCAAGCTAGAAAAGCTTGGAGTGAGAGGAATTCAACTCCGGCTTTTCGAAAGCTATCTAACTGGGCGGACGCAGTGTGTTCGAATAGGGCGTCATGTTAGCGCTGATCTTCCAGTGTCTTTTGGCATTCCCCAGGGCAGTATTTTGGGGCCTACTCTCTTTCTTATTTACATAAACGATCTTACTAGCATCATCGTACCCAATGGCGACATCATATCTTACGCTGATGACACAGCTCTTCTTTTCTCTGCCAATACTTGGGATGAGGCCTTTAATGCTGCCCAGAATGGGTTTAATGTAGTAAACCAATGGCTCAGGCTTCATCTTTTGACCTTGAATACTGTTAAAACGAAATACCTAACTTTCAGTATACGACAATCAACACAAGCAGGGTGTAACTATAACATAGTCCCTCACCAATGTTCCCTAGACACACACTGTACCTGTAATCCAATCGAACGCGTTGTTACAATAAAATATTTAGGGATCCTCTTCGACCGTCATCTTAGTTTCAAAGACCACATAAAATTACTCAGCGCTCGAGTCAGAAAACTTATTTATGTGTTTAAGAGGCTGCGTCATGTGGTTGATCCTATGGTATTGAAACAAATCTATTTTGCCTTGTGTCAGTCAGTTTTAACGTATTGCATTTCGTCATGGGGAGGAGCTCCCAAAACAATCATTAAACCTACTGAGATTGCTCAACGCGCAATACTAAAGATTTGCACTTACAAGCCTCGACTGTTTTCTACGACGTTGCTTTATAAATATTGTGAAGTGCTTACGGTTAGACAGCTCTATATACTGACAGTAATTCTAAAGCAACATCGAAACATGGCATATGACCCCAACTACAAACATAGGCGTAGGAAACAAATAGTTTGCACTCGTGAACATAAACCTGCAACTTCCTTTATCAGAAGATTCTTTGTATTTTTGGGTCCCTATGTCTATAATAAAATCAACTACATTCTAGACGTTTACCCTCTCACTAGGGATCGTTGTAAAGACAGAGTGAAGAAGTACTTGCTGACTTTAACATATGATGACACTGAAAAATTGTTAATTGTACCAGAGTAAATAGGCTCCTTTGGGCAACTTTTCAGATATTTTATTTTATTTTTTTATTGCTCTTCATTTTCATATTACTTAAACACACATAGCTGAGTACACTCAACTTTTCACACCAAACATGCACACACACTCACTCGTAACACTCACCACCGTGTACACATTCATGCACCCTTCTCCATACATAAACACCAACTCACTTACCTTTCCTTGTATTTGTTTTAACTAAGTTTGAGCTTCATTCGCTGTATTTTGTTTTTTGTAAAATTGTTCTAACAAACTTAGTTTTTAGCTTAGTTTACTTTATTTTGTTGTATTTTGCTTTTCCTTTTATCGACATAAAGCTGTTCGCGATAGCTTAATTTCTTATATTATCTTGCTGAGAGGTTTGGCGCTGCACGCCGAGATACAGGTTTTACCTAGTTCGGTTGCAGATGCTCCTATTATGTACCGTATGTTTTACCTTTAGAGTTACTATGTTTTATGTCGTTTTGTAGTTTGTATTTTTATTCGTGAATAAATTTATTATTATTATACATACATAGGCTAATACAAGGGCTTGGCTTATAAATGATATCAAACTATATTGAAGATTTTTTTTTTATATATATATGAATCAATACAATCTAGCGCTTGACTGCAATCCCGCCTGATGGTAAGGCGTGCTAGTTTATTAAGAACACTCTCTCAAAAGAACTGAGTAAATAGGAAGGAAGACTGCAGTTGAGCGCGGTGATGCAATGTTAAACCCAACAACACGACCAACGATGCTGCGCCAGAGAGAGATTGATCTGGAGGCCCTCCACAACCAAACTCCCGACACAATAACATTTCGCGCATCGTACCCGGCACGTACATCGCAACACAACTGCTCAGCCCCTTCCTCCATACGGCTTCACCAGACATCATGCCGGAACACGAGGAATCGCTCGGCGGCATGACTTTGTCTAGTGGGTGGTAACTTATGCCGGCGGCTGATGTTGTGGCCTACCACCGAGAAATTTTGAATCGTATTTCAACATGTTCGGAAGTTATGAGAATTTTCAATACATTGACATCAGAAACCGAACTTTTCAAAAAGAAATAATAACATCACTTTATAGTTATATTGGCAAGTAACGCAGAAAGTTTTGACCCACGTAGTGTGGTGACGCCGAAAAGTTGGTATTAATACTTACAGTATTTTCTTTTGAGGTTCTACACCAGCTGTTACCTTTAGTTTTTAATCGATTAGAATTAAAAATAATAGCTGATCTAGAGAGACTTACACTTTATATAAAGTGTAATAGTTGTAATTAAGGGGCTTGACAGCCTCCGTGGCGTAGCGGTAGCGGACGCGGCCGCTGCGCAGGGTGGCGCGGGTTCGATCCCCGCACAGTGCAAGTATTTGTATGCATGAATACGAATATTTGCACTGGTCTGGTCGTGCCTCGGAAAGCACGTTAAGCCGTTGGTCCCGGTTGCCATACGAACATCTAATGGCAGTCGTTACGGGTTGTTGGAGCCCTCAAAAGTCCAACAATTGGTCTAACTGCAATGCTTCGATATCGCCTTCGGGTTGTGGAGGTCAGACGGCAGTCGCTTCACGGAAAATGTCGAAGTTTAGCCATATATGCAGTTGAACTGGTAAAGCGGACCCCAGACTCCAAAGCTGAAAAGGCTTCGGATGCGACTGGGATTAACGCTGGGATGATGATGATGAGTTGTAATTAAGGGGCCACATACATCTACTCCTACTCAAATATAAGGAGCGTAACCAAAGTTACTGATGCCCTTACCTACGCAAAAACGCTGGACATGTAGCAAGGCTCTCGGATGAGCGATGGACCCTATGAGTGACTCAGTGGAGTGGCCCAAGTGGGAAGCGCAAAAGAGGAAGGCTGCTCACAAGATGGGCGGACGAAATAATAAAAAGGGTTGGCTCTAGATGGATGCAAGCAGCCCAAGACAGAAATAATTGGGGTTCCTTGGAGGAGGCCTTCACCTGCGGAGGGGTTCTTGCAAATTGATTATTTCTAATAGTACTTAGTATGTAGTTTAAAATCAGTTTATTTTTAATATCAATGTTACGTTGTGTTTTACTTATTTTGTTTTCTGTTTTTGCAAGAAATAATAAAGGCTTTTTTAATTTTTATTTATTTAATTTATACATACATCTACTCCCATCTACATGTCGTGGTGGTCTAGTGGTTAAAACACCAGCCTCTCAAGTATGAATGCGCGGGTTCGATTCCAGGTTAGGCAAGTACCAATGTAACTTTTCTAAAGTTATATGTATTTTCTAAGTATATCTTGGACACCAATGACTGAAGGTGAAGGAAAACATCTTGAGAAAACCCCTACCTTTAAACCCCTTATGAAACCTTGGAAACCTTTATGTCTGAAATCGCCAACCCGCATTGACCAAGCGTGGTGATTACGCTCAATCCTTCTCTGTGTGAGAGGAGACCTGTGCCTCAGCAGTGGGGCGATTAAAAGGATGATGATGATGATACATCTACTCCCGCGGTTTCCATATGACCGGCCCATTGCCACTTCAGATTGCTTATTCTGTGAGCTATGTCGACATCTTTGGTTCTCTGCCGGATCACCTCGTTGCATATCCATATTGTTACGAATGCAACTTATGTCAATGGCATAAGGTTCAATATTGCGTGACATGGCGTACGTAACTTATATGCCCTATATCTTGAGACCTAGGCATTATAAAGGTACGACATAAAACGCATTGCTAGGCCTGGGGTGGCCTATCCAATGATACAGGCTCATCAATATTGTCAACGAAGTGTCAACCTTGAAATTACTAGAAACTCGTCTCCTGTGAAGTATCTGTAGGTACCTGCTGAACGTACTCGAAATTATGCGCTATTATTATTACTTCTAGACGGATCTGGAATGATTCAATCAGCTGATCGTCGACACATTTGACTATCGAAGCTAAACAAGTGACAAGTAAGTAGCGATAATTACATGTTGGGCTGGGTGGTTTACAGCGACAACCTAACGAGAACTTCGAGGACTACATCGAGTAACATCTGTAGTGTTGTTGTGTGTGTACGACACGAGCTTTCGTAGACGTAAGGGAAAACTTTGGTGCGACATCCGCTATGTTCTACTTGTCATTGCCTACTACCGACTGTACCTTCTTTGCCAAGCGCCGAACACGAACTAACAAGAATCGCTGCGGCAAAGCTCCTGCGGGGACCGAAGTCAACTTGCGTGCCGCAAAGCTGAACACGCCAGTGTAAATTAAAGGACAGTCCGGCCTGCGTGTGTGACACGGAGGCCACGGAGACTATACAGCACTTACTATTGGAATGCCCGAGGCACAACCGCGCCAGATACGACCTGGAAGTAAGTACTGGTAGGACATTGACCGAAACAACTATATCTGAAATCATGGCAGATAATCACTCCAGGCCGTATCTGGAGCGGTTCTGCCTCCAAATCGCTAAGATAGCAATAAATAGAAACAAAACAAGGTAGGCGGCACAGCCGGCGCTGCTGGCAAGAAATATATATAGTTATAAGCAGTTGATGATAGTAAATAAGTTTATAATAAGATAATAGGACATATGTAAATAAGATGATAAAAAGAACATTATGCAAATAGATATAAGATGAAAAATGTATATATAAATAAAAAGATGACAAGAAATAACGGGAAAAGAGCAACCCGTAAAGGCAAACCACAAAAAAGTACTTACATGCGGAATAATAATAAAAACTGCTGAAACAAAACAGGAAAAAAGATTTCTTGCCATGCAAGAAGTGAAAGGACGGAAAAAAAGAACATACCAGTGTACATCTCACGTCTACACTACACCATTAAGGCAGAGGACATCGTGGAGTATGTACGCCAGAAGACAAGATGCTCATGTTTTCTGTCCATCGTCATGGGGAGGACTTCTGGCCTCAAGACGTCGTTTTCCGTCGCTTCCGCGGACAAATCCCACATAGCAGCATGCGTGCTAGTAGTAACGAAGTATCTACTATTTTATAATATAAATAAATAAACTTCGCAACCCTTAACCGGCATTTCAATACCCGTATCCGTAGCAATATGTAGATCCATACGAATATTATAAATGCGAAAGTATCTCTGTCTGTCTGTCCGGATTTCACTCCAAAACTACTGAACCGATTGTAATGAAATTTGGTACACGGATGGTCTAGAAAGGACATAGGCTATATAACATTCCGCTATGATCAATAGGAACAGAACAGCATCAAAAAATGTTGCGATAACGGGGGCAAACGCGGACGTACATGTTGCACCCATTATTTTAACAGGCGCTTATTTTGTATCAATGCGCGGACGGAGTCGCGGGCAGCAGCCAGTAAAAAATAAATTTGCTTAGTAAGGTACCCTACAAGCAACACCAGTTTGTTGTGTGCGAGCAACAAGCACTGGTCATCATCATCCCAGCGTTAAACCCAGTCGCATCCGAAGCCTTTTTTTTTCAGCTTTGGAGTCTGGGGTCCGCTTTACCAGTCCAACTGCTGATATGTCTAAACTTCGACATTTTCCGTGAAGCGACTGCCGTCTGACCTCCACAACCCGAAGGCGACATCGAAGCATTGCAGTTAGACCAATTGTTGGACTTTTGAGGGCTCCAACAACCCGTAACGACTGCCACTATATGTTCGTATGGCAACCGGGACCAACGGCTTAACGTGCTTTCCGAGGCACGACCAGACCAGTGCAAATATTCATATTCATGCATACAAATACTTGCACTGTGCGGGGATCGAACCCGCGCCACCTTGCGCAGCGGCCGCGTCCGCTACCGCTACGCCACGGAGGCTGTCAAAGCAACAAACACTGGTATCTAATAGTATATATACGTGTTCTCAATAAGTCCTACAATAAATGTGATCGACAATAACAGTAAAGAGCCATAGAATAGAGGCGCACCTCGAGTGTTGCTACAAACGAAATTATATCACTAAACACTTTCTGCTCGTACCTACACTGCGCAATAAGAGAGTTAGAGGTGTGGCCTCCTGTATCGAGAAATGAATTAACTTTTGTTGACTATTCGAACTTTGGAAACCTTAGTTCCATAATATCATGGGTGTACATTCTGAGACATAGGCCTCCTCTCGGTAAGTGTCGCGACACATCTGCGGAACGTACGGCGCCGAATGTTCAGCTAAATACACTCGCAGTGTAATTCAAGTACTCTATGATACATCAGCTGACATTACGCCGCGTTCGGCGTAGGGCCTAACCTTCCTTCGGGCGGTTTTTTTTAGTTAAAACGCATTTAATGTATTTTGCATAGCTAGCGACACATCACGCAATGCGTTGCGCGACCGAAAGTGGGGCAGGCGTAGCTGTACGTTCGGCGTGTGTTGTGCATCGCGCTCGTAGCGGTAGCGAAGAGCGGCAACGTCTTCTAAGCCCTCTATAATAGCTAATATTCTAATTAAATGCATTTTTCTGGGCAATTCAGGTACGTCACAAAAACCGAACACCATAAGGTGTCGACACAGACTGAATTTAATGCCAAGTAACTTTCCGTCGCGTAGCGCGCTGAACAAGACGCCGCGTTTTGACCGTTTGGTTTGTAATAACAACTGAATATTGCGACTGACACTTCAGCCACTGAGCTTTCGGCGCCATACGTTCCGCAGATGTGTCCCCACCCTAAGAGGAAGAGTTTTTTTTCTTTGACGGAAAAGCTAAGATGAGTGTCACGCGCATTCTTCATTGGACTTATAAAATTATTTATAGTGTCGTTTTAAAAGCGCGTGATTTATGTAGTAAAAAGGGCATTCAGTAAATAATTCATAAAAAAACATTGAAATATCGCAGCATACTGGCCACATCATGGCTTTGCCTCAAACCTCCCTCATAGACGGTTCAGGCGGCCGTCTTTTTCAACTGTCATTGGTGGGGTCCGCCATTGTTGTGAATTAAAATTTTCAAAGAAGTTCTACAATTTGTTACACGTGAAAAAAAGAAGAAGAGTGCGAGCCTTTTGATTTTACTGTATTCTGTCTCTCTTATTAATATTATTATTTATTTGTAATATGCGTTTTGTTTGAGTGGAACAAAATATTTTTTTCCTTTTTTTACATTTCTTGGATTTTTTAGTTCTCTGGTTTCCTCACACAGAACTGGAAAACATAGTGAAGAAACCGGCATGTCCTAGAGCCAAAAACTTCGAAGACATGTGACATCTAACAACCCGCACTGGGCCTGCGAGGTTGATTACGGCCCACTCCCTCTCACCGAGTGGAGGCCTGTGTCTCAACAGTAGGAACAATATAGGCTGATTATGTATGATCTTTTGGGTAAAGAACCAGGTGACGTTATTATTTCGGCTGTCGCTGAAAACCAGCGCTGGGCTCTGTCTTGCATGGGGACGCAGCATACCTACCGCTGAGCGACAGCCGTTATGCATATTTTTTTTTTTTAATTATATACTAGTGCTTGACAGCAATCCCGCCTGATGAGCAATGGTGCAATCATTGATGGTACAGCGCGCTAGTTTATTAAGAGCCTATTCACTCCAGCCTTGAAGACAATCAAATTGTAGTATTACGGAAACACCACCGCTGGAAAATTGTTCCAGTCCCTCGATGTATAAGGTAAAAAAGACCGAAGTTCGGATCTTTGTGGTGTCAACAACGTACGGGTGGAAACTCGCCATACGAGACGGGTCGGCCGATGATGTAACGGAGAAGGGGGGAATCAAGTCATGCAATTCCCTCGCACAGTGCATGTATCCAAAATGCATTCTATAGAACGGTGTTCTTGCTTTAATTTAATTTAATTTAACGGTTGTTGTAAGGCTTTGGAGACCGTTTTGAGCTAAATCTGACCATCTTTGAAACATTATTTTTTGTGTGTTTGTAATTTCTTGTGTCGTTTTGGCGCAAATAAACATTTTTTTCTTTCAACATAAATGATGTTATCAAATATTTGTAACAAAAGCTTGAAAATTTAAAAGAGTGTCCATGGAGTTTCTTGCCCGTTCTTCTCCATAGGTACCTACTCTTTGGAATGGGCGACTAGCTTCATTTTATTGACTGACCGACCTTCTGACAATTCAAAAGTGCCTGTAACTGGTTTATTTGAAATAAATGCATTGATTTGACTTACCAGAAATAGAAAACAAATACAATAAATTTATTACACACTAACAAAACTTTTACAATCAAACCGGACTCCATAACCGTTCAACAATCGACTAGAACCAAGTTCGCCCCTCCCTAGTGGTAGTATAAGATGAGTTTTTGAATCACCCCATTACATACGATGGGTCGCATTCCTAGGGGGGTGAAAATCAATTACAGGGGGTGTCGGGAGGGAGCGGGGTGCCGGCAAGACGCATGTAGGTTACGACTTACGTACCAACATAGATTTCCTTAAATTTTCTCAGGAACTGCTGTCAACAAGCGTTGGGGAGTTTTTGAAAAATGGTAGCAATAAGAAATGTTGCTTATTTTTCCAAAATTGACTGGCATTATTCTACTAATATAATAATTGGGAAACTTTTTTTATAGATGGATAGCTGATGTTCGGTACTCTTTTACGCAAAACCGATAGACAATTGGATGAAATTTGTTTCCCAAGTTGTTTATAATCAAGGTTAACATTATTGACGAGAAAAATGTCGTCATGTAACTTAAATTTGAACCTCTACGCGCAAATTCCAAACGAATCAGAAATGAGGAGATCCGCAGAAGAACCTAAATGGCAGTGGGCGGGGCACATTGCTCGTAGAACCGATGGCCGATGGGGCAGTGAGATTCTGGAGTGGCGGCCACGTATCGGAAGACGCAGCGTAGGGAGGCCTCCAACAAGGTGGACCGATGACCTGGTGAATGTCACGGGAAGCTGATGGATGCTGGTAGCAGAAGACCGTTCATCATGGAAAGCCTTGGGAAAGGCCTTTATCCAGCAGTGGACCTCTATAGGCTGTAGGAGAAGAAGAAATTCCAAACGTGGTAATAATTGCGATGGATTCAATAAATCTGTAGAAAAATTATTATTGTACATTGAAGTAATTGAAAAAAAAAATAGCCAGCGTGTTGAAGGGTAACTAACAGGACCCATTTCCATCATTTATGGAATTTTTATCTGTTTGTCTGTTTATGTGTTTTTGTGCGCGCATCACGTACAATCTACGAATTCAATGCAGACAATGTTTATATACAAAAGTTATACGCAACTTGAGGTATAACTTAGTTTGTTTCATCGAAATCGGTTCACTCTATCAAAAGATATGATTAATTTAGTGAGTTCAAGAAGTAAAATATTACAACACGAAATTCAGTATAGTACGTGCAACGACAACTTGAGACTAAAAATAGAACTAATGTTGATAGTTGAAAGGCCTTTATCCAGCAGTGGACCTCTATAGGCTGTAGAAAAAGAAGAAATTCCAAACGTGGTAATAATAGCGATGGATTCTGTAAAATCTCACCGTGATAAGTTGGTTGGAGTGAACTAAGAGTGAGTTATCATAGTGTCAATACGTTGGAATGACAGCTTAATTCACCTAAATATAAATTACGATGACAATATTACGTGGGTTTTAGCGGAAATACTAAGATGAGTGTCACGAACATTTTTCATTGGACTTTTAAAATTATTTATAGTGTCATTTACTAAATAAAAACACGTGATTTATGTAGTAAAAAAAGTGCATTCAGTTAAAATTAAATAATTCATTAAAAACCAAACCAACATAGTGGCCACATCATGACTTTGCCAAACCTCCCTCGTAGACGGTTCACGCGGCCGTCTTTTTCAACTGTCATTGACGATATCCGCTATTATTGTGAATTAAAATTTTTAAAGGATTCCTATAATTTGTTACACGTGTTATTGGCAAAATTGTGGTATCTATTCCACAGAGGCCATTGATCAAGGGTTGAAGTTGGCAATATTACAGAATCGCATTGCGCCTCATTCCTTCTCTGCTTAAGAAGAGGTGTTTCTTTAGACTGTAATTAGAATAGAATGTTATAATACTCTTAATAATGTAAAGTGTAAACCATATAAATTACAGAACATAAATATAAAGATTTTACAAAGGGTTACACAATAGGCGGTCTTATCGGTAAGAGCGATCCTTCACAGACAAATTTTGGATGGAATACCAAGGGGAAGGAGATAGTAATAGTGAAGGTAGTCTATTGTGTACTATTTACATTAATACTAATATCACAGTATAAAAATCATACAGTAGATTGACGCCTTTGATCTCGTGTAAAATGCCGACATCGTCTAGACAGTCACGCATCGGCCAGGGTTGTCACAAATAAACAATATTTATGAAATTATTTATTTATTGCAGATCAACATCGATAGCTGTATTATATTTAATTAATTTGCTATTTTTATTAAGGGGACAACTCGAGACAGATTTATGTTATTTAGAAGGCATTTTCGTAACCAGCACCCCAATCTACCTCGGGATTAAATAAATAAATAATAAATAAATATATACGGACAAATCACACAGATTAAGCTAGCCCCAAAGTAAGTTCGAGACTTGTGTTATGGGATACTAACTCAACGATACTATATTTATAATAGATACATATATAGATAAACATCCAAGACCCAGGCCAATCAGGAAAAGATCGTTTCCCATCATGATCTGGCCGGGGATCGAACCCGGGGCCTCCACGTCGCAGGCAGGCATGTTGACCGCTGCGCCACGGAGGACGTCATTGACATCGATTAACACCCATATCATATTAATATACATTTGAATTGGCGTCCGCCATCTTGGATTTCAAAAAGGGTGGCTTTTTCGTAACAAGCACCCCAATTATACTCAAAATTGACACCCATATCAAATTATAAAAAAAATGACATCCGCCATTTTGGATGTCAAAAAGGATGGCTTTTTGGTAACAAGCACCCCAATTATACTCAAAATTGACACTCATATTAAATTATAAAACAAATAAATAAAAAAACAAACATGCGTTAGCCCTTAATGATAGATACCGAGCTAAGAACATCGTTTTGTTCGCAGCTCGGGTGCCGCTTCCCTGCGTCTCGTCCCTCACACCCCGCACGATTGCTCTGTCTAGACATCTTCGTCGGACGACTGTATGATTTTTAGACTGTGTTAATATATAAAGCTAGAGAGTTTGTTTGAATTACTGGTACCATTAGGAGCGGAGCATAACTAACTCCACGCGAAAGAAGTGTATCATACTAATTTAAATAAATTCTTGTTTTTAATATAAATTACTAACTTGACCGCAATCCCGCCTGTACGCAGTGATGCAATCTTTGATGGTAAAGAACAGAAAGAAGAAGCCTTGCAGACACTTAAATTGTAGTCCGATGGAGACACCGCCGCTGGCAAATTGTTCCAGCCGAAAGACAAGGCGAAACGCTTCGTTTAGATCATTGTGGTGTCAAAAACGTAAGAACGGAAACACGCCGTACAAAGGGTACGGACGTCCGATGGTGGAACGGAGATGGGGGATAAAAATGATTTCGGGATTGATTAAATAATCATGCAATTTCCTCGCACACTCTCCAAAATGCATCCTATAGAACACCGACAGACCGAGACCGGCTACTCTTATATTAACTTAATACATCTAATCAATAAACATTATACAAGAGTAAATAAAATATAATGATAATATTTAGAGAGTAATTTATAGTTTTAAAAGTGCACGGCTTACCGACATGGGCCAAGTCTTTCTATAGCCATACTTCTATGAATAAAGCCTATTTAATAACTAATCTATGTATTACGATATAAGCGGGGAAACAGTTGGTAAAGACAGCTGAAAGGATCTATGGCTAGGCTGCACACCGCTCGACAGTAGAGGGGGGCCAACAGAACAATACATGTCGATAGTTTTGACGTGTTGTTGCGATAAATGTGGGTACGGCTATGAATGTGGATGCAAATGTATTGTAAATTGTGTGATTTAGATAGATATATTGGTGACGGTTCTCTTGAAGAAGAGAAGAACCAGGTAATATAACAAGCTTATAACTTTGTGGGTTTTCATGATATCTTTTTGAAATTTTATACATAGATTCTTTACTTAAAAATACTGGACACGTGTTTCGGGTTTCGCATATACAAAAATAACGTTGTTTAAAGCGATGTGACCAAGCAGATGAGTCAGTCAGCATTTGACTCATCATCATCATCTCACCGTTAATCCCAGTCGCATCCGAAGCGTTTTTCAATTTTGGAGTCTGGGGTCCGCTTTACCAGTCCAACTGCTGAGTTTGGCTAAACTTCGATATATTCCGTGAAGCGACTACCGCCTGACCTTCACAACCCGAAGGCGATATCGAAGCATTGCGGCTAGACCAATTGTTAAACTTTTGAGGGCTCCAACAAACCGTAACCACTACCATTAGATGTTCGTATGGCAACCGGGTCCAACGGCTTAACGTCCTTTCCGAGGCACGACCAGACCAGTCAGTCTGCATTTGACTATCGAAGCGAAACAAGCGATAAGTAAGAAGCGATAATCGATATCTTCTACAGTGACAACTGCAACGAGCACTTCAAAGACTACGTGAAGGGACGAGAAGAATTCGGTTTTTTGGGGGGATGGGAAATCATCATGTGACCTCTCCCGCTCTAGGCGGAGCAGAAGAGCATGTCAGACTTTTACTGACTAAAACCCACGCGCGTTTCTTCACTTGCCTGTGCGTCAGGGCCACGGTTTCTTTTTTTAACAACCCGCAAACCTGACTCAGGAGACATCGGCCTTCGTGGACCCCGTCACAATGTGCTGACACTGATATTTATGTGACATCACGTGTTTGACGCGCGCCTGAAAGAGATGTCAGTGATGTGCCAGGTCCTTATGAGCTGCCCACTGCTCACCGCTCGCAGGCCTGCGCCTACGGTGGCCGGGAGTTCGATGTTGTCTACCGACCAGAGCGTCTCCTGCGGCGGCTTTTTTTTATATATTATAAACTAGCGCTTGACCGCAATCCCGCCTGATGGTAAGCAGTGACGCAATCGTAGATGGTAAAGCGCACTAGTTTATTAAGAGCCTATTCACTCTAGCCTTGACGACACTCAAATTCCGCAATCCCGCCTGATGGTAAGCAGTGACGCAATCGTAGATGGTAAAGCGCACTAGTTTATTAAGAGCCTATTCACTCTAGCCTTGACGACACTCAAATTGATGTACGCGGTATAAGTGAGGCTGCCTCACGCGCTCCACTTCCTCCTTTGCCAGCATCACTGCTCCTCAGAAGGAGGTGACGGCCTACCATGCAATCTCGCTCAGGACCATGGCCTGGACCATCGGGTGCGAGAGAGCTACGTTCTACTTGCCATCGCCTACTGTCGACTGTACCATTGTTGTCAATAAACTTCGCAACCCTTTTTAATATCCCGAGCCCATAACAGTGTCTACCTAGAAGTCTGCATTATTAATAACATCACGAAGCTATGAGAATGCCTTCATACCCGGTAGATATGCAAGCGGCGCCGAGTGTCACAATAAACAATATGAATGGCGGGGACGTGACTCTTGTAATGAAGATGCCGTAAATCAACCAGTACCCCGCCAGACAGGGCGTGATGATATCAGAAATGTATGAAATATTTAGGAGGCCAATGAGTTGTTTCAAAATAGTCTGTGAGGTCTGCTTGAAGACGTGTAATTCAAATTATCTTTGTTTTGCAATTTTTAGATCAGTATCCTAAAACTGATCTAAAAACTATGACTCTATTTGCTATATTTAGATAAACATACATCGTATGTGATCGTGCCTTGGAAAGCACGTTCAGCCGTTGGTCCCGGTTGCCATAGGAACATCTAATGGCAGTAGTTACGGGTTGTTGGAGCCCTCAAAATTCCAATAATTGGTCTAGCTGTAATGCTTCGATATCGCCTTTGGGTTGTGGAGGTCAGCCGGCAGTCGCTTCACGGAAAATGTCAAAGTTTAGCCAAAAATCGGCAGTTACGACTGGTAAAGCGGACCCCAGACTCCAAAGCTGAAAACCTTCGGATGCGACTGGGATTAACGCTGAGATGATGATGATGAGATAAACATACATTGTACTGTATGTTCATCTAAGTAGGTATAATGCACTGCTGGCTGTCTTGTCTGTCGGACTGTTATCGTGATAAATCATCATCATCATCAACCTTTTTACCGTCCCACTGTTGGGTACAGATCTCCTCAACTCAAACAAAGAAGGATTGAGCGTAATCATGATAGATAGACAGACAGACAAAAAAGTGGTTTATAATATGGGCTACTTTTTATCCATATACTCATTGTACAAAAACAAGCAAAAAAGAAAGACACGCACAAGCTACTACAATCCGTCAGATTTCTTTATTAGATTTTCAACTTTATATCTAAAGCATTAAGGCTCAAGGTTAATGGGGAATATCTGCCAGTTTCGGCAGCTCGACCTGCTGTTGTCCGTACGTTCCTATGAGATAATTTGTTTCAGTATCGTATGTCACGTTTTGCGCCATATTTTTTCTTCAAACGCTACTGAAAATTCTTCCAAAGACACTGAATTATTATTCTATAATTTCAGATCGAGGTCCAAGAAAAACTAGGCCGAAAGCAATCAAGCGAAGTACCTACAAATGTTTAGCAACGAAAAGGTTCCAAAAGATTCCACGGAATATACTGTTAACCCCAAATATATCACTGTTAACCCCAAAACTGAAAGCCGCTTGGAGGTTTTTAGATTTGATCTCATCAATAAATTGCCAGTCTTATCCAGTGCTGTTAATGCTGATCCTAATCATCTCTATGACAATTTTTTTTAATATATACTGTAAGCTATTTGATTCCACCTTTGTTCCCAAGACTATCTCTGTTAATAGTAAAGCATCTTTCTCTGATTAGGCTACCATCGGTATTCATAAAAGTAGAACTCGGCTTTATGAATTGTACAATGAGAGGATTTATATTAACACTGTTGAATTCAATTTGTATGTTAGAAAATATTCAAAATTATTCAAACAAGTTTGTTATATGGCCAAGTCACGTTACTTGAGTTCAAAGATAAAGAACAGTGGCAATGTAATTAAAACGACTTGGAAAATTATTAATAGTGAAACAGGAAGGTCCAGTGATAGAAATACTGACTATAGCCTGTCTATTAATGAAAACATAATTAAATCAGACTCGCAAGTCTCTGAGGCATTTGAAATTTCTTTTCGGATATTCCTGTTTCAACTACTAAATCCCTAAACTCATCACCTTCTGTTGCGGAGTCTTTGCTTAAAGAAAATGTTAATGTTTGTGATTCGGAGTTTCACTTTGAACATGTTATCAGTAGAGATATAATTAAAATCTTTCACACTCTAAATGTAAAAAAGACTGCTGACCTATGGGGTCATTCGGTGGAAGTTGCTAAGTCTGTTATTGATATTGTGGCACCCACTCTAGCTGATATCTTTAATGCTTGTATTGACTGTGGAGAGTTTCCTGATCTCATGAAAAATAGTAAAATAATACCTTTGTTTAAATCTGGTAGTACATCAGATCCCACAAATTATAGACCTATTTCTGTACTACCTACCTTTAGTAAAATTTTTGAGAAATTAATTTTAAACCAAATGCTAAATTTTTTTAATAAACATAAATTATTACATAGCAAACAGTTCGGTTTTACAAGGGGTCGTTCAACTACTGATGGCCGGTGTTGAACTTCTAGGTCATATATATAATGCATGGGAGGGAGGATAAATGCGATGCCTTGGGCATCTTTTGTGATTTGTCCAAGGCATTCGATTGCGTTCTTCGCGATACGTTAATCAGGAAACTTCGCCACCACGGGATCCGGAACTCTGCACTAGATCTTATTACATCTTACTTGAGTGGTAGGATTCAAAGCGTTGACGTTAATGGAAAAAGATCTTCCGGATCTTTAGTAACAATGGGAGTCCCACAGGGGTCAATTCTTGGTCCTTTTTTGTTTCTTATTTACATCAATGACCTGCCGTACCTAATAAAGGATAACCACGATATAGTGTTGTTTGCAGATGACACTTCACTTTTATTTAAACTGAAACGTCAGCAGCAGGTTACTGATGATGTAAATGGCGCGATCTCCAAAGTAGTCCATTGGTTTAATGTTAATAATTTACTCTTAAACGAGAAAAAAACCAAATGCATTAAGTTTACTCTACCTCACGTGAGGCAGGTGGAAACTAAAGTGTTGATAAAGGGCGAAGAATTGAAATCTGACGACAGCACAGTGTTCTTGGGTATAACTCTGGATGCTAAGCTTCAATGGGGTTCACATATAGAAAAATTGTCAAAAAAGCTAAGTTCTGCTGCATACGCAGTAAGAACAATTCGTAATTTGACTGATGTTGAGACGGCCCGTTTAGTGTACTTTGGCTATTTCCACAGCGTAATGTCGTACGGCATTCTGTTGTGGGGAAATGCCGCCGATATTCGAACAATATTTGTTTTGCAGAAACGAGCTGTTCGTGCAATTTATAAATTAAGTCCGAGACACTCTCTCAGAGAAAAATTTAAAGAGATTAATGTACTGACCGTGCCGTCTCAATATATTTATGAAAATCTTTTGTATGCTCATAAAAATATAAAATTGTTTAAAAAATACAGTGATGTCCATGATATAAATACTAGGAACAGGCAAAAATTTATTGTACCTACAACAAGGCTCAAGAAAATAGGTGGCTCTTTCAGATGCCAATGTATACATTTTTACAATAGACTTCCAGAGGTGGTTCAAGATCTGAGCCTGAATAAATTCAAATCCTTCATTAAACGTAAGTTGTGTCAGAAAGCATTTTATAGTGTGAAGGATTATAAAGAAAAAAAAAAGGCTTGGGCTTGAGCTGCGTCCGATTTCTATACAATGATTGTTCTTTGATTTTTCCTCTTGTAGTTTTAATATGTAATTGTTTATGTTATTTATTCAAAGCTTGTATTACACACTATGTAGCCAAGCATATTGTACGTTACGGAATTGTATCGCTGACAGAGGTGTTCGGCACTTGTACAGCTACACAGGAGCTAAACTTTTCATAGATTCGGGAACACTGTTGGAGCTGCTGAACCTTGGACAAAACTATCTTAGCATTGTGTAGATTCAATTTCGTAGTATTGTATAATTGCATGGCAAACGTGTGAGCACAATGTACGAATGTGCTGTAAGGCATTTATTTGTTGGGTTAGTCTTTTTTATTGACTTAATTGTGCTCTGGCTGTTGAGAGTATGTCATGCTCACTCAAATGTCTCGCTGATGGTGGCGTGTGCTTTGGGTCATTGGGTTCCCTTCGATATGGTTCAGCTGAATGATGCTGATCCATACATCATGTTCGTAAACGGACGGCGTCGGAGGGGACTGGTCATCTCTTAGCTGCCACGGCGTATTTTAATTTCTGAATTGATTTTTGTATGTTTTCCATAATGGACGCTCTCAGCGTACAATATATTTCTGCATCGTTCTCACGCGGTTGATTTCAACTTGAATGATGTAATCAAATATTTGTAACAATAGCTTAAAAATTTAAAAGAGTGTCCATGGAGTTTCTTGCCCGTTCTTCTCCATAGGTACCTACTCTTTTGAATGGGCGACTAGCTTCATCTTATTGACTGACCGACCTTCTGACAATTCAAAAGTGCCTGTAACTGGTTTATTTGAAATAAATGATTTGATTTGATTTGATTTGGAAGATTTGATGGGAATCGTTACTTCCAAAAAGAAAACGGAAAGAAATATATGCCAGAGTAGGCAGCAAGCTCAAGGAACAGACATGAACAAAAAATCCTATCTAAACAAAACTATGAAAGTAATTAAAGATGGAAATAATTTAACAGAAACACGAAGAGAATTTTTTTTTAAAGAAATTTTGACTATAGACAAACGCATTAGCGCAAATGTTACAGAAGACGGGAAAAATAGAAGAATTAGACACGACAAGAATCACACTATCAAATCAGGAGGCACACGCAAAGCTCTCAAAAAACTTTGTGAAAAGGAAAAAGAAAATGAAAAGATAAAGAGCCGGTACCATTCTAAACATAACATCAGACTACTATTACTTGTTCAATTGAAATCAGCCAAACATAGAGTTGGCTCATAGAGAACCTACACTTGAAAAGACGGTAAGACGTCATATCCGAGTATTATTAGTAGCAGAAATATAAAATTAAATAAAAAAAAGTAGCAAAGACTATGAATAATGAAGATGTTCTGGAGTGGCGGCCACGTACCGGAAAACGCAGCGTAAGGAGGCCCCTAACAAGGTGATCCAATGACCTATTGAAGGTCGCGGAAAACCGATGGATGCGAGCAGCACAAGATCGGTCATTTTGGAAAGCCTTGGGGGAGGCTTTTGTCCAGCAGTGGACCTCTTTAGGCTAAAGAAGAAGCATGAAGGTGTCTAATGAGGTACTATTTATTGCCAATATCCGACACCAATGAGAAAAATCAAACATTATATTTGTATATAAGTCTTTTTCTACTTAGTGTGTATCGATGATGTTATAATAACCTCTTGTTTAGTTAATTTTGCTTGTTTCGGATCATGTCGGCTCAATGGTAGTTAAATTAGCCGACATGACACACGACATGACTATGATTTACATTAAAAATAAAGCTCTGCTACGGAACTATTAAATTCGAATGGCAATAAAAAACATTTAACATTAATAATAACCACACGAAACACAAAGTGGACTGTCTGGTTCTCAAACATAGAGTGAATCCATATGTTTAATAGGTAATTTGCATACTTGTCTTAAAATATAACATTTCACTAATCCAGTATCATAGCGCTATGTAGCTAGTAACTTAGTGGACGCGTGTGACGCTCATCAGCGCATCTGACTGCGCAAGCGACGACGCTCACCATGGCCGACAAGAACTCCAGTATTTACAACGGCAACAGTTTTAACAACGACACCAGTTTTAACAATGTCGCCAGTTTTTACAACGCCACCAGTATTAAAGACGACACCAGTATTAATACCGGCCCAACAACCTATAGAGAACTCATTGGCGACTCTTTGTACATCAATCTTGAATGGATTATGTTCGTGCTGTCTCTCACAGCGGTCATATACGGGGTTACATCATGGTTAATAATCAAGCAGTTTCGTCATTTCAGAAACTATGTGATCATCAGTGCAATTATAGCGAATATGCTAACTTTATTACTCCACAACATTTTAAATTTATATTCAAACAAATTAGTCCAGGATATCAGTGTGTATGTATTTTATACAAGTCTACTAATGTATTCATCACTATCGCATAAATGTTGGGTACTAGTGTTGTGTTGCGTGTTTTATGTGGATTTTGTGAAAGTTTTTAGTCTTGACATTCGAAGGAGATATCTTAAGAGTAGCCTATTTGCGTGGGGGGTGCCTTTTGTAACAGTCATATTTCTGTATGTGCGGATTTTCGTTCTTTTCTACAACGATGTAATAAGACCTGATATATTCAGTAATGTTGCTATTGTAATGTTATTAATAACCGTGATAATTAGTGTTATTATTTATATAATAGTTGTATATTGTTTATTCGGCGAAAGTGAAGCTAGAGTGAATAAATCTCTTAGCAAATGGAGTCGGTTCTCCATTGCTACGTTGACTGTTGTACTCAGTAACATAATAGCTATACTGGATTTGATTGTATCAATGAATATAAAATCGTTGCCTATTAATATTTTACTTAATTTAGCAGGCTACATTAACGTAATAGGATTGAGTGTGTATTTAATTATATTAAAGAGTAACCGGATAACATGGGGACAATATTTGGATAAGACGTATAAAAGAAATAATTCTAAAAATGATGTCAAGATGGCCACTATAGTTACTAGATTGAGAGTTTCGAAATAAACCAGTTTCGTCAGATAACCTTTTCTCCCCAATAAGAGTACGTACATGAGTACATGTTACATACATTTTGGATTCTAAGCTGAGCCTAAGATCTATAAAATAAGGTGTACATCAAGGGTCGATACTAGGTCCGCTCATAAATATGTATAAATGATTCACCTAACGCTATTCAGCGCTCCATGAGTTTGGCAGTAAGAACACAATAAAAACGCAAGTACATATGTATATCTATTAAATAATGATAATTGATAGTCTGTAAATATCAGTCTGTATCAGTGATACAGGGTCATATCTAATGAGGCATAACACGATGCCTCTGCTGTAAGTTGATCGAGTTGGATTTCCGGCTAATTCCAGGTGATGCTGAAGCAGCAGTACAAAGTTAATATGTTCTTTTAATATCTTTGAAAAGGAAAGTTAGACCTAAACCAAAAATATGGTTTTAAGATTGAGCTACTTCATAACTCAGTCTCTCCCATGTCATAAATGCATTACATCACAAATATAGAGACATAACTTAGATAATATAGCTGTATCTGAGGTTACAACTGATTTTTTGATGTGATTTCTTTATTTATTTATTTAGATTTATCAACGTTCAATTATATTAATTCTTACAATCATAAACATGATGTTTTAATAATAATTAAATTTAACAAACACTTACAGGTAAATGCGACATTAGACAATTACATTTTTCTTTATTATGTATTTTTTATAAAAGGTATCTAATTATTGGTGAAGCAAAGAAGTTTACATTTACATTTAACTGTTAGCAATAACTTTTCGGATACCACTAAGCAAGTCAAAATTAAAGTCAACCAAGTCACTGTATTTGTTTACAAGCTTGCAGAGTCGAGGAATCGGAGAATTCGATCCGAACACTGTTCTTCGGAATGGTGCGGAGAAGGGAGTTATTCCATGTCTAGGATATCTGCTAGGTACGCGTAAGTTTAACATAGCTAATAATGGGGGGCAGTCTGTGCAATGATTTAATAAATTCCATACAAAAGAGGCATCGGCTAACTCGAAACGTTTTAGTAATATTGTGAGATAAGTGATGATTGATTCTAAAATATCATGGAACACGCAAGTGAATACTATATATACATATAACATTAAACCAATTCTGTTATCATCAACATGATCTAAAAGCATCTAACCAAACCAAGCCACTAAGTGATTATACAACATAATTTTTTGATTATGCGAAACCGAAACCCGAAACACGTGTCCAGTATTTTTAAGTAAAGAATCTAAGTACAAAATTTCAAAAAGATATTATAAAGAAAACCACAGAGTTATGAGCTTGCTATTCTACTTGGTTGACCCAACAAAAATATGGTCGAAGGTCCGCACGGGCGGGCGAGCGTGGTGCGTTTACCTCTGGCGTCAGCAGTGGCGCGCGGCGCAAATACTATAATAATAATAATAATCATTTAATTTAAGTAACGCTGACTCATATACAATTAATACACACATATTCACATTACACATACAGCACTTAAATCAAAAATAAAATATTACAATATAAAATCAAAAAATTATTAAATAAAAAAGACATAATTACAGTAACAATTGAGTCACATCAGCCAACCACATGCCGCTTACAACAGTGGGAGACGATGGAACAATCAAACCTTACCGCAAGCGCGGCCAACAAGCTGTTTGCACTCCCCCGCACTCGCCGCACCAGCGACGCACTCCTCTTGCGCATAGTGGCGTGGAAGCAATCCACGCGCGCTTCCGCAAACATAGCCGACGCACTGCAATAGCGGGGGAGCGCCAACAACATCCTGAACGCGTTGTTGAACTGAACACGAAGGGCGCTGTAAGACCGTTGCGTATAGTCAGTCCACAAGCTGCACGTGTATAGTGTAGTGCATTAGGCTCTAAAAAGCGTTATTTTTACATCTTTAGAGCACCGAGCAAACCTGCGGATAACCAAGTTCGCTCTAACCGACAGCGCCCTCCGTTCCCGCTCAATGTCTGCATCATCCCTCAAGGTAGAAGTCACGAAATGCCCCAAGTATTTAAAACTCTCCACCCTTTCCAAGGGAGAGCCAATCAACTTTATTGGTGGCATTTCTAAAACTTTCCTAGGCCCACCCCGAAACACCATGCACTTACTTTTCCCCACGTTATATAGCAATCCGTTATCGGCTGCATATTCCTCACACACACTCAACAGCTTTCTGAGTCCACAGACAGAGGCGCTCAGCAACCTCATATCGTCCGCGTAGCTGATGTTATTAAAACAGACGCCGTCAATGTGACAACCGGCATGCTGCTCACTGAGCGCCTCAATCAATCGATTCATATACAGGTTAAAAATGGAAGGAGAGCCAACTAAGTCATAACCGCTCGGTAACCACTCTGCAACAATTTCTAAATATATTTGGGAAAAAATATAACATGGTGTAAAAATGATTGGAATCGATTCAGTTACTTATTCTGAACCAACTATATTCAGGTTTCGAATAAACACAAAATAAAGTTATAAAACTTTATTTTTTATTTTTTTAACAAAAAGTAAAGTTATAAAATTTTATTTTTTATTTTTTTAACAAAAAATAAAGTTTTATAATATTTGTCATTTTTTTTAAATGCTTCAGACTGTTGACATAAAAGTAAAATTTACTAAGCGACATTGGGGCTAAATCACCAATAATATAACATTAAATAAAATTATTAGTAGGTACACTTTAAAAACACACATAAACATAAGTACACAGGATTAAAAACTATTGTACAGAGAGTCACTTTAAAAGGTGAACTGATGTCTCCTAAACTAGGACAGAAGCCTGTGTTTTAGCAGCCAGCCCCCTAATCGTTTGGACCGAACGGAACAATGGGCGGTCCAAACGATCCCAACTAGTCGCAATCATTTGACAAAAATGTGTTCGCCGATTAGGGTGCAGGGTACACATCTTAAATCATAAGCTGATAATGACTATCAGCTTATGATTTAAGATGCACTGCAAAAGTTAAATTATGTTGAAAATCTTTTATTTGCTAATACATCAAAATCTTTCTGACCACCCAAAATAAGCGATTATTTTAAATAATGTATTGAATGTATATAATTTAAAATAATAAGAACAAAATACATAGTAAGACGTAGTACGTTCGTTTTATTTTCCCTACCCGCATAATACGCTTTCTCGCTTAAGATGCGTTTTTGGTGGGGTCCCTGAGAAATCGTTTTAAGCGGGTTTTACTGTAGTAACCTAAACTATAAAGGATAATAAATAAAATTTATAACAAGCAACGTCTTGTCTTTCCTATCCCTCCCGTGTTTCCAATTTCCATCAGTTCGGATACAGACATAAAACTGGCTTACATTTTGTACGAAGAGATGCAAGGACGCCTGGGTCAAAAATTCACCTACAAATTTTACTTAATCAACCCGGTTTTCTAGGTGGTAGGCCATAACATCGGCTGCCGGCAAAAGTTACCATCTACCAGACAAAGTCTTGCCGCCAAGCGATTTGTCGTGTTCCGGCATGATGTATGGTGAAGCCGTACGGAGGACGGATTTGAGAATTTGTGTTGCGATGTAGCCGGGTACGATGCGCCTAATGTTGTTGTGTCGGGGGTTTGGTAGTGGAGGGTCTCCAAATTAATCTCCCTCTGGCGCAGCATCAATGATCGTGTTGTTTGTTGGGTTTAACATTGCATCACCTCGCTCAACTGCCGTCTTCCCTCCTATTCACTAAGTTTTTAAAGAGAATAGTCTTAGTAAACTAGCGCACTTTACCATCAACGATAGCAACACTGCTTATCTTCAGGCGGAATTGCAGTCAAGGACTAGTTTATAATTACGTACTAAAAAAAAACCTTAAAGGACAAACAACTTTTTTAATAACTTTTAGAGTTTATAAAAGGGGAACTAAAGAAACAACAGCCAGGCTGGAGTGGGCTGGATACGTCTCACGCAAGCACCCCGAGAGATGGGAAAAGATCGTCACTCACTGGATACCAGAGGGAAGTCATCGCCGTCGCAGTAGACCACGGCGAAGTGGTGTGTCGATCTGGTAACGTACGCAAGTCCAACACGGCCAGATAATGCCCAAGACAGGGAGATTTGGAAACAAGAAGGGGAGGCCTTTGCCCAGCAGTGGAACAGAAATAGTCTACAAACAAAAAACATTTAGAGGTTTTGTTCTCGTAGTAGTTCGCGCTAAAATAATTGAACCAAAAGAGAGTTGCATCGAAACCAAACTAAAAGTTTAGTTATGATTCGTATCGCGCTCTTTTGACAAATGTTCTAACCATAACTGAATCACAAATTGGAAGGTAATCGCTGTCAAATGAAAAAGTTGAAACAAAACTAAACTTTTTCTATGCCATCAGTCAAACTTAACTTATTTAGTTTTAATTATTATATCTGACGAAATCATCACTCATACAGATTTTCCTTCAATCGACGTGAAAACTTTAGCGGGATACGAAATGGGATCGAAACTAAACTGGATTAGATACGGACAAGAGTTTTAACTTCTACTGACTTATTTGGCGTGATTGCCCCTCAGGTCCCCGTCACCATGTAAAATCTCTTTGGGCCATATCTAATAAGGCCAAACACGATGCCTGTAAGTTGAACGGGTTGGATTTCCGTCAAATTCCAAGTGATGCTGAAGCAGCTGGCAGTTCAAGGTTACTATGTACTTTTAATATTGCAAAAGAAAGTTACAACTGAACTAAAAATGTGATTTTAAGATTGAGCTTATAGCGATACCTACAAACGCCACATGGAACAACGCGTCATACTGACGTCACACGAATTCTACATCTCGCAATCAGAGTTTACCGTGCAATTAGCATACGTACAACTTTCCAACTTCAAACCGTTGGGCAAGTCCCCGCCAGACATAACACCCGTCTGGTCGGTGGATCCTCCATTTTCTATGGAGGATGAGTGAACTTTACTTGTTCGTCATGCGTTCCTCGTGCCTCCACAAGCTACTTCATTTACTCCGCCTCTCCCATATCATAAATGCATTATATCACGAGCATAGAGACATAACATAAATATTATAGTTGTATAATAGTGTGTCACGTTGGTGACGTCATCAGCGTCAGACTGACGTCACTCGGCATGCTAACTGCGTTTATAGCAACATAATCAAATGTATAGAGGTGGCCAGTTGCACCGTGTTAAAACTTTGGTTAAGTTTTGGACAAGTCTATAACGGTTTCTGAAAACCCAATAAAGTCTGTAGTAAAGGACTTACAGCTGTTTTCTAATCGAGTGATTAGTGGTGTGGGCGTGGAGGCATGAGGAACAGGGAGTAAAGTTCACTCATCCTTCATAGAAAAGGGAGGATCCTCCGACCAGACGGGTGTTATGTCTGGCGGGCACTTGCCCAACTGTTAATTTTGGGAAGTTGTATATATGTTATAGTTGCACGGTAAACTCTGCTTGTGAGATGTAGAATTCGTGTGACGTCACTATGAGGCGTTGTTTATTTGTGGCATTTGTAGGTACCTCTACAATGGAAAACATCTCCAAAATCATCCAAAAATTTGCTGCGGTCCATGAACACCATCATCACCGTAAAATGTCGTGATGGCCTAATGTTTAAAACACCAGCCTCTCGAGTATGAGTGCGCGGGTTCGATTCCAGGTCAGGCAAGTACCAATGTAACGTTACTAAAGTTATATGTACTTTCTAAGTATACAATATGTAAAGAAAACCCTGTCCGATCCGTGAAGGTATTGTTAGGTATCGATAACTGATTCTAATAATGCCCACAAAGACAGGCAAAACTTAAAAAAAAATCCCCCTAAAAAAATAAATATTATTTCGCAAAAAGAGGTAACTTAATACATGTGCTGTATGCAACCCCTTCCGCGGGCGGCGGAGGGCAGGGCACGCGACACCTGTGACGTGGTCGCGTCGCTATTCGCTTATAATAATACCGGTGTTGTCACTTTTTTAAAAATTACCAGATTTCGGGGAAATTGGAATTAATTCCCGAGAAAAAAGGATTATTTCAAAATTCATTAGTATTGTTACTATGACGATTATGTAAAATTTTATATTATATTTGGTCAAGTGTTTACCTAACCTTTATTATCCTTACGGGTCGGACAGGGTTTTCTTTACATATTGTATATAAGTATAACATCTTGAGGAAACCTGGACTTTAAGTCTGAAATCGCCAACACGCATTGAGCAAGCGTGGTGATTACGCTCAATCCTTCTCTGTCTGAGAGGAGACCCTGTGCCCAGCAGTGGGACGATAAAACAGGTTGAGATGATGAACACCGACTCGACCGACATTTAAATATCAAAGGAAGCTGTTAGTAAAACAACAAATAGGTATTTTGAATTATTGTTTACCGCAAATAAATTAGTTGCCGTAACTCATATTTGAATATCCAAAATCGCCATGTTTTTTTTTTTGTGTTGCTCAATAATTCTACAGTAACTTAGTCCACAACAACATTTCGCCCAATATATCTACTGTCGGTCAAAGCCCACCCCCAAGGCGAAAAGCCTAAGGTTATAATATATGCTGTATATGTATATATAATTGCTTTATATACAATACGTAAAGAAAACCCTGTCCGATTCGTGAAGGTATTGTTATTTATCGACAACTGATTCTAATAATGCCCACAAAGCCGGGCTATATTTATATTATACTATATGTAAAGAAAACCCTGTCCGATCCGTGAAGGAATTGTTAGGTACGGATAACTGATTCTATTAACGCCTAAAAAGCCGGGCTAAACTTAAAAAAAATCCCCCTAAAAATAAATGTTATTTCTCAAAAAGAGGTAAATTAATACATGTGCGGTAGGCAACACATCCACGGGCGAAGGGGGACAGAGCGCGCGGCACGAGGTCTTATCGCTATTCGCTCATAATAATATCGTCAAAAATGATGTTGTCACTTTTTTTAAAATACCAAAGTTTGGGGAAGTTGGAATTAATTCGCAGAAAAAAAATATTTATTAACTCATAAGTATTGTTACTATGATGATTATGTAAAATTTCATATTTTACTTGGTCATGTGTTTACCTAACCTTTACTATTCTTATGGGCCGGACGGGGTTATCTTTACATATTCTATATGCTGTTAAATTATGTATACATGCTTTAAAGAATAATGTAAAAAAGAACCCGTCCGACCCATAAGAATAATACCGACCGCGACCACGTGCCGCATGCCCTGCCCCCTTTCGCCCGCGCATGTATTGCTTACCGCACATATATTAATTTACCTTTTTTTGCGAAATAATACCATTTTTTAGGGGATTTTTATTTTAAGTTTAGCCCGGCTTTTTAGGCGTTAATAGAATCAGTTTTCCGTACCTAACAATTCCTTCACGGATCGGACAGGGTTTTCTTTACATATAGTATAATATAAATATGCCTTATGTAAATATTGTATATGTTATATTTATGTCTTTTGCTATAATATTTTTTGTCGTTTATGAACTGATTTTGTTGTTTTTTGGATTAGATTTTGAACATTTTTAACTATCGGGATTGACTTTTTTGTAATCCCAGTTCAACGCAGCGGTGCAACCAATCCCGCCCTAAGGAAATGGAAAACTGTGTGTGTTACCCCTTATCATATATACACGCTATTTGTGTGTGTGCTTGTGTCGAGCGAATGAATGTGCATGTGTGCTTGGGCATGCATGTGTGGTAAGCAATGCCGCGGGAAACAGGTAAATTAAAGCGGGATTAATTTTAACTAGGTTTTGCTTCAGGCTTTGGGTGTGATTTCTAGTTAATAGCGTCTTCTACCTTTACATAGTACGTTAGTATATGAAATTTCTAGACAAGGAAATAATCTTGTTTTGTGTTTCCCACATAACCGATTCATAGTATTTTACTCTCCTGAAACGGGCAAGTGAACAATTTATTTAATTTTTTTTTTTTCAACGCGATTGCCTGTAGTTAATGTAAGTGTGGGCGAATCATGAGGACGAATCATGAAAATGGACCTAGTGGTATTGGCCGCGACTTACATGTTGTAGGTTGGAGGTCCTGAGTTCGAACCCTGTCAGGCACTTTACTTTGTGTATTTCATCATGTCTTTGTGTATTTTTCATGTATCACCACTGCTCTCAAAACGGTGAAGGGAACATTCGAAGACATGTGACATTTACCAACTCGCACTAGGCTAGCGTGGTAGCTTACGGCCCACTTCCTCTCACCGAGAGGAGGTCTGTGTCCCAACGGTGGGAACAATATAGGCTGATGATGACGATGCGCCAAATGTTGTTGTGTCGGGAGTTTGGTCGTGGAGGGTCTCCAGATCAATCTCCCTCTGGCGCATCATAGTTGGTCGTGTTATTGGGTTTAACATTGCATCATTCTTTTCTTTCCGGGGTGGAATATCCTCATGGATGTCCGCCACCCCGTGGCAGGCGTTGGGGTCAGTCAGACTCTTACTGACTAAAAACCACCCCGTTGTTCTATCTCACACCTACACAGGGGGTTGCGAGAACAAACACTGCTTCCGCAACGCCCGATTGGGCGGTACATAGGACGGGTCTGAGCAGTTGTGTTGCGATGTGTGTCGGGTACGATGCACCAACTTGTTTTTGTGTAGAGTTTGTTCGTGGGAGGTCTGCAGATCAATATCCCTCTGGCGCAGCATCGTTGGTCATGTTGTTGGGTTTAACATTGTAACATCTCGCTTAACTGCCGCCTCCCTTCCTATTAACTCAGTTTTTTTTTTTTTTGCGTGAAAAGGCTATTAATAAACTAGCGCGCTTTACACAACAGCTCGATCTCTCAGGTTAAGCTGTCTGCGGATGGAAAAAACGTTAAGTCGGTCCCAGTTGTTATTAAAAAAAAAACATTATTTATTACCTAGGCTTACACTTGGTTTATAAAACATACAAGGAGCATGCAATTACACACAGAAAAGTAACTTTTCATTGAGACAAAATTAAGAGCGGGTCCCAAACTAGGTACAGCCTTTAACTTAGTGACACCAAAACTACATATTGTTACTGAGTAAGTACTCTTTCGTAGATCGTCAGGTCGTCAGAAACTCGAGAGTCTGACAAACAATTTTACCAAGGGGTATTGTATTACCCTGGTTGTCAGCCTCCGTCACGTAGCGGTAGCGAAGGCGACCGCTGCGCAAGGAGTCGCGGGTTCGATCGCCGCGCAGTGCAAATATTTGTATGCATGAATATGAATATTTGCACTGGTCTGGTCGTGCCTCGGAAAGCACGATAAGCAGTTCATCCCGGTTGCCATACGAACATCTAATAGCAGTCGTTACGCGTTGTTGGAGCCCTCAAAAGTCCAACAATTGGTCTATTTGCAATGCTTTGCTATCGCCTTCGGGTGATGGAGGTCAGACGGCAGTCGCTTCACGGAAAATATCGAAGTTTAGCAAAACTCAGCAGTTAGAGTGGTAAAGCGGACCCCAGACTCCAATGCTGAAAAAGCTTCGGATGCGACTGGGACTAACGCTGAAATGATGATTGTATTACAGTTGTAGGTAACTAGATTATGGAAAACAGATAGGTAGTCGCTCCATATAAAATACTGGTATTCAGTTGAATCCGGTTAGACTGGAAACCATTCCAACATGGTTGGTAAAAAATAGTCTAGGTCGCCATCGTCACATCAATACATTTGCAGTTTACTAAATCGTTGAGCTCCTTAATTTTGAGGTGAACTGTAAGTTTACCTAAAGACAACATGCTTGAGCTCTCTACATTGTGATACTCACACATTGTGGTTCTTTCCTCATAACATTTCAGACATTCATCAACCTTTTTATCGTCCCACTGCTGGTCACAGGTCTTGTCTCATAGAGAGAAGGACATAAATCTACCAAGATTATGCCTTTTTGATCGTGAGTAAATCCTCAAGGATACTCTCCGTCTGGGAATAACGGAGGTTATAAACCTCCGTTATTCCCAGACGGAGAGTCGGACTCCTAACAGCTAAAACCCCTCTATGCCTTCCTGTAGGTACCTTGAGTCGAGGGCCTGGGAGATACTTGTACTAGCAATGCATGCAGTGATGATAAACGGGTGTCCGCTCCCGACAGATGCAATTATGCCTGGCCTTTAAAAGAGCCTAACTCTGAGTTCCTTTCAGTCTTTCTTCTCAGAGTAGTTAGATTAGAAGCACATACCTCATCTAGTTTTTAAAATATAATTGAAATTCGTGGTGGCCTAGTGATTAAAACACGAGCCTCTCAAGTATGAGTGCGGGTTCGATTCCAGGTCAGGTGAGTACCAATGTAACTTTTCAAAGTTATATGTACTTTCTAAGTATATCTTGGACACTAATGACTGATTATAAGGTGAAGGAAAACATCTTGAGGAAACCTGGACTTTTAAGTCTGAAATCACCAACCCGCATTGAGCAAGCGTGGTGATTACACTCAATCCTTCTCTGTATGAGAGGAGACCTGTGCCCAGCAGTGGGACAATAGAAAGGTTGATGATGTGCAAAAGTATTTTTGCAAACCTACTCAAAGAATTAAAACACTTTATCTATAATTTGTCCTACTTTCTTCATCAACGCGATATCTCTTCGAAAAACTCCCCAAAGAAAGGTTAATTATAAAAATTTAATTAAAACCCGCCGCGTTTCTTATCTGACTGCGTATACTCCATTTATTTAAGCGTAATGTTCTAAACGGGCGTGAGGTATGAACCGTTTCACCTTCCTTGAGGAAATATTGTGTTTCCAAATTGATATCATACTAGCGTTGTTGACACCGACGATCAGGACGAAGTCTTTCGCCTCGTCTTTTATACCGCGCACATCGAAGGACTGGAACAATTTTGCAGCGGCGGTCTTTCCATCTGACAACAATTGGAGTATCTTCAACGCTAGAATGAATAGGCTCTTAATGAACTAGTGCGCTTTACCATCAACGATTGCATCACTGCCTACCAACTGGCGGGATTGCGGTCTCAAGCACTAGTTCGTGATGTAAAAAAAAAAATATGTTGCGTTCAGAAGATTTTAAGAAAATTCAGGAATATAATTATCCGGAATAGAACTGGAGTCACCGACATAGCTTGCAGAGTCAGCGAACTGGATGGGCTATGGGCTGACCAATCTAACCATGGTTGTCAAAGAACCGGTTTCTGGTGGAGCAGACGAGTTCTGGAGTGGAGACTGCCTCTCGGCAACGGTAGTATCATCATCATCATAACCATCATCAACCTTTTATCGTCCCACTGATGGGCACAGGTCTCCTCTCATACGGAGAAGAATTGAACGTAATCACCACGCCGCGTTTGCTCAATGTGGGCTGGCGATTTCAGATTTAAGTCCAGGTTTCCTCAAGATGTTTTCCTTCAACTTGCAATCAGTCATTGGTGCCCAAGATATACTTAGAAAGTACATAAAACTTAGAAAAGTTACAATGGTACTTGCCTGACCTGGAATCGAACCCGCACACTCAGACTTGAGAGGCTCATGTTTTAACCACTAGGCCACCACGATTAACCAAAATGGATCAAAATGGACGAACAACCTAAAGAAGGTGGCTGGAATACACTGCGTAAGGCGGAGGACAGGAATATGTGATACAGCCTAAGAGAGGTCTTCTTCCAGCAGTGAACTGCAAAAGACTGAGATCCCAGGAAGTTTTTGAATGTCTTATAATAATAATACTATACCGCCCCTTATGTCTACCCATTGTAAAATCTTCATATAGATGGTGTTCTTACAGTAATGATCAAAAGTGGAGTATCACTTTTAACTCTTACTATACAATACAATAAGTGACAAAAGTGGTACTCCACTTTATTATGTACGGTAAAAGTAGATAGAAATGAAGGTACAGAATACACTTTATTTTATTTCAAAAGTCCTTATCGTACATAACAAAGAGTAAGTATTTTATTCTAGGTTGTGCTCAGGACTTCAATCACGTGGAAATCTTATGATACACTACAATGCTTATACTAAAGAAACAGTTGTATTTTTTTTAACAATCCCCGTCGCTGTTACTTGTTTCTCTTGCATGTTCGAACTCAATCAGGTGCTTTATTTAGTCTATTTCATCACCACTGCTCTCAAAACGGTGAAGGAAAATATCGTGCCGAAGACATGTGATATCTACCAACCCCCACTGGGCCCGCGTAGTACATTACGGCCCATTCCCTCTCACCGAGAGGAGGCCTGTGACCTGGGAGTGGGAACATTGTAGGTTGATTATGTTCAGCTCTTCTGGTCACTCTCAATCAAGAGAAATATTTAATTTACAAAAAATTCATACCATTTTTTTAACAGGAGTTTAAGAGCCTTTCTTTGTCGACGACTGAAGCAACACCAAGCGTCGACGTGTGTCGGCGGCAGCCGTCGACAATGTGTTGCTCGTGTGAATGTACCATAGATACATCACACTAGGGTTGTAACGGAGCTTCGCCTCCGCTTTCGTTAGTGCGAAGTTCCGCAAGAAATCGTATCTTCGCGGAAAATAACGGAACTAACCTAACGGAGATTTATTTACGTATTTATAAAATAAATAACTTAAAGCTGCGACGCTCGACAACCGTCCGGCCACGTTGAAATGGTCAAGAATCAACTAGTGCGAGACGGGAATGCGGCAAATAAAAAATAAATGTTTCTCCTTAATTTCATTACTAGAAGGTAATATATTTTTACTATTAAAGTACGTATTTAAAATAATAATTATGTTTTAATTAACCATAGATTTTAATTTTCTAACCCTACGTCGCATACGAGTGGCAATTGTCAACAACACAGAAGCAATTGCTTCTGACGTCAAAACGTGTCGTCTATATACCCGTTTACAAATTTTTTCTGGGGTATACTTTCATATAGTACATTTTGTTATACTGTAATACTATTTCGAAGGTCTTCGTGGATTGCGCCTTATTATTGTTGCTTGGAAATTGATTTTTACTGTGTAGAAATTAAAGATAATTCTCCCTAGACTCACATTTGTGATAAGCTATTATTAAAGTGATAGCTTCAGCGCCTTTGAGCACTCATGTTGGATGAGAAAACACATTGAATTCGCGTAACCGTGACCGACCTAACACCGTGATCGCTACAGCGAGATATACATATGTATACTGTGTATGTATAGCGTATACCAGTGTTTTTCAACCTTTTTTATGAGACTGCCCCTTTAGTACATGAAAAATTTCGCGACCCCCTACTCCACGACATTATTTTTTTTTTACCTTACAGATGTTACTTAACGTAGTACTCGAAGTTCTCGTTATAATTGTCGCAGTAGGTCTTCTTTAAGATCGCTTCTTAACTGTCGCTTGTTCTCGTATCGCTAGTCGAATTCAGACTGACTCTGCGCCAGCGTCACGGCGCTATATATAGGTCAGCTGATCGAACATTCCAGATTCGTCTAGACATAATAATAATACCGCATAACTTCGAGGTCATTTAGTAAGTACCTACGGTAATTCCCGGAAACGGGTTTCTGGAAATTTCGATGTCGGCACTTTGTTGTCAAAATTGTTGAGACCTGTACCATTCGATAGGCCATCCTAAGTCTAGCAATGCGTTTTTATATTGCACTTTTAAAATGTCTAGATCTGGAAATATAGGGCTTAAAAGTTACGCACTGCATGTCACGCGATATTGAACCTTATGCCATCGACATAAGGTCCATTCGTAACAATAATATTGGTTTCAGTTTTTATTTTGTCATTCCCACGACTGCTTCTTTTTTCCTCACTACAGCATATGCTTTTTATCTTATCTCGTGTTATCGCATTCCAGGAAAATAAATGTCTGTCTACTGTCTGTTGTTTGCTGTTGACTTTATTTATTTATAGAGGCTCTTTTAACTTTTAAGATACAGTGAATCCTCATATCGTTACATACACCGTAATTAGCCATCAAAAAAGCAATGCAGATATCTATCTAACTCTGTACCTACTTAGTACCCACTAACCTTTTTTTTTGTTGGTATGGGAAATCATCAAATGACTTCTCCCGCTCTGGGTGGAGCGGAAGGGCGTGTCAGACTTTTACTAACTAAAACCCCCTCGTGTTTCTTCACTTGCCTGTACGATGACCGGGGCCACGGTTTCTTGTTTAACTAATCCGCAACCCTGTCCGAGGAGGCATCGGTCGTCATGGACCTCATCACGATGTGCTGACATCTCTTTGAGGCGCGCGTTGTCGATTCGGGCCTGGTCCTTACCGGGCGGCGAGCTGCCCACTGCTCACCGCCCGCAGGCCCGACTTACTACTAACCTTCTTTCTGCACACATTTGATACAATATACTGATGACAGCAGGTCAAGGGTTTATAATTATAAACTTGTGCTTGACCGCAATCCTGCCTGATGGTAAGCAGTGATGCAATCTTTGCACGCTAGTTTATTAAAAGCCTATTCACTCAAAAAAACGGAATGAATAGGAAGGAAGACGGTAGTTGAGCGAGGTGATGCAATGTTAAACCCAAAACCAAGACCAACGATGCTGCACCAGAAGGAAATTGATCTGGAGACCCTCCACGATCAAAGTCCCGACATAACAACATCGCAACACAACTGCTCAGACCCGTCCTCCGTACGGCTTCACCAGACATCAGTACACGACGAATCGCTTAGCGGTAAGACTTTATCTGGTGGGTGGTAACTTCTGCCGGCAGTCGATGTTATGGCCTACCACCTAGAGAGAAATGATACCCGAAACTGTCAAATATTTTCAACCTTGAGCCTTAATGCTTTGGCGATAAAGTGGAAAATCTTATGAAGAAATTTACACAGATTTTAGTAGCTGTCGTGTCTGTGATATGCTGCCGTCTGTAAATGCTAGGTATATAACTAGCGTACAAAGGGACGGGGCAGCGTGTCAAGTACCACTCTCCTAGCGCGACCAATTAAACGAACCCGAGTTTCACAGTGTTACTTTGTGCCAGGTAAATATTCTAGTTGAAAAATATGTTTTTGGTGATTTCCATAGAAGATTTGAATTGATAGATAAGGTCAAAGTTTGATGTAGTAGTAAGCTTTTTCAATCAGAGGTTCCATAATTTCCTTTTTAAGGGTTTTTGAAGTGGAATAGTTATTTATGCCACTGTTAAGCAATGATAGCTAATGTATTTGAGTGATAGTTTGTGCCACGATGCGAAGCTGTGTAGCAAAATAGTTCATCACGAGTATTACAATAGCTGTTTGCGACAGTGGCATACAAAACTTTTTCTATGACCTTGAAATAAATGCAGATAAAAGTTAACATTGGCGCGAAAATAGCGCGATGGTTTTGTTGTTATAATCTCACAAATGAAACGCAAAGGCAATTCATCCATACAGCCTAATAACATGCTATGTTTAGTCGTGACGCATATACGCGCGCTTTTTGGCATAATCATGTGTTGATATTTTGATGCCAAAGCCATAAAAAAAAGTTTCATTGTAGTGTGGTTTACCCGGGTGGAAATAGTCATTGTAACACGACTTGACAGGAATGAGTACTATTGAGATATAACTTATGGTTATGTATTTAGCAAATTACCAAATGGGCGAAGAAAAACTTCTTTAGCGAACGACGTAGCCCCGTGTGGTACCGGACTTAGAATAGTACCATCCCATATCCTCCCGTGGGTGTCGTAAGAGGCGACTAAGGGAACTCTCACCAGGGAACCGGGTGGCAGTGCTTCTCCTGTGGAATATCGAATTCTGCGATCCCTAACCCTACGGACAAGTGGGGATTATGGCAAATTAGACTGGCGGACGCCTATGTCCAGCAGTCGTCTTTCGGCTGAAATTATGATGATTATGATGATGACCGACGTAAAGCACTTTTTTTGAATAGGCTACCACAAACAACGACGGTTTGTGTGAGGCCTTTGTTCAGCAGTGGACGTCTTTCGGCTGAAATGATGATGACGATGATTGACAGCCTCTGTGGCATAGAGGTAGTAAATGCGGCCGCTGCGCAAGGAGGCGCGGTTTCGATCCCCGCACAGTGCAAATATTTGTATGCATGAATATCAATATTTGCACTGGTCTGGTCGTACCTCGGAAAACACGTTAAGCTGTTGGTCCCGGTTGCCGTACAAACATCTAATGGCAGTTGTTACGGGTTGTTGGAGCCCTCAAAACTCCAACAATTGGTCTAACTGCAATGCTTCGAAATCGTTTTCGTGTTGTGGAGGTCAAACGGCAGTCGTTTCACGGAAAATATCGAAGTTTAGCCAAAATCAGCAGTGAGACTGGTAAAGCGGACCCTAGACTCCAAAGCTGAAAAGGCTTCGGGTGCGACAACTTTTCCTTTATCTACGCTATAATATGTTGTTTCGTGCAAAATTTTAAGATTCTAAGTGCACAAGAAATCCCTATAGGTGTTGATTCCCTCACGAGTGTCGATAAATAGTGACACAAACTGCTGTATGTTTTGATTGTGTTTACATAGAAGTTTAATTTTCCACAGCTCCAAGGAATAGTCTGCTGATATTTGACTTAAATTCTAGCTTGATACCTCCACGCGTTCCTGAAAAAAGGGTCTTAACAGACAGACAAACGGACAACAAAGTGATCGTATAAGAGTTCCGTTTTGACCTTTCGAATTACAGAACCCTAAAAATATGGTTTGTAGTTTGTGATGTGTTCAATTTTAGTAGAAGGTTTGGCTGCGAAATGGCAGGTATAAGCACCATGAGGACGAGGCCCTGGGTCGAAAACCTAAACGAAGCCCTGGACTTTTCGATACCGAGTTATGTCAAAGCTTCTTCAGCTTATAGAGGCCTCCTCCAAGGCTTTACACAATGACCGGCCTTGTGTTGCCAGCATCCATCGGCTTCCCGCGACCTTTACAAAGCTTAAAAAATATAAATATGACGACGTCAGTGACAACGGACCGATAGGAACCATTATTATGTTATTATCTCTTTTATTTGATCTAAATACACTACATATTATATAAAAAATATTATTTAAAATCAAACAACCCGCCTGCATAAAACTCTAACGAACTGAAAAGGTAGAAACAAGTTGAACAATCGCAGTTGGGGGACTGTTCTATGGAATACTTGTTTATCTAGCTAAGAAGTCCCCCCACTGCGATTGTTCAACTTGTTTCTACCTTTTCAGTTCGTTAGAGTTTTATGCAGGCGGTTTTTTTTTGTTTTTAAATAATATTTTTTATTTCTATCTTTTTAGTTTTAACATATTATGTTTCTAATGTTGGAAAACTTAAAAAAATTGTTTAATTTCTTTTTTCATCGTTCCATTTAATATTAAAAGTGCACGTTATATACATATTTTCTAATGAGTATTTTAAATCCTTCATTTTAAAACCAATTCGATAAGTTTGGTTGATAAAAATTACCTCATAATTATGGCGTCAAACATCCGCCATTTTGATTTTTTTTTTAATGTCACCTTTTAAGACAAATCTAACGATGTCTCAAATGTGAAAATCCGTTAGCCGGTTCTGGAGATACAAAATAATAAAGAATATTACTTACATTCATTTATACAAGATACGCGCTTTGTGCATGCCTCCGAAAGTAATTCTGTTTATAATTTTGCAAAAAATTGAAACTGACTGACTTTTGTGCTGAAATTTCTAAGTGTTCATTAATTACGTAGGTATGGACGACAGGAGGTCAAGCTACCTCAAACGGTCAGATATTTCCAATCAACATAGAGCCTTAATGCTGTAGGGATAAAGTTGAAAATCTAATAAGGAAATCTGACAGATTGTAGTAGCTTGATGTGATGTCGTCTGTACATAGGTTTGGTACTGTTTCAATGTAGGTTTCAGGATTTATCATTGTTATTTTTTTTAAATGCCTTATCATTGAATTTTCATCTTGTTTTAGTCGTTTCAGTTGATTTTTAATTGTAGTTATCCATGCAAGTGGTATTTTCGTTTATTTAATTATTAATAAATTTATGTCTTTTTAGTTAAAAAATATTACGTAACCGGATTAATTCCTTAAATGAGTTTATGTCATGTGGTTGATTTAGCAATTTGTTAGGGTTGAGAAAACTGACATCAAGTTCGGAAAGAGTCCCCACTCTACTCAAAGCAACGTAAGCCTGACCTTTTGCAAATAAGTTTCTACTTAAATCTACAACTGCTGGGTCTAAAATGGTGACCTGTAGTTTATGCATCTTCACTGCCCAGCACAAAATTAAGGGAAACATTCGTCGCTCAATCTTGCCTTTACCACGTAAAGCATCAAATTCTGTAGCACGAGGCTGGATCCAGACTCCAATACCAGGTAGGTTCCCTGTTATACTTGTGTTATCGAGCTCCACAAATACCGCTTGTGGTAGTTTTCCTGGCCCCAACTGCTTTCTGCGTAGTGCTGGCCAATCTATTCATCGGATAATACCCATAGCACCGTTAACCAGCCCATGGTTAGCATTGATGTTCCGTCTTAGCATGGATCGAGAGCGTTTACCTAATTTGAGTTGGTTTGGTATACTACCTGATTTATTGGGATCTTCAGGTATGTATTCCTCCCGTGATTTTTGACCATATGTTTTAGGATCAAATGAGATGTCTACAGCACTAACATTGTATACTTTTGTGAGCTTTTCTAACTTTTCTGTCATGGTCGCGTTACATACATATTAATGTAGCAGATTCTTTTTCTTTCCATTTATAATTTATATTGCACGTTATAATAGTTCTTTACTTATGAAATTGCCATTCTGCAGTATGACTGGCCATTTCAAATTTAAAAAAACCTGTTTGACTAATAATTCTAATTTCAAATTCATTTTATCTTGCTTTTTTGTTTGTTTCAACATGGAGCTCTTTTTTTCCAAAAGTAGTCGTTTGTTTATTGATTAGTGGTACATTTCCATCACATTTCAATCTATTTCATCATTATGGATACGTAAAAAATTCGAGTAATTATGGAATATGAGTACCGTTATGCTAACAACGCGGCACAAGCGGCACGCAACATCTACGACGTTTACGGAGCTAACACTACAAACCAACGCAGCACTTGTTATTGGATTGTTCACTGCCGTTCTGGGAATTTTGACTTTAAAAATGAACCCCGCGGTCGTCTGAAGCCTTTTGGTCGACAGTGACGAATTGAAGACGATTGTGGAAACTGATGATACACAATCTACGGCTGATATAGCAACAGCTTTCGACAAAACAAACAAAAAATACAAAATATATTGGACCATATGTGTTGAATTGACAAGGTATAATATCTTGCCAAATGGGTGCCCCATGAACTCAATGATCGCCAGCGCGAAGTACCTACGCTAGACGTGCCTGGTACTGCTCAACAGACAAACAAATGAAGGAACTTTGAAAAACATTGTTACCTGGTATGAAAAATGGTTTCTGTTTGCTAACCGCAAGCGCTTAGCAAGTTGATTAGATCCTGGTTCAGCACCTAAACAATGCCCCAAACGAAATCATACCCCTAGAAAAGCGATGCTCCCTGTTTGGTGGTCTAACCGGTGTGATTCATCACATCTTCTTACCAAACGGGATGAGCATTACTGCAGATGTGTACTGTAAAGAACTGAACACAATGATGGAGAAACTGGCACATCTCCAACCAGCATTGGTCAATCACTCCTCTTCGCTGCTCCTGCAAGACAACACGCGACCTCATACCGCACAACAGACAGTCTTCAAGTTGCAATAAAAGGTTGATGGGGTTGGAGGCTCTTCATCATCTGCCCTACGCACTAGACCTTTCGCCTACAGACTACTACTTTTTCCAGAATTTGAATAGATTTAAAAAAAAAATAAACTATAAACTAGCGCTTAACCGCAATGCCGCCTGATGGTAAGCAGTGACGCAGTCGTTGATGGTAAAGTGCACTATTAGTTTATTAAGAGCCTATTCACTCTAGCCTTGAAGACACTCAAATTGTAGTCCGACGGAAACACCGCCGCTGGCTACCTGTTGCAGTCCTTCGATGTACGCGGTATAAAAGAGGAGGCGAAACGCTTCGTCCGGATCGTAGTGGTGTTAACAACGTAAGGGTGGAAACTTGCCGTACGACGGGTCATCCGATGGTGGAACGGAGATGGGGGAATTAAATCATGCAATTCCGTCGCACAATCCCCAAAATGCATCCTATAGAAGACCGAAATGCTGGCTACTCTACGCCTGTGCTCTAGGCTTTGGAGACGTCTCGAGTTAAGTCAGGGTTACCAATCAGCCTCTTCGCCCGCCTCTCCACTGAATCCAAATTGGCCAGGTGACACTTAGCAGCACTAGCCCAAATGTGGCTGCAGTACTCCACACGAACCGACCTGTACTTTGTACAACATTAAAAGCTGCCCTGGTGTGAAATACCGCCGGACCCTTGCGATAACGCCAAGTTCCTTGGCAGCCACCTTGGCTTTGGACTCAATGAACCGCCCAAAGTTTAGGGTGGAGGAAATCTCAACTCCCAAAAGCTGAAGGCGGTCGGTACAGTCCAAGGATACATTTTGAAAAGTAGGAGCCAAGGTGAACGGGCTCCTTTTTTACTTCAATTATTACAAAAGGTTTTTTTTTCCTATTAAACGGCAATTTTATATTTAAAGACTTTTTTATATAAAATATATTTAGAATCAATATATTTATTATAATCAGTGATTAAAATCCCTAATTTTGATACCCAACTCGATATGCTTGGCAAAAAAAAACATGTACCTAATTTTTTTTTGTTTCATTTAATATTAAGTTATATACATATTTAGAATCAGTGTTTAAAATCCTTCATTTTGATATCCCACTCGATATGCTTGGTAGAAATTTATTTCTTTATATCTCACAATATGGCGTCATAAATCCGCCATTTTGGATTTTTTTTAATGTCACCTATCTAGTAGCAGCTGGGCAATTAAGTCAAATCTAACGATACCTCAAATGTGAAAATCCGTTCAGCGGTTCTGGAGATACTAGGTAATAATGAATAATACATACAAGATAGGAGCTAAAAACATAACCCTCCTGGCAGTCGGGTAAAAACAAAGTCACTTTCTCTTTCCCTATGTCCCTTTGTATGATTAAATCTTTGAAACTGCACAATGGATTTAGATCCAGTTTTTTTAAATAGATAGAGTGATCAAATAGGAAGGTTTTTGTGTATAATAATATACATTAAATTGTGGAGAAATACTATTATTTTAGAGGTTTCTAATGTGATGTCGTAAATAATTTTATTTTTTCCGCGCTTGTAGTGAAACGCTGGTTGAACCCCACGAGATTTATCAAAATAATGTACTAAATATTGTATACATTGAGAAGGTCCACAGAAAAGCCCACGATGGTACCTATAGGTATGTCTATCTCTTATGGATATCCCGCAATAAGATTTTTTTGTCATTTACTTTTTACGACAAATCTACAAATCATTCAATCGACAAATCTCGGTAGACCATAACATCAGCTGCCGGCAGAAGTTACCACCCACCAGACAAAGTTTTGCCGCCAAGCGATTCGTCGTGTTCCGGCATGATGTCTGGTGAAGCCGTACGGAGGACGGGTCTGAGCGATTCGTTGTGTTCCGGCATGATGTCTGGTGAAGCCGTGCGGAGGACGGGTCTGAGCAGTTGTGTTGCGATGTGGGCCGGGTACGATGCGCCAAATGTTGTTGTTTCTGGAGTTTGGTCGCGGAGAGTCTCCAGATCAATCTCCCTCCAGCGCAGCATCGTTTGGTCGTGTTGGTCTTGGGTTTAACATTGCATCACCTCGCTCAACTGCCGTCATCCTTCCTATTCCTTAGTTTTTTAAGTGAATAGGCTTAATAAACCAGTGCGCTTTACCATCAACGATTGCATCACTGCTTACCATCAGGCGGGATTACAGTCAAGCACTAATTTAATATTAAAAAACCTTCTAATTTTCGAAGCGATTTTTAACCAATACAGCATTAATCCCTATCCAATTTAATACCTTAAATACATTGTTGATTTATTATAGATCTACATCGCCCCTTACAGCATATGATTTAAATGAATATTTTAGAAGATATGTGAGGAGTAAGGAGAGTGTGCGTGGGAATTACATGACATAATTTCGCCATCACCATTCCTACAACGGACGATCCATCGTACGGAGATTATTCACCCTTACGTTATTGGCAAAGCTACGATCCGCAGCCTAATCAGGGATATACACATACACATTTTTGTCAAATGACTACGCATAGTTGGGATCGTTTGGACCGCAGTTGAGATAATTTTAGTATAAAATAATATCAACTGTGGTCCAAACTTCTCGGTGGTAGGCCATAACATCTGCTGCCGGCAAAACTTACCACCCACCAGACAAAGTCTTGCCGCCAAACGATTCGTCGTGTTCCGGCATGATGTCTGGTGAAGCCGTACGAAGGACGGGTCTGAGCAGTTGTGTTGCGATATGTGGCGGGTACGATGCGCCAAATGTTGTTGTGTCGGGAGTTTGGTCGTGGAGAGTCTCCAGATCAATCTCCCTCTAGCGCAGCATCGTTTGGTCGTGTTGGTCTTGGGTTTAACATTGCATCACCTCGCTCAACTGCCGTCATCCCTCCTATTCCTTAGTTTTTTAAGTGAATAGGCTTAATAAACTAGTGCGCTTTACCATCAACGGTTGCATCACTGCTTACCATCAAGCGGGATTGCAGTCAAGCACTAGTTTATAATTATTAAAAAAAACCTAATTTTCGAAGCGATTTTAACCAATACAGCATTAATCCTTATCCAATACCTTACCTTAAATACATTGTTGATTTATTATACATCTACATCGCCCCGTACAGCATATGATTTAAATGAATATTTTGGTGGATTGCTGTCAAGTACTAGTTTATAATTATTAAAAAAACAGGGTTCCCAACTAGTCGCAATTATCTGACAAAAATATGTTCGCCGATTAGGCTGCTGGACGAAGAGTGTCGCCTTATGTTTTATACCACGTAGGTCCATCGAAGGACTGGAACAGCTTACCTGTGCAGTCTTCCCGTCTGATTACAATTTAAGTCTCTTCAAAGATAGAATAGGCTTTGAATAATCTAGTGCGTTTTACCATCCACGATTGCATCACTGCTTAACATCAGGTGGGATGGGGTTCTAGCACAAGTTTATAACATTTAACAAACGTTTTATTTACAATCGTCCTCTCATTGCCAGACAGCTTTTATTTTATTATATTTTGTAAGATAAACAATATAGGAAAGCTCTTACTACCTAATTAATGACAATACAATTAAGATAAATACACGTGTAATGAAATACGATTAAAAACTTAATTGTTTTATGAATACCTTGCTAGAGTTGTGTCTTGCCATAATAGCGGCGGTAAGTGCCCTCTTTAAGAGGGGACTCTAGTGCCGAGGAACTTGGAAAATAGGTATTTGAAGAAACTATTACCGTCGCGCTGCTTTCAACCTCTCCCGTTAAAGTGCGAAAAGGACAGTTGCAGCTCAGGCTGATTTTACCTACAAAAACGTTTTCGTTCTGTTTTCTTTTTCCAAAACACGACAGGACTCAATTATTTTTATATCAATATTTAGCGGAAAAGTATACCTATGCTTCTATTATTTTCTTTTTTGTCAAAAACTTAACACCTTTGTCTAATAGTCATCTGATGATCACGGTAAAAAAGGGGTTATTTTTCGCGATTTTGAAGTATCATATTTCTTTTAATAATTAAGTTTCGGAAAAAATCAAATGATAGGGACACGTACAATCATGGTGTAAAACTGTGGAAAAAAAATGTTCTAGAAGCATTATCCACGAAAAAAACAGCGGAACACATTTTTGTAGAGAAAGCACCACTAGAGTTCCCTATTAAGGAGTGTCTAGAGAGGCGCCACGGCGCCCTCCCCTTCTGCCTGGCGCAGGTCCTCACCGGACACGGTTGTTTCGGGAGTTTCCTGTTCCGGATAAGGCGGGAGTAAACGCCAGGGTGTCACCACTGTGTGGATCGCCCTGAGCACACGGAGGATCATACGGTGGAGGTCTGCCCGGCTTGGGTAGAGCACCGCCGTGTCCTCGTGGCGGCGATCTCTCACGTCCGACCCTGTTCCAGGCCATGGTCCAGAGCGAGAGTGCATGGCAAACCTTCACCTTCTTCTGCGAAGCAGTGATGTTGACAAAGGAGGAGGCGAAGCGCGTGAGGCAGCGGGAATCCCAGCCTATAAGAAAGACATAAAAAAGTAAACCAAAATATTAAAAGAAAAACAATAAATGAATGTCTTATGTATGTCTCAATTATGTTTATCTAGAGTTATCAATGCTTGTGTGGGTGTTCAAGAGTGTGTGTTGACTTCCGTGAAATGCTACGTTTAGAATCGGCTTCTTCTAAGCTATAAAGTATTTAAATATATGCCTGATAACATTTAATTTTCCACTGATAACTAATTTTTATTACGCTTATTTACTTTACGTGAACACGCGTTGAGATCTCGAAGTTTATTGCATCAGTTGTTCTGTATCATAGCTTCTATAAAAACCCCTAGTAAAAATACGGAAGTCTTTATTTATTATTAATTTATTCTTCAAATAATTACAGTTTTATTGAATTACATAATATATAACTAACAATATAATAACTATATACAATATATAATAACTTCAGAAACCTGAAATTGATTGGTCTCTTTCTAAAATCAAAATATGTATGTAGTGTTTCTCGAAACGTTTCATAAATCGATGTTGTTTAATTACCTTAGAAGAATACCTTTATCAAGCAAAATAATTATTAATTATAACGTACCTGCAGAATAACACACTGGTCAGAATAATAATGAATAGCATATTTATTGGACAGGTAAGAGCCTTATTACATTTTTTTTTCTACCTTAGTCCATGCTCTTAGTTTAGTGTTTTTCAACCTTTTTTATGGCACGGACCCCTTTTTTTGTGTGGATGGGAAACTATCAAATAACCTCTCCCGCTCTGGGCGAAACGGAAGAGCGTGTCTGACTTTTACTGACCAAAGCCCACCCGAATTCATTTACTTGCCTGTGCTCCAGGTCCGCGGTTTCTACTTTAAGCAATCCGTAGCTCTGGCAGGCATCGGTCTTCGTAGTCACGATGTGCTGACATCTCTTTGAAATGCGCATAAAACACAACGCGCCGTCGACCCGGGCCTGGTCCTTACCGGCGGGCTGTCCACTGCTCGCCGTCCGCAAGCCCGCGCCTGCGGTGGCTGGGAGTTCAATGCTCCCGCCTTGTCCGGAACAAGAACCTAACGATATAGCCGTGTTTGGTGAGGACCTGCGTCATGCAGAAGGTGAGGGCGCGGTGGAGCCTCTCTAGCCACATCTCAAAGAGAGAACTTACTGCCGCTATTGTGGTGTGCCCAGCGCAAGGTTGCGACAATCGCACTCTCCATGTTGCCATGAGATCCCGCCGGAGCTCTGTCCGCTTAGCCGCTATTTCTCGCGGTAGCGGAGTTATGCCCCTGCATTTTGCCTCCTCTCGCCACTCCCACATGTGGGTGAGGGCTTCGGCAACCAAATTCCATGGCGGCAATCCGGCAAGGAGACTAGCCGCCTCCGCGGAGACTGTGGGGTCTCTGGATTAGCCAAACAGCCAGGACCCTCTGGGATGACTCAAAGACTGCGCCCACGCCGGTGCCCCGTAAAGGACCATGGACCGCATGACACCCGCGTAGAGTCTCCGGCAGGAGACGTTTGGGCCCCCTAGATTCAGAAGAAGCGGCCTCAGGGCAGCTCCGGCCCGCTCCAGTCTAGGAGCCGAACGTCGGAAGTGCTCCGCTAAGTTCCATTGGCTATCGAGGACGAGTCCCAGATACTTCATCGTCGACACAAAGGCGATGTGATCCCCTCCTACCGATATGGCACGGGCCCCTTTATTGTTTGGGATGGGAAATCAACAAATGACCTGCTCTGGGTGGAGCAGAAGTATATGTCAGACTTTTACTGACTAAAACCCACCCGTGTTCCTTCACTTGTAGAATCGAAAAATATTTCGCGACCCCCTTTCTTCCGTTGCTTCTAACTTGGAATTTCTGTGTCACTTTGGGTATGTAGCTTTTGGTTAAACCGAAAAATAGAATTCCCACAATCATCACTGAAATTTTGAGACGATCAAAACGTCTCAAAATTTCAGTGATAATTGTGGGAATTTGGGAGAAGTTAGGAAGTTGAGTTTATGCAACGGTAATATGGTTACAGGAACACACTGCTGGTCATTCTTGACGCTCCTTATGTTTTTGCAGGCATGGATCGTGTCAGGAGTTCTCCTAACGATGTTGGAGGTGGGTATGTTCCTGGGGTTTACCACCTGCCTGCTACCAGCACTCAAGGATCCAGACTCCCCCATCAAAGCTTCCTTGGAACAATCTTCTTGGATAGGTATTTACACATTATTTTGTTGGGATGCGAATGGTGGAGAACAATTTGTTTAGGAGCAGCCTAGGAGAGTCTAAGGCCAGCAGTGGACTACAGTAGGCTGAATTGATTGATCTACCTAAGATCAGAATTAACTTACTGTTCACCCATACAGAATACCTATTCTTACTTACTTAGGTACTCTAGTCTCTATTTTAGCTTGGTAATAAAAAGAGTGTCCATGGAGTTTCTTGCCCGTTCTTCTCCATAGGTACTCTTTCGAATGGGCGACTAGCTTCACCTTCCGTTCTTCTCCATAGGTACTCTTTCGAATGGGCGACTAGCTTCACCTTACTGACTGACCGACCTTCTGACAATTCAAAAGTGCCTGTAACTGGTTTATTTGAAATAAATGCTTTGATTTTGATTTTTAGTGCTAGCGCTACCGCTGAGCATGAGATCCTGATTAAGATTATCAGGTTGAAAGGAAAAAATAGAAAGAAAAGTCAGTAGTACCACAGACTGTGGATTTGTGTTGTTAGAAAACAATACATTCACCCTTTACACAATATGTAACCTAAACATTATGGGCGTTAGGTTTCGTTATGATATTCCCTAAAACTGAAACATAAAAGACTGTTAACTCTTTTGCAGCTGCAACCTTCAGTTTAGCCTGGATACCTGGATTCTTATCATCTTCCTACTACATGGATCGTTTCGGACGAAGAATAGCCTTCATTCTGGATATCATACCTGGTGCTTTAGGGTTGGTTCTTATGTACTTCTCCACCAATGTTGCGTGTCTAATAGCCGCAAGGGCCCTAGAGGGTATCACGGCAGGGTCTACATCAATATTAGGAGCCATAGTCATAGGAGAATACTCGAGTCCAGTCCATCGCGGAATGTTCCTGAATCTGAAGACTGCAGCTCTCTATTTGGGTAGTACCTCAGTCCATCTTTTGGGCCATTATTACCACTGGAGGACAGTTGCCTTGCTCACTTTAATTCCATACCTGCTGACTTTTGGAATGGTTTGCACGTGGCCTGAGAGTCCTTCTTGGCTGGCTTCGGAAAAAAGATTTGAGAAGAGCAGAAAAGTCTTCTACAGACTTAGAGGGAAGACAGAACAGTCGACGAAAGAGCTGAAGGAGATGATAAAGACACAACAGGAATGCGTAAAATTAGAAGAAGTATCTGTTGTTCAGAGTTTTAAGAATTTCTTTCGGAAATTCGGAAAGAGAAACTTTTTGATGCCAGTCTTGAACTATCTGTTTGCCGCCATTTTACTAGAGACAACTGGCAGACATATTTTTCCTGCCTATGCTGTCCAGATAATATCCGAGATTTCTGGAAACCATGGCTCGTTTTACTACACTTTGGGTTTAGATCTGATAGTTACTGTCAGTGCTTCGTTCTCATCATATCTTATAAGAATAATGAAAAGAAGAACTTTGTTATTTTCAACTGGAATTGCTGCAGTTTTGGTCCTTCTGGCCGCTTGCTGCCATCTCTTCTTAGCATCTAGGGGTTTCATTCTTAATGTCCCATGGGTTCCAATGTCATTATTTTGTATATATTTCGCTATAGCTAATTTTGCGTGTGCACCAATTCCTTTGGCCCTAGTTGGTGAAATATTTCCTCTTGAACACCGAGCTGCTGGAACCACTATAGCAGGAATATTAATTGCATTGACTAGCATAGTAACATTAAAAACTACACCAGTTATGTTGGCAACTGTCAAAGTTTATGGGACGTTTTCCATATTAGGTGTAATTATGGTAATTTCTTTAGCATTTTTGTATTTCATGTTACCAGAAACTAAGGATAGAACTTTGCAAGAGATTGAACATTTTTTTGAATATGGAAAGTTTGGAGATGAGGTTATGAGCGACGGTCAGGAGCTTGTACAAATGATTGATAATAAAATAAATGTTTAGTAAGTAGATAATTAGCTGTTTAATTTATTACTTAATCTGAATTTTCACAAATTGAACGTCTCTTTATGCTTTAATCTAATAGGTATCTTTTGTAAAGATGATGAGCGCTTCCTTAAAACAATTTCACTTTCAAAGAAAATACGAAACTTAAAACAGGCTGTTCTAGAACATATTCGCCTAATAGAGAATATAAGTACAATTACATACTGTATAGTCCGACCAACCAACGTTGGTGCCATACAGACAATTTTAATTCGGAGCAATCTACTAAAAACATTTTTATTTTCATCTTTTTACACAAAACCAAGTATAGAGGCGGACTTCATGCCTTAGGCATTCTCTAGCAGTTCACTAAGGGGAACTGCTAGAGTTATAGATACACAATATACATACATAGGTATGTATATCTCGCTGTAGGAATCACGAGGTCGGCTGGGGCTTTTTCCCATCCAAAAAAGTGCTCAACGTCGGTAGTTTTCCAATAAAAAATAATTCGCCACAATAGGAATTAGGTACTCCTGTAATGTGGGTGCGCTCACAAATACTAAACTCAATACTCTTTTTTATATACAATACCTATGTAAAGAAAACCCTGTCCGACCCATAAGGATAATAAAGGTTAGGTAAACACTTGACCAAATATAATATAAAATTTTACATAATCATCACAGTAACAATAATAATGAATTTTGAAATAATCTTTTTTTTCCGGGTATTAATTCCAATTTCCCCGAAATTTGGTCATTTTTAAAAAACTGACAACACCATTTGTGACGGAGCGAATAGCGATGCGACCACGTGCCGCATGCCCCGCCCCCCTTCACCCGCGCATACATGCGCGGGTGAAGGGGGGCGGGGCTATCGGGTTGTCTACCGCACATGCATTAAGTTACCTCGCTTTTTCGAAATAATATTTATTTTTTTGGGGGATTTTTTTTTAAGTTTAGCCCAGCTTTGTAGGCATTATTAGAATCAGTTAACGATACCTAACAATACCTTCACGGATCGGACAGGGTTTTCTTTACATATTGTATAAACTAGCGGCCGCCAGCGACTTCGTTCGCGTGGAATTAGTCATGCTCAGCTCCTATTGGCAATATGTACGGCTGCGTTAGCTCCCGTTTTCGCAACATTTTTTGTTACTGCTCTGCTCCTATTGATCATAGCGGAATGTTATATAGCCTAAAGCCTTCCTGGATTAATAGGCTATCCAACGCAAAAAGAATTTTTCAAATCGGACCAGTAGTTCCTGAGATTAGCGCGCACAAACAAACAAACTCTTCAGCTTTATATATTAGTATAGATTATAAACTAGCGCTTGACCGCAATCCTTGATGGTAAGCGGTGACGCAATCGATGATGGTAAAGCGCACTAGTTTATTAAGAGCCTATTCACTCTAGCCTTGAAGGAACTCAAATTGTAGTCCGAGTGAAACACCGCCGCTGGCAAGTTGTTCCAGTCACTCGATGTACGCGGTATGAATAATGATATAATATAAAATAATAGGTACTCAACAATTCATTGCATTCTATAATGTGTACATAAAAGTTGGTATATTGAAATAATAAAAATTAAATTAAATAAAAAGCCTTTATTATTTCTTGCAAAAAAAGAAAGCGGAATAAGTAAAAAACTAACTACCATTGATATTCAAAAAAAAAAAAAGCTGATGTTAAACTGCATACTACTATTAGAAATAATCAATTTGCAAGAACCTCTCCCTCCGCAGGTGAAGGCCTCCTCCAAGGAACCCCAATTAGTTATATCTTGGGCTGCTTGCATCCATCTAGAGCCAACCATTTTTATTATTTAAGCGGTCTTCCTCTTTTGCGCTTCCCACTTAGGCCACTCCACTGACTCCTATAGTCCATCGCTCATTCGACAGCCTTGCTACATGTTCCGCCCATTTCCATTTAAGCTTTTTTGCGTAGGTAAAGTCATCAGTAGCTTTGGTTACGCTTCTTATATTTGAGTGTCTTATTTTATCCCTTTCTTATTTTGAGCATGCTTCTCTCTTGTCTCCGTAGGCAAGTTGTGATTTTTCTTCTTATTCTCTCTGTGTATTTCCATGTTTGGCAGCCATAGGTTAGACATGGTAGAAGACAGCTTGACATGGCTTTAGTTTTTAGTTTTATTGGCATATTGCTTTTAAAAATTTCTTTTAAGCTCCAATATTTATTCCAAGTAAGCTGAGTTCTCCTTTCAATTTCTGAGTAGTTACTAACCTTTTTTTTTTTTTGACTCTGTGGTAATGCATTTACGCACCATACCCCGAAGGGCGTGTGTGGGACTCGCCCAGCCGAAGCCGGGAATACCCACTAAACCCACAGCGGCACAACGACATCGCCTGAGTGGCGGGGTCATGGGAAAATGGCACAGCCTAACTACCAATCCCCCGCCGGCGATTCCCGCCTAGGGCGGGCCCACAGTGGTCCCTCCACTCCACAGGGAGGGGCCGGGCTGGGTACGTCTTTTTCTGCGAGAAGACGCAGCAGCCAAGGGTTTTTTAGCGAGGTGTCCTTCCTCTTAGCCCCACTCGTTTGCCCGGAGGCAAACGGGGCCCCCAGCTCCTCTCAATGAGAAGACCGGGTTGCCCGACGGTGACCCGGAGTTCGGGTCACGTCAGCCACCTCGAGTGGTGGCCGACCCGCCGCACGTGTGACCGCCGAAGCGGTCCCCGCATCTGGTTTTGGTCCGCGCCGGTAAACCGGTAACCCCCATATCTGGGGGCCGTTCCCCTATCCGCCACCTGGGGACGCGTCCGATGGCAGGCCAGAAACTGCACGAGTAGTTACTATCCTGGTCGAACTTGATTTGACTAGGTATTTTTCTATAGTTTAGAATTATTCCTATGAACCAGCATTCTCAGTGTTTTCATTTATTGTCGTATTATCAGCACCACTCTGTATAAGTATTTATATAGTGGTTTGGTTGTTTAGGTATTTTTATATTGCACGATTTACATTATTATCATTATAAATTACTTAAATATTTACAATTTTACTGTGTAGGTATTGTAGAATGTTATTTAACATAAATTCAATTCTCATTAAACAGACAGAACCAAAACAACTTCTTGTAGGTCAAACGAACATTTTTTCCGACACGCAATGCAGCAGTGTCTGGAATTTGTTTGAATCAGCAATTGCGCCACCTCGGACATCCAATGACCCATGTGGTACTGGGCTGACAAGTACGGTGCCTCCCGCGGGTGTCTTATGACTCTCTAGTAGAGAGGCGACTAAGGAAACTCTCACCAGGGAAACGGGCAGCAGCGCTTCTCCTGTGGAATATCTGTCCGATGATGGAACGGAGATGGGTAATTCCCCCATCTCCGTTCCATCATGATGGGGGATTCAACGTCGTCGATTCGAGCGTGTGGTACCGCGCTTAGAACAGTACCATCCCATATCCTCCCATGGGTGTCGTAAGTGGCGACTAACGGAACTCTCACCAGGGAAGCGGGCAACAGCGCTTCTCCTATGAAATATCTAATTACTGCGATCCCCAAATCGTCTCCCAAGCGTGGAGATTATGGCAAACCCAATGCAAAGCAATGAAAGCCTCGGGGGAAGCCTTTGTCCAGCAGTGGATCTCTATAGGCTAAAGAAGGACATCAAATAAAAAACGCAAAATAAATTATGAATCTTATTTATTTGTCAAATTCTTACTAAAAACTAATACACAAAGACATCGACTCGTCTACGTTGGATACTTACGCAGTAAGGAGTGTACGATACTGAGCGCATACCAACAATTATAATTATACTAATAAAATCGCTTAGGAACAAAATAAATCGCCTACAGAAATGTCATTTGATTTTTATTTACAAAAAAAGTATCACAAGCAGTTTGTATGTTGGAATTGGAGGTAATTAACTTGAATTTAATTAATTTATTCGAGGAATAAAATCGACTTTTGCCAGATTTTCTATGAAATAACTGTCAAATTTCTTTCAAAATTATTCTTCGAATAATTGTTACAGATGCATGAAAAAACAATCATTAAGCGTTTAATAAAAACTACTCAAATATCACAATATATGAACCATTAGCGTACCCAGGGGAGGGCAGTTGACCCCACGAACATGTATAAACCCATTGATATAATATTAAACAGATATGATATGTTCTAACAAACTAACCGAAATAAATGTGCCGTTCGGAGCAGCAGCACACACATGCAAATTTTTTATTCTGCGTACATTTCACACGTTGGTAGAGTGTGAGAGAGATGGGGCGCAATCTAAAGCATAGAGAAGAAAAAGATGGCTAGTGTGTGTCGTTTGCGCTTAAATGGCACACACGCGCGTATGGAACGTGGTGTGTATCGAGAGTGACTAAAGCGAGATACTGGACTTACCTTCTTTTGTACGCTTCATTTTCAGTGCGCTAGTGACTTATCTACCTTAGTTTAATATTTTATCAATGTATGAACCCCTCTAATTACTAATTAAAGTATAAACGGGGAATTATACAGAACCATTTGCGTCTATTTGGCCTACACACTACACTACAAATGCCTAATGTTTTGTTGAGGACAGCGGACTTCTAATTTAAAGGAAAATAAATCTGGTGGTAGTGTCCGCATGTTTTTCATTACTATTTAGTATAGTCTCGTAAAATGTAACGTCCTGTTCGCTTCCAGACGCCGAGAGTGCAGGTGTTAATTAGTGTTAATGTAACCGTGTTTTAGATAGTAAGATGGTACGGTGGTTATACTTGCCCGAATTCGAGGATTGTAATAGTTTCAAAACTGTGGAATACCGACAATAAATCTGGTAGTAGTGTCCGCATGTTTTTCATTACTATTTAGTATTTATTTTCCTTTATATTAGGAGAAGTTCGCTGTCCTCAACATGTTTCATGTAGATAAGCTTGTGACGTTCGTAAGACAAAATAGCCGGGGATGTTTCGACCCAAAAAAATCTGGCTTCACACCTAGGCCAGAAGTTGGGTACGTCCTTGATATGAACATATACAATATGTAAAGAAAACCCTGTCCGATACGTAGAGGTATTGTTAGGTATCGGTAACTGATTCTACTTATGCCTATAAAGTCGGGCTAAACTTAAAAAAAAAACCCCCTAAAAATAAATATTATTTCGAAAAAGCGAGGTAACTTAAAAGATACACGTGCGGTAGGCAACATGGTAGGCAGACATGCGCGGGCGAAAGGGGGCAGGGAACGCGGCACGTGGTCGCATCACTCAAAATAATACTGGCTAAAACGGTATTGTCACTTTTTTTTTAAAATACCAAATATTGGGGAAGGTGGAATTAAATCGCGGAAATAAAAGATTATTTCCAAATTCGTTAGTATTGTTACTATGATGATTATGTAAAAGCTCATATTTTATTTGGTCATGTGTATACCTAACCTCTATTATCCTTTTGGGTCGGACGGGGTTTTCTTTACATATTGTATATAGGTACAAGTATAACATATGTTTGCGTATATACGTTTATATGCACTATTATTGAGAAAGATGCTTTTATATTTGCAACACCAAAACTGCCAATTAATAAAAAAATAAAGCAATCATACATTGACAATACACAAATAAATAATTCTACCAAAAATAACTAAGAAATCACAAATAGAAGCTATAAATTTAATTAATTAAAATGGTGTAAAAAATAATGACTATCTTTTACATAAATAATGATAATCCCGTTTATTCATAAACATTGCTTAAAATTAACTTGTGATTACTTACCATATATTTTTGACGTTTAACCTCACTTAATTTTAATTATCGTTTATGAATATAATTAAGTGAAGTGCAAACGCCAAAAATACAGATTGGTGCTGATAATACGACAATAAATTAAAACACAGACTATGCCGGTTCCTATGAGAAATCTTAAACCATTGAAAAAAGAACCTAGCATCAAAAATAAAAAAAATAAAATTTCAAACAAACTAAATCGCATAAAATTGCAAACAGAATAGAACATCGTTTAAAATATTGGTTCAATGACCTTATGACCTCCGATCAGCGGGCGAAAGCGCGGTTCTGTATCGACTTGCTTTTTGGCGCCATTATTATTACAATTTAGTACCGCTGGATTCGGCGGTCATTAACCTGTAAGCGCTTCCTTATCAACATGTACATCGTGTAGAAAATGTGAAAAATGAAAAATGATTTCCTGTGACTAAAGTAATGGATATATGTATATGATTTTTTTATGGGTAGATTGAGAATGTGTTGAGGTACATGATGTTTAATTTATTGCCGTATTGTCAGCACCACTCTGTATATGGTAAAAAGCCGCTAATCACTAGCTAATTTTAAGCAACGGTTATCAATAAACGGGATTAATATTAAATGTAATTTGTATGTCATGATTGATAATACAATTAAAATTAATGAAGTTTAACTTAACAATGGTGACCAGCAACCCATGAAGCTCATTTTCCATTAAATGTAGGTACAGACAACAGCATACCAAGCAGCTTTAATCTGTCAAATTTCTTTATTCGATTTTCAACTTCAGCGCTAACGCATTAAAGCTTAGGGTTGTTTGGGAATATTTGACAGTTTCGGCTAGCTTGAGCTATTGTTGTCTGTACTTCAATAAAATATTAAACATCTGACTGACATTAACAATGCATTATTGTTTGGTTTCATTAAAGTAATTATAGAAAATTGGATTAAGTTTCTTAATAAAAAAAAAACTTAGTTTGATTAAGGAACTAGATCCAAAACGACTCTATAAGCCCCGCACGATGATATTGCGATGGAACCTTGTCACAATAACAGCGTTGTGACGTCATCTGTCACACAAAAGGACAGCTAGCAAAAGAATGTTTATTTGTATTATATAATTTTATTACACTCTTTATAAAGAGTGTATGTATAAATTAATATTAGGGTTAAGGGTTACCTACTCACCCATATTCTGACAAACAAACTTTCATTATTAAAAATTTCAAGTAAATAATTTTTGTAGACGTAAGAAAAATATACTTATTCGTATATCTTTCTTACATGTATACTATTTTTTTCTTACTACATTTCTGTTAATTTGCGAGCGGGAATTGAACCAGAGTCCACTGTGTAGTAGTCATGTTTTAATTACTACCTACATCTATCAGCTTATAAATAAAACCAGGATAATATGTAAAAAAATGTATAGTCTTCCGAATCAGAACTGCTTTCTGTGTCTGTCGTTTCCGATTCACTGTCGTCGCCGTATTTATGACAAATAACTCGTCAGTTATTCGATCTTTATTCCAATATTCCTCTTCAAGACGTTTAACATGATTGACTTCCTTTCGTCAGTCATCTGGAGTTATTGACTCCGACGCCTCCAACGTCAGAGCTTCAATGCGACTTTCCAACTGCTACACATTCTTTTCTGACACCCTCGTCTTTACCAGGTTCCAGATGTACTCAATGGGGTTGAGGCCGCAGTTGTAAGGTGGTAATCTAACGACTTCATGGCCATTGCCAGCTAATAAATTGTCAATTTTATAATTTTTCGGCGGTCTGTGCCGTTTAATTAATAAATACAGTTCAGGTTTTGTACTGTCGTTGGGAAAGTCGATGTTGTGATCTTGTAGCAACTCAACAATCAACTGTTTTTTATTGTTCATACTTGGTGGCCTATTCTCATCCCTACTGTGATAAGGGGCGTTGTCCATCACAATTTTGGAGTTGCGTGGTATATTGGGTACTAATTTTTCTGTAAACCACTTGGTGAAATTCTCAGCATTCATTTGATCATAGTAATCCCCCGTTTTGGTATCTGCTTTAAACATTAAAAGGGCATAGTCAACAAAACCGCTTTAACTTCTTTATCCATCGGCGGCCGGGGCTGTCGTTCCATCTCACTCCATCGGTTGCTGTTTGCCAACATTTTCTACCGTGTAGTGTGCGTGTATCCACGTTTCGTCGAGATAAATAACGGGTCTTTTGTCTTTTATTTTTCACCAAGCGAGTAATTTTCTTTCATACGTCGTAAATATTTAGCCCTCCACGCTTGAATTTGGGGTCTTTAAATTGGGGCCAGTCTTGGTAGCATCGTTTAAATTGGTAGCCTAAATCACATTTAATTATTTTTCTTAATGTAGTTTCACTACCAGTATAATTAAGGTCTACTTTTGAAGCCGCCAAGATTTTGCGCATTGTGGGTATTTCTCTCCTCACAGTATACATTGAATCTATAATATTTCTTAAAGCTGTTAAGGAAAACCCGTCGAAATATTTCTTCTTTTGTCTTTTTCCTTTAGTAGGAGTTCTCATTTTGCTGCCACTGGCTGTTGCTGGCTCATGCTCTCGTCTCAATTTCGTCACAGTATTTTTTGCAACGCCTGTGGCACATGCCACACACTCCGTGACTTTGATAGAATTTTGCAAAATATTTTTAATAACTATAAGCAGTTGCTTCGGTATTAAAATGTCCGAAGCACTTTTTAAAGCACAGTTTATACTTTCAAGAACTAACTTACAGTCCTCTTTCTCTTTAACAAAAGAATTGTCCACTTTAATTATAATTTCACGAGCACGACTGTTAATTAATTTCTTACTCATTTTAACGAGTAACAGCTAACAAAACTAAACAACAAAACTCCAGAACAACAATAAAACAGGATAACAAAAACAAAAAGCTAACAAAAATATTCGATGTGCGTAAGTGGGTAAGCGCGGACTGAACTTGCGAACGGTACCGACGGTGCGAGTTCGACTACGTCACCAAGATGGCCGCCAATCGCAATATCATCGTGCGGGGCTAGTAATATTAATGAAAACGTAATCATAAACTTTAAAAATAAAACTGGTGATTTTATGAATTACAATAATAATTATTCTAAAATAAATTGCAAACAAAATTCTTACGTACAATAAAAACATCAACTTGAAGCAAAAGTATTTCTATCGTTCTGAAATCGCATTCCCGCGTAAATATAAATGCATAAAACACGTACATCAAAGACTAAACTGTACATAAGACAGGGAAATAAAAATTATCTACTTACAAACTACGTCTACTCATATAACTAATAATACTCATTTAATACCTACAGTTATGTAATAAAATATTGACTTTAAATTGTTCAAGGATAATAAATAGGTAAATAATATCCCAAGTGTCTTGACAGCGCTATTTAAAACACGATCACAAATGTCACTTTCAACATAGTTTGACAGTTTCAAACTAGATGGCGCTAGTTGTATTAAAAATAATTTATATAACTAGCGCCATCTAGTATAAAATTCGCTTCTACGAAAATAATGGTGATCAAAAAAGGTTAGTTTTGGGAAAAGTCTGTATGACAGACTAATTATATATGAAAGAAACATGAATGATTGCAAGTCATATTTTCCGAGGATAGCTTGCCAGAGACCGAGATAAAAAAAAAATACAACAGAAATGCGATTACATAACGTTGTGATAAAGACAAAGGTATACTTATATTGCTATACAGGAGAAAATTGAGCTTCAAAGTTAGGATACACAATAAGATTTGCCAGTATGTCGCAGCTCTTTAATAAATGGCTGGTCCGTGGCAAACCTACTTCGAGCAACACAGTGTTGCTCCAATCAAACCTAGCTGTCCGCCATTTTGATTTTATTCTTGTTGCATAGATATTTAAAATAATCAAACTTCTATGTAATAAAATTACGCAAGATAAGAAAAATATCGATGTGACGTCATTACGTGATCGTCTATGAACGTTTCTCTCTCGAAAACGGTCCGTTTCTGTTAGCATTGATGTCAACTATTGACATATGCTAATGGATAAGCCTTAGAGATGAGAATTGTGGCACTCCGAAAGATAGAGGAAACGAAGATTCGTCTATATTTATCTCTCTCAAAATCATCAATCATCTATGAGGAAAGAGATATTGCTAGACCTAAAGCATTGGCCATCTCTCTCACTCTTTTCAAACCAAAAAATACTGCCAATTATACGCGTATGGCATGTCCATTAGTATATGTCTATGATGTCAACTATCAATTTGTATATATTAAAAAAAAATGCCAATAGGGATGTTTACTGGGTAAAAAAAAAATATTTTATTTAGTCCGTCATTCAGATTATAGAAAAATATTGGATACATAAATTTTGTTTTATCAAATCAATAAAAATTGACAAATATAAAAGGCATCAAAGATCAGGAGTGGTGGCTGGTGACGTCACTGCTCGTTAAAAAGTGTAGCGTGCAGTGACGTCACATGAGTTTTCAACGCACTGTGTCGTTTTAATTTTTTGTTTATATGAAAAAAGAAAAAAATACGTGTCTAGTATTTTTCGGAAATCTGACTGACGGACTAATTAGTTTTTTTTTTTAGTCAAATACCGTATTGTACGCGTACCTACGGCATGTCCATTAGTGTATGTCTATGATGTCAACTATCAAATTACATAGATTAAAAAAGCAGACGCCAACGCCATTAAAAAAATGGCAGGTGCCCGGCTGCATATAAAATTCTTCGTCATTACCTTCGCTTTCAAATCTGACGCTACGACTCTGACTTAATTCAATGGGTTTTGTAAAAAAGAAAGACTTCATAACTACATAAATTGCATACTTTATCAACGTTTTCACTTCCTTAGAGATTAAAGAATTAAGCTAATACAAGATAAAATATTTGGAAGCTATATAGCTATACCTTCAGTTTAGCCTGGATACCTGGATTCTTATCATCTTCCTACTACATGGATCGTTTCGGACGAAGAATAGCCTTCATTCTGGATATCATACCTGGTGCTTTAGGGTTGGTTCTTATGTACTTTTCCACCAATGTTGCGTGTCTAATAGCCGCAAGGGCCCTAGAGGGTATCACGGCAGGGTCTACATCAATATTAGGAGCCATAGTCATAGGAGAATACTCGAGTCCAGTCCATCGCGGAATGTTCCTGAATCTGAAGACTGCAGCTCTCTATTTGGGTAGTACCTCAGTCCATCTTTTGGGCCATTATTACCACTGGAGGACAGTTGCCTTGCTCACTTTAATTCCATACCTGCTGACTTTTGGAATGGTTTGCACGTGGCCTGAGAGTCCTTCTTGGCTGGCTTCGGAAAAAAGATTTGAGAAGAGCAGAAAAGTCTTCTACAGACTTAGAGGGAAAACAGAACAGTCGACGAAAGAGCTGAAGGAGATGATAAAGACACAACAGGAATGCGTAAAATTAGAAGAAGTATCTCTTGTTCAGAGTTTTAAGAATTTCTTTCGGAAATTCGGAAAGAGAAACTTTTTGATGCCAGTCTTGAACTATCTGTTTGCCGCCATTTTACTAGAGACAACTGGCAGACATATTTTTCCTGCCTATGCTGTCCAGATAATATCCGAGATTTCTGGAAACCATGGCTCGTTTTACTACACTTTAGGTTTAGATCTGATAGTTACTGTCAGTGCTTCGTTCTCATCATATCTTATAAGAATAATGAAAAGAAGAACTTTGTTATTTTCAACTGGAATTGCTGCAGTTTTGGTCCTTCTAGCCGCTTGCTGCCATCTCTTCTTAGCATCTAGGGGTTTCATTCTTAATGTCCCATGGGTTCCAATGTCATTATTTTGTATATATTTCGCGATAGCTAATTTTGCGTGTGCACCAATTCCTTTGGCCCTAGTTGGGGAAATATTTCCTCTTGAACACCGAGCTGCTGGAACCACTATAGCAGGAATATTAATTGCATTGACTAGCATTGTAACATTAAAAACTACACCAGTTATGTTGGCAACTGTCAAAGTTTATGGGACGTTTACCATATTAGGTGTAATTATGGTCATTTCTTTAGCATTTTTGTATTTCATGTTACCAGAAACTAAGGATAGAACTTTGCAAGAGATTGAATATTTTTTTGAACATGGAAAGTTTGGAGATGAGGTTATGAGCGACGGTCAGGAGCTTGTACAAATGATTGATAATAAAATTAATGTTTAGTAAATAGGTAATTAGCTGTTTAATTTACTACCTAATGTGAATTTTCACAAATTGAACGCCTGTTTATGCTTCAATATAATAATACTGTTTTGTAAAGATGATCACTGCTTCCCTAAAACAATTTCACTTTCAACGAAAATACAAAAAGGAGATGTTTCAGAAATGTATGGAGCCTGGGCCAGCACATTGTACACTTAATGCTAGGTATACTTACGCCATACTTAACTGTTTTTAATGTTAATTTCCTATAATTTGGCTTAGTTTTTATATAAATTCAATTTAACTCGGCCAAGGAGTGTTTGGTACACTCCTAAATAAAAGCCGTGGATACCGGAAAAATAGTTTAATTCACAATTATAGGCGTAACTTAACGCTAGGTAACAATAACAGGAAAAGATCAGTGAGAACACTGAGATGAGTTATGAAAGTTAAGGTCTACTCTTTCATAACGACTGCTCGTCATAAGGTTTGTATACGTACTGCTGCGATGCAAGCCGGAAGCAGAGTTATGGTTATTTAGTGTCGACATTAAGTGTTGAGGGTTTTAATATTAACTAGTGTTGTGACACAATACGCCACAAGTGCAACACAACTACTAATAAATATGGTGGTCAGCAATAAGCGAAAATCGATTTTGACAGTGACATTTGATTGACGTATCATGTATCTAAGGCTATCGTATTCTATATTATCTACCATATGACTGCGAAAAAAACAAAACATGAAATCCGAACATACGCCCAATAAATAAAATCAAACAACTCAAATCAACACTCGCCACGAACACAACGGGAAAATAGAACTGTCAAAGTCGTCAATTAAAAGTCATAACCACTGTCATGGCTACCTTAAAAAAGGGTTATCCCAGTATTTTTTTTTTAAATAATTAATTATGTATACTTGTATTTTTATTCAAATTAATTTAATAGTATTATTATGAAAATCTTTAATTTTTTTCCTTTTTATCTATACAGAGTGGTGCTGACAATACGACAATAAATTAAACATCGTGTACCTCAACACATTCTCAGTCTACCCATAAAAAAATCATATAAATATATCCATTTGTTTAGTCACAGGAAATTATTTTTCATTTTTCACATTTTCTACATGATGTACATGTTAATAAGGAAGCGCTTAGAGGTTGATGACCGCCGCATCCAGCGGTACTAAACTTTACAGGAACGCGCTGTCGCCCGCTGATCGGAGGTCATTGAACCAATATTTTAAAGGTGTTCTATTCCATTTGCAATTTTATGCGATTTAGTTTGTTTGAAACCAGGATGGTCTGTGTTTTAATTTATTGTCGTATTGTCAGCACCACTCTGTATAGTGTACATAGTGTTGGCCCAAAATGAAACATCTGCTTTAAACTGGCTGTTCTAGAGGATATTCGCCTAATAGTGAATATAAGTACATACCGTGTAGTCCGACCTGCAATCAACCAACGTTGGTGCCAAACAGACAATTTAATTCAGAGCCATCTACTAAAAACATTTTTTGTTTCATATTTTCACACAAAACCAAGTACAGAGGCGGACTTCATGCCTTAGGCATTCTCTAGCAGTTCACTAAGGGTGGACTGCTAGGTTATACATACACAACATACATACTTAGGTATGTATATCTGGCTGTAGCAATCACGATGTCGGCTCGGTCACGCTCACGCGAATCCAATGCCTTTTCCCCATCTAAAAAAGTGCTCAACTTCGGCAAAGTTTTCACTTCAAAAAAACGTTATCCTACACTAGGAATTACTCCTGCATCGTGGGTAATAAATAATAAAACTCAATAATTTAATGCATTCCATAATGTGTACATAATAGTTGGTATTTTGAAATATCGAATCAATTATGGACCCTGTGGGGTACAGCAAAGTATTTTTTTTAATAGGAGACAGGATGAGGACTCTCTTGTCAAGAAAAAAACCGGCAAAATGCGTGTAGGACTCACGCACAAAGGGTTCCGTACCATTGCTTTATGAAATTAAAGGTTAAAAGTTATTTGTATGAAAGATTACGCTGTAATAAGCGGTTTACGATTTACGGGGTATTAAAAAAAACTACTTAATACATCTCTTTCAAAACAATTTTCGTTGGTAATTTTTATAGTAATGTACATCATATGTTTTTTTTTCAGATTTTTCATATTCATATTTTAGAAGTTACAGGGGGGCAGGGGGGGGGGACCAACTTTTTTCCACTTTGGAAACGTCTGTCACGCAAACTATTCGGTTTAGAAAAAAATATTTCAGAAACCTCGATATCATTTTTAAAGACCTATCCATAGATACAACACACGTATGGGTTTGATGAAAAAAAAATTTCGAGTTTCAGTTCTAAGTATGGGGAGCCTCCAATATTTATTATTATTATTTTTTTGCAACAAATATTAATGCGGTTCACAGAATACATCTACGTACCAAGTTTCAACAGTACAGCTCTTATAGTTTCGGAAAAAAATGGCTGTGACATACGGACGGACAAACAGACATGACGAATCTATAAGGGTTCCTTTTTTGCCATTTGGCTACGGAACCCTAAAAATATATAAATAATAATTAAAATACTATCATTAAAGAACAGTATTTCATGCTTTTATGGTATATGGTGGTTTGGTTAAAATTTATTTTTATATTGCACGATTTACATTATTATCATTATAAATTACTTAGATATTTACAATTTTACTATGTAGGTATTGTAGAATGTTATTAACATAAACTCAATTCTCATTAAACATACAGACCCAGTCGTGGTGGCCTAGTGGTTTAAACATCAGCCTCTCAAGTATGAGTGCGCGGGTTCGATTCCAGGTCAGGCAAGTACCAATGTAACTTTTCTAAAGTTATATGTACTTTCTAAGTATATCTTGGACACCAATGACTGAAGGTGAAGGAAAACATCTTGAGGAAACCTGGACTTAGTCTGAAATCGCCAACCCGCATTGAGCAAGCGTGGTGATTACGCTCAATCCTTCTCTGTATGAGAGGAGACCTGTGCCCAGCAGTGGGACGGTAAAAGGTTGATGATGATGATACAGACCCAGAACAAGTTCTTATAGGTCATACGAACATTTTTTTCCGACACGCAATGCAGAAGTGTCTGGAATTGAAACCTGAAACCTCGGACATCAAATGACCCGTGAGGTACTGGGCTGACCAGTATGGTGCCTCCCGTATGTGTCTAGAGAGGCGACTAAGGGAGCTCTCACCAGGGAAGCGGGCAGCAGCGCTTCTCCTGTGGAATATAAAATTAATGCGATCCCCAACCCGTCTCCCAAGCGTGGGGATTATGACAAACCCAATGCAAAGCAATGAAAGCCTTGGAGGAAGCCTTTGTCCAACATTGGATCTCTATTATAGGCAGAAGAAGGACATCAAATAAAAAAACGCAAAATAAATTATGAATCTTATTTATTTGTCAAATTCTTACTAAAAACTAATACACAAAGACATCGACTCGTCTACGTTGGATACTTACGCAGTAAGGAGTGTACGATACTGAGCGCATACCAACAATTATAATTATACTAATAAAATCGCTTAGGAACAAAATAAATCGCCTACAGAAATGTCATTTGATTTTTATTTACAAAAATTATCACAAGCAGTTTGTATGTTGGAATTGGAGGTAATTAACTTGAATTTAATTAATTTCGATTAATTTATTCGAGGAATAAAATCGACTTTTGCCAGATTTTCTGTGAAAGAACTGTCAAATTTCTTTCAAAATTATTCTTCGAATAATTGTTACAGATGATTGAAAAAACAGCCATTAAGCGTTTCACAAAAACTACTCAAATATCACAATATATGAACCATGGGCGTACCCCGGGGAGGGCAGTTGCCCCCACGAACATGTATGAACCCCCCTAATTACTAATTAAAGTATAAACGGGGAATTATACAGAACCATTTGCGTCTATTTGGCCTACTCACTACACTACAAATACCTAATGTTTTGTTGAGGACAGCGGACTTCTCCTAATATAAAGGAAAATAAATCTGGTGGTAGTGTCCGCATGTTTTTCATTACTATTTAGTATAGTCTCGTAAAATGTAACGTCCTGTTCGATTCCAGACGCCGAGAGTGCAGGTGTTAATTAGTGTTAATGTAACCGTGTTTTAGATAGTAAGATGGTACGGTGGTTATACTTGCCCGAATTCGAGGATTGTAATAGTTTCAAAACTGTGGAATACCGACAATAAATCTGGTAGTAGTGTCCGCATGTTTTTCATTACTATTTAGTATTTATTTTCCTTTATATTAGGAGAAGTTCGCTGTCCTCAACATGTTTCATGTAGATAAGCTTGTGACGTTCGTAAGACAAAATAGCCGGGGATGTTTCGACCCAAAAAAATCTGGCTTCACACCTAGGCCAGAAGTTGGGTACGTCCTTGATATGAATATATACAATACTAGCTTTCCGCCCGCGGCTTCGCCCGCGTGGAGTTCGGTTATATCGCGCTTTTTAGATTTCCCTCGGGAACATCAAACTTTTCCGGGATAAAAGGTAGCCTATGTTCTTTCTCAGGGTCTAAAGATTGTCTGTGCCAAATTTCATCAAAATCAGTTGAGAGGTTTAAGCGGGAAAGCGTAACAGACAGACAGACAGACAGAGTTACTTTCGCATTTATAATATTAGTATGTATTTCTTGCTTTAACCGAATGCATCAACGGGTGAGACTTTTTTTTTTAAAAGATGTACGATGTATGATACCAGGGTAGCACAAAAGTGTAGGAGAAGTCGAAACAATGAAGCTCATTCATCATTATTAATCTAATATTACATGGATGAAGTTTTATTTTGCCTACTTTGAGGAGGTGCAAGGTACCAGGGTAGCACAAAAATGTAGGAAAAGCCGAAACAATGAAGTTCATTCATTAATGATAAACGCACAGGATATTGTAATCGTTTGAACTCAAATGGCATATCAATTGGGATCATAGGGATACTCCGTAACATACAAACTTCTCATTTTGATATACCAGTTGAAATCGTAGATTCAATTAAATTTCGCAATAAGTTTTTCACTGTCAATCTGGTGCCATTACATAGTTTTGGTGGATTAAAAAAATACAAAGAAATTGGCATTGAATTTTATATATATAGAAGATGAGATTATGATCCACCGTTCATTGAATTCATTTGTGAAAACGTGATAAATGAAGAACCGCTCGGCGGATTTTATTCAAACTTCACACAAACCATCTACTAATTAGTCACAACAAAGCCTAAAAATTTGGTTTGGATAGGTGAGTCCGTTCCTGAGTTATAAAATTACAAAGAAAGTGGCAGCTGACCCGGCGAACTTTGTTCTGCCTTGAAGGCAATATCACATGATCCAATTTTTTACTTTTTAAATTAGGGTAACACAAAAGTGTAGGAGAAGTCGAAACAATGAAGCGCATCATTTCGGTTGAGCATAATCACCACGCTTGCTCAATGCGGGTTGGCGATTTCAGACGTAAATTCCACGTTTCCTGATGTTTTCCTTCACCTTGCATAAATGCATCTAGCTCTGAGAAGAAACGCCGAAACAAACTCAGAGGTCATTGATGGGACATTATGATATTACTGGCCAAAAGGAAAATAAAATAAAAGTTTTATCAATAAAGTTCCGCCTTAAAGGCAATATGGCATGGTCTTATTTACTACTTTAAATTAGGATAATCTATATATATTAAAGAAAGTCGAGTTAATTACACTATTTATAACTCAAGAACGCCTGAACCCATTTGGCTGAAAATTGGTAGGGAGGTAACTAAGAACTGGGAGAAGGACATAGGATATCCTTTTTACCCCGTTCCCGTCGTTCCTGTGTGAATGAATGAACTTCATTGTTTCGACTTCTCCTACACTTTTGTGCGACCCTGGTACCTTGCAACTCCTCAAAGTAGGCAAAATAAAACTTCATCCATGTAATATTAGATAGATAGATAATAATGATGAATGAGCTTCATTGTTTCGACTTCTACACTTTTATACGACCCTAATACCTTACAACTCTTCAAAGTAGGCAAAAGTAATATTAGATTAATAATGATGAATGAGCTTCATTGTTTCGACTTCTACACTTTTGTGCGACCCTGGTACCTTGCAACTCCTCAAAGTAGGCAAAATAGAACTTCATCCATGTAATATTTATTAGATTAATAATGATGAATGGAGCTTCATTGTTTCGACTTCTACACTTTTGTGCGACCCTGGTACCTTGCAACTCCTCAAAGTAGGCAAAATGAAACTTTATTCATGTAATATTGGATTAATAATGATGATGAATGAGGCTTCATTGTTTCGACTTCTCCTACACTTTTCTGCGACCCTGGTACCTTGCAACTCCGAGCTTCATTGTTTCGACTTCTCCTACACTTTTGTGCTACCCTGGTTAACAGATTAACAACTGAAGTTAGCTAAAATTGAGTTTCTCGAAGCCGACCACTATTTATGTACCACTATTATTACTTCCACTATTTTTTTTTTCTACTATATGTATTTTGAGACTATGCAATTTTGTCGCGTTCGCGATTCACTTTCACTTTTGTTGAGTTTCAGAACGCGATATTAGATCCTCTAACGCGCACGCGAATTTGAACTTTATGAAGCGGTAATAAATTACAAATTGACTGTCCATTTTATTTAGAAAACGTTTGTATGGGAAATAGAAAAATGCTGTTTTGAGGATTTTCCCGGCAGTTATTCGAATTTTTCTCACCTTTTAAACCTTCCCTAGACCTCCACGAATAATTCAAGACCAAGATAAGATAAATCCATTCAGTCGTTCTCGAGTTTTAGCGAGACTAACGAACAGCAATTCATTTTTATATATATAGATGTAAAGAAAACCCTGTCCGATCCGTAGAGGTATTGTTAGGTATCGGTAACTGATTCTACTTATGCCTATATAGTCGGGCTTAACTTAAAAAAAAATATTATTTCGGAAAAGCGAGGTAACTTAATAGATACACGTGCGGTAGGCAACATGGTAGGCAGACATGCGCGGGCGAAAGGGGGCAGGGAACGCGGCACGTGGTCGCATCACTCAAAATAATACTGGCTAAAACGGTGTTGTCACTTTTTTTAAAAAATACCAAATATTGGGGAAGGTGGAATTAAATCGCAGAAATAAAAGATTATTTCCAAATTCGTTAGTATTGTTACTATGATGATTATATAAAAGCTCATATTTTATTTGGTCATGTGTATACCTAACCTCTATTATCCTTTTGGGTCGGACGGGGTTTTCTTTACATATTGTATATAGGTACAAGTATAACATATGTTTGCGTATATACGTTTATATGCACTATTATTGAGAAATATGCTTTTATATTTGCAACACCAAAACTGCCAATTAATAAAAAAATAAAGCAATCATACATTGACAATACACAAATAAATAATTCTACAAAAATAACTAAGAAATCACAAATAGAAGCTATAAATTTAATTAATTAAAATGGTGTAAAAAATAATGACTATCTTTTACATAAATAATGATAATCCCGTTTATTCATAAACGTTGCTTAAAATTAACTTGTGATTAGTGACCATAGATTTTTGACGTTTTAACCTCACTTAACTTTAATTATCGTTTATGAATAAACACTATAGTGTTCAAGGGATTTATTAATAAACAATGATTAAAGTGGAATGCAAACGCCAAAAATACAGAGTGGTACTGATAATACGACAATAAATTAAAAGACAGACTATGTTCATGGGAGAAATCCTAAACCATAGCAAGAAACCTAGCATCAAAAATAAAAAAAATAAAATATTAAACAAACTAAATCGCATAAAATTGCAAACGGAATAGAACATCCTTTAAAATATTGGTTCAATGACCTTATGACCTCCGATCAGCGGGCGACAGCGCGGTTCTGTATCGACTTGCTTTTTGGCGCCATTGTTATTACAGTTAAGTACCGCTGGATTCGGCGGTCATTAACCTGTAAGCGCTTCCTTATCAACATGTACATCATGTAGAAAATGTGAAAAATGAAAAATGATTTCCTGTGACTAAACTAATGGATATATGTATATGATTTTTTTATGGGTAGACTGAGAATGTGTTGAGGTACACGATGTTTAATTTATTGTCGTATTGTCAGCACCACTCTGTATATGGTAAAAATCCGCTAATCACTAGTTAACTTGAAGCAACATTTATCAATAAAGGGCATTAATATTAAATGTAATTTGTATGTCATGATTGATAATACAATTAAAATTAACGAAGTTTAACTAAACAATGGTGACCAGCACCCATGAAGCTCATTTTCCATTAAATGTAGGTACAGACAACAGCATACCAAGCTGCTTTAATCTGTCAAATTTCTTTATTCGATTTTCAATTTCAGCGCTAACGCATTAAAGCTTAGGGTTGTTTGGGAATATTTGACAGTTTCGGCTAGCTTGAGCTACTGTTGTCTGTACTTCAATAAAATATTAAACATCTGACTGACATTAACAATGCATTATTGTTTGCTTTCATTAAAGTAATTATAGAAAATTGGATTAAGTTTCTTAATAAAAAAAAAAAACTTAGTTTGATTAAGGAACTAGATCCAAAACGACTCTAATATTAATGAAAACGTAATCATAAACTTTAAAAATAAAACTGGTGATTTTATGAATTACAATAATAATTATTCTAAAATAAATTGCAAACAAAATTCTTACGTACAATAAAAACATCAACTTGAAGCAAAATTTTTTCTATCGTTCTGAAATCGCATTCCCGCGTAAATATAAATGCATAAAACACGTACATCAAAGACTAAACTGTACATAAGACAGGGAAATAAAAATTATCTACTTACAAACTACGTCTACTCATATAACTAATAATACTCATTTAATACCTACAGTTATGTAATAAAATATTGACTTTAAATTGTTCAAGGATAATAAATAGGTAAATAATATCCCAAGTGTCTTGACAGCGCTATTTAAAACACGATCACAAATGTCACTTTCAACATAGTTTGACAGTTTCAAACTAGATGGCGATAGTTGTATTAAAAATAATTTATATAACTAGCGCCATCTAGTATAAAATTCGCTTCTACGAAAATAATGGTGATCAAAAAAGGTTAGTTTTGGGAAAAGTCTGTATGACAGACTAATTATGAAAGAAACATGAATGATTGCAAGTCATATTTTCCGAGGATAGCTTGCCAGAGACCGAGATAAAAAAAAAAATACAACAGAAATGCGATTACATAACGTTGTGATAAAGACAAAGGTATACTTATATTGCTATACAGGAGAAAATTGAGCTTCAAAGTTAGGATACACAATAAGATTTGCCAGTATGTCGCAGCTCTTTATTAAATGGCTGGTCCGTGGCAAACCTACTTCGAGCAACACAGTGTTGCTCGAAGCAAACCTAGCTGTCCGCCATTTTGATTTTATTCTTGTTGCATAGATATTTAAAATAATCAAACTTCTATGTAATAAAATTACGCAAGATAAGAAAAATATCGATGTGACGTCATTACGTGATCGTCTATGAACGTTTCTCTCTCGAAAACGGTCCGTTTCTGTTAGCATTGATGTCAACTATTGACATATGCTAATGGATATGCCTTAGAGATGAGAATTGTGGCACTCCGAAAGATAGAGGAAACGAAGATTCGTCTATATTTATCTCTCTCAAAATCATCAATCATCTATGAGGAAAGAGATATTGCTAAACCTAAAGCATTGGCCATCTCTCTCACTCTTATAATATATAATATATATATAATACTGCTAATTATACGCGTATGGCATGTCCATTAGTATATGTCTATGATGTCAACTATCAATTTGTATATATTAAAAAAAAAATGCCAATAGGGATGTTTACTGGGTAAAAAAATAATATTTTATTTAGTCCGTCATTCAGATTATAGAAAAATATTGGATACATAAATTTTGTTTTATCAAATCAATAAAAATTGACAAATATAAAAGGCATCAAAGATCAGGAGTGGTGGCTGGTGACGTCACTGCTCGTTAAAAAGTGTAGCGTGCAGTGACGTCACATGAGTTTTCAACGCACTGTGTCGTTTTAATTTTTTGTTTATATGAAAAAAGAAAAAAATACGTGTCTAGTATTTTTCGGAAATCTGACTGACGGACTAATTAGTTTTTTTTTTAGTCAAATACCGTATTGTACGCGTACCTACGGCATGTCCATTAGTGTATGTCTATGATATTAAAAAAGCAGACGCCAACGCCATTAAAAAAATGGCAGGTGCCCGGCTGCATATAAAATTCTTCGTCATTACCTTCGCTTTCAAATCTGACGCTACGACTCTGACTTAATTCAATGGGTTTTGTATAAAAGAAAGACTTCATAACTACATAAATTGCATACTTTATCAACGTTTTCACTTCCTTAGAGATTAAAGAATTAAGCTAATACAAGATAAAATATTTGGAAGCTATATACAAGAAGTATAGGTAGGATCCTGCGGGAGTATAGCGTGGCGACTGCGTGGCGTTAGCGTTAAAATTGCATCACATTTTTTACACCGGTACATTTTTGTCGCTCTGGTGACGCAATCGTCACGCCAAAAGACAGCGTCCTGACCAAATATTCACAGCACTGACGAAATGGTATCATACAAACGCCTTTTGTTTAGTTTTTTGACAATATATTGTTGAATTTTCATTCAACGATATGTTGTCAATTCGATATTTTTGTAAGTCCATAATATGCAGAATTTCACTTTGACGAGTCATACAAAATAGATATTTTATTGTGAGTAAAGTAGCAATCTTCACACTGTTTTTTGTTAACAGAAATTGAGCAAAACAAATTGCTTACTCAATCACAAGTCAATAGGGGGTTATTGGAATTCAAGCAATTTATACTAATTCATAAAACTTTTCATTGACATAATTCTCGAATCAAAATCCACCTTTCTTGAGTTCTTATACATTTACGTTTTAGTTCATGTCTTTTACAATAGATGGCGGTGTTATACATTTCTTTTAGTTTCGAAAACCTTGTCAGTTAATGGATTTAAACCGTATTATGTTAGCAGTTTATAGTAATTCATAAAACTTTTCATTGAGATAATTCTCGAATCCAAATCCACCTTTCTTGAGTTCTAATACATTTTGGTTTTAATGTCTTTTACAATAGATGGCGGTGTAATACATTTCTTTTAGTTTCGAAAACCTTGTCAGTTAATGGATTTAAACCGTATTATGTTTTATTAAGCACAGTTTTTATTTGTGTTCATTTATTCAGTATATTTATTTTCTTTGAGTGTCTCATTTCAACACAAAATTATTCATTGTCATACAATTTGAACAGACATATTTTTTCGTTTTGTTTTAGCACTACATCTATAAGTTTTATTTGAGATATCGCTTGTTATAATAAAATTTGTTTGTGATTTACCGAATTCGCATGTATTTGTTTGTAAAGTACCTATCCCTTTACGTACTTATAGAGCAGACTGCAACATCGTATAGGTACTATGTTAGAAAATAGTATTTCTTACAATAAATAGTCTACCTTCACATTAATGATTTCATTCTGAATATTGAGCTACGAATTACATAACGATCAGACAAAATTATCTTGATATAGGTTAGCTGTAAATTGGCAAGCTTTCCCTCTGACTTAAAAATATATTCTTTTGTCTATGACACACTAAATACAATCAAGCTTATTTTTTTTTAAAAAGCAATTACTAAAGTAAGCAGAGATAAAATAAAATCTTGGTAATTACTGTAAGTTTCCAGAAAGCCAATTACCGTTATTAAAAATGTTTAAAATCTTGCCGCGGCCTCATAACGGCGGCAAACAAGTGCCATACAACTCTCGCGATTTAACTGTGCACCTCGGTCTGTGACGTCATTCGGATGGTACCATTTGCAAAAAATGAGAGTTATGTTAAAACATATATAAATTACATTTTTATGTTATTAAAAGGTCGTTTTGATGATAAAGAGTCAGAATACTAGATCAGTTTACTCATGACGTTTTGCAATTAAATTGATACATATGGGCTGAAATATAAATAAAAACAAAGCAAAAATTCCTGAGAAACAGTAATAACAACAAGGGACTTTATTTAGACTGGTAACTGTATTTATACAATTGTAACAAAGATGCTAACGCTACTCAACGCTTACGGCGAATGCTGGGCGCCGCGCGAGGTAGCGGGAGAGCGGAGGAAATTAAAGAAGGTTGAGACTGAGATCATGGCGAAAGTTCTTGAAATTCCAATTATTGCCCCTCTGTGTCAAAAATATAGGGATATTAAAGGTGTGGAGGCATGAGGAACAGGGAGTAAAGTTAACCCATCCTCCATAGAAAGAGAAGGATCCTCCGACCAGACGGGTGTTGTGTCTGGCGGGCACTTGCCCAATGGTTGAAATTGGGAAGTTGTATGTATGCCAGTTGCACAGTAAACTCTGATTGCGAGATGTAGAATTCGTGTGACGTCAGTATGACGCGTTATTTGCTTGTGGCGTTTTTGTAGGTACGGCTACAAAGGTATTTTTGATTTCCTTAGATTGATTCTGAACTCATAATCTATGTATATCTATGATTTGAGGTTTTTTTTTAATAATTATAAACTAGTGCTTGACTACAATCCCGCCTGATGGTAAGCAGTGATGCAATCGTTGATGCTAAAGCGCAGTAGTTTATTAAGCCTATTCACTTTAAAAAATATAGTGAATAGGAAGGAAGACGGCAGTTGAGCGTGATGCAATGTTGAACCCAACAACACGACTAACATGTTGCGTCAGAGGGAGATTGATCTGGAGACCCTTCACAACCAAACTCCCGGGAGAACAACATTTGGAGCATCGTACCCGGCACACATCGCAACACAACTGCTCAGACCCGTCCTCCGTACGGCGAACACGACGAAAGTTCTTAAAAAATACCTAAATATACCTACAGTGGTTCGTTTATGACAAAAATTTCATTCCTCGAATCACTAAATATGACTAAATTATTAGTAATATACGAAGAAGTTGAAATGATGATTTGATTCATCGACTATACTAATGGACATGCCTTAGAGATGAGAATTGTGACACTCCGAAAGAAAGAAAAACTATTTCGGTCTATCTTTATCTATCTCAAAATCGTCAATAAGGTAAGAGAATAGGTAAATAATAAGAATAAATGAGAAATGATGATGATGATGGGAGAATAGGTAAGAGATAGTGCTAGACCGAAAGCATAGGCCACTTCTTTCACTCTTTTCAAAGCAAAAAAATACTGTAGATTATACGCGTACGGCATGTCCTTTAGTATATGTCTATGATTTCATTGTCCAGCATGTCATATGAAAGTGACAAATTACAGCAGAATTATCTTTTAACAAAGTATACTCAAATATTCCGATAAACTCTCACGTCCGCCAGTGATCGGGTAGTAGGTAGAGGTTCATCGTTGTCTGGGGTTCGAATCTCCGTTGAGGCTCTTGAGCTCAGTGCAGGGTCTTCGGGAGAGGAGTTTGTAGTCTTCTCCGCCTGTGATTTGGATGTATTCTTTGCGTTTTCTGTACACTACGAGCCTGCAATGAGAGAGTTGAATTTGAATTAAAGAATAATATGAAAAAAAAAAATTAATTAATTAGACCATTTTTGGTTTTGCCAGGCGATTGCGTCACTATCAGTAGCAATGGTTATCATTTTGACAGTTCAACAACATTCACTGCGTTATTTAAGTTGTTGAGCAGACACAGTTTCGGACACATGGAGCAATGGATTAGCAATATGCTTCAAAATGATTCTTATTGAGATTGATAGTGTTACGCTTTCGCGCAGATCCACGTTCGACAAGAAGGTTTAATAATCATTTACATTCGAAGTTGACTATTGCAACATCATACACAAGTAAGACACAAAGACAATCATGAGGCCCGCAAATTAAATAATATAATTTTGCTGAAATATAATGCTTATCATTTAAACAGAAGTCAGAGATCATCAGACAATGTACGGTCACCAAAGAAGCTAATTAATTAAAAATATTAATTAATCAAGACACCAAAGATGGGTAGGGCTTCCAAGCCATCGTGGTTATAATTAAACTAAATAACATGTCGGAACATAGCCCGAAGAATTGCAACACTAAAGTGGCACATTGCCCGTAGGACCGATGCCCGATGCCCGTGGGTAGGCCCCCGACAAGATGGACCGACGACCTAGTGAAGGTCGCGGGAAACCGTTGGATGCGGGAGGCGTAGGACCGGTCGTCGTGGAGATCCTTGGGGGAGGCCTACGTCCAGCAGTGGACGTCTTTCGGCTGAAATGATGAACATTTTATTCCGAAACGTCCATCGATTTAACTTCAACGATATCTGACGACCTTGGTTACTTTATCTCCTTTGGTGATTGTGTTACCTGTATCTGGTAATGGTTGTACAATGGACGACAGTAGGTCAAGCTACCCGAAACTGTCAAATATTCCCAATCAAATTTGAGCCTTAATGGTTTAGTGATAAAGTTGAAAATCTAGTAAAGAAATCTGACAGATTGTAGTAGCGTAATGTGCTGTCGTCCGTACCTATCCTCAGTCCTATCTAGGGTAAATATATACATGTGAATTATACAGGTAAATAAGGTAATTATGTATCTAACAGAAGGTCACTAGTTTAGATGATATCAACGTGTTAATTCACACCAAGTCTTCTTTTCCTGCTGGTGTTTTGTTTTTCAAGGTTTACTCGTGATTCATTAATAAAATATTCGTCTATTGTTTTTCTCCATAGACATGTGTCAGTTATTTAAGTGTGTATATTATTGAATAATATTCTATTATTATAGTCCAGTCATTTTAGCTATTTTAAATCCCAGTCTGCGGAAAACTTCCTAGTGAGCTGAATTCTTGTATACACCTTTATTATGGCATTGTAATGACTGCAACTTCGAGAAGGTGGCAAATAGAAGGATCCAGCTGGGATGCCCAGGATCGAGCTTGTTGGCGAGCCATGGAGGAGGCCTATGTCCAGCAGTGGACGAGTAGAGGTTGATGATGATGATGAATGAAGATGTGAAAAATCGACATTGATATCGTGCCGGCTAAAAAAGCTATACGGTCAAAAGGTCACGAAAATAAGTTTTTCGTAAATATCACGCTATCTATTGCTCAGAGATTAATAAAGGTGAGTATAAAAATTGTTTGTCGTGAAATTGTCGACAAAAAAATGTCTCGTGCATTTTAACGTTAACTTTTACGTAATTTGAAAAATCTACGTTAGAATTTACACATTCCGAATTAAGCAAAAATTTAAGACACTGTTTTCCTAATTGACAGCATATAAACACTGAACTCAATACTTTATTGCATTACATAATGTTAAATAATAGTCCGTATATTAAAGTATAGAATCAATAGGGAAGTTTCCTGGGTAAAAAAAAAATATTCTATTTAGTCCGTCATTCAGATTATAGAAAAATATTGGATATGTATATTTTGTTTTATCAAATCAATAAAAATTGACAAATATAAAAGACATCAAAGATCAGGAGTGGTGGCTTGTTACGTCACTGCTCGCTAAAAGTGTAGCGGGCAGTGACGTCACACCAGTTTTGAACGCACTGTGTCGTCTTCGTTTTTTGTTTATATGAAAAAAGAAAAAATACGTGTCTCTTTTTTGGAAATCTGACTGACAGACTAATTAGTTTTTTTCAGTCAACTACCCTCTTATGGACCCTGTAGGGCACAGCAAAGTGTTATCTTTAATTTTTGTTATAGGAGGGAGGATGAAGGCGCTCGTTCAGTTTAAAGTTTTAAACAAAGTAGCAATGAACACAAACAAATAATAAAAATTGCACAAACAGTAACATCGCATCACAGACGTTTTTCAATACACAGATACACATCTTTTTTATGATGCATCTGACTTTGTAAACACGTTACAATCATAAATTTATATTGCACCTCTTTATGAGACACATGAGGTGCTAGGAATGTCCGGTCAGGGGTGCGAAAGCACAAGTATCCCCTGGGCTCAAACCCCTCAGTTCCTTCAAGTATAATAATAAAAGGCGGAGTTATGGTACTTGAGGATTATGACTGAGGGAGTCATAAAAATATCCCTAATAAAAATAAAAAAGGTGCTAGCGAGGGAAATAACTACTATACATATGTTTTCTCATCATCATCATCAACCTTTTATCGTCGCACTGCTGGGCACACGTCTCCTCTCATACAGAGAAGGATTGAGCGTAATCACCACGCTTGCTCAATGCAGGTTGGCGATTTAAAACTTTAATCCCAGTCGCATCCGAAGCTTTTCAGCTTTGGAGTCCAGGGTCCGCTTTACCAGTCTAACTGCTGATTTTGGCTCAAACTTCGATATTTTCCGTGAAGCGACTGCCGTCTGACCTCCACAACCCGAAGGCGATATCGAAGTATTGCAGTTAGACCAATTGTTGGATTTTTGAGGGCTCCAACAACCCGTAACGACTGCCATCAGATGTTCGTATGACAACCGGGACCAACGGCTTAACGTGCTTTCCGAGGCACGACCAGACCAGTGCAAATATTTATATTCATGCATACAAATATTTACACTGTGCGGGGATCGAACCCGCGCCCCCCGGAGGCTGTCGGAGAGTTCATCGGGGGGTTTGTTCCAGCCCCCCGATGTACGCTGTAAAAAAGACGAGGTGAAACACTTGGTCCGGATCGTAGTGGTGTCAACAGCGTAAAGGTCGTATTCGCCGTAGGACGGGTCGTCCGATGATGGAACGGAGATGGGGGAATTAAGATGGGGGATTCAACGTCGCTGATCTGATTAGTACCAAGTAACATTCCATATCCTCCCGTGGGTGTAGTAAGAGTCGACTAACGGAACTCTCAAACGGGCAGCAGTGCTTCTCCTGTGGAATACCAAACTACTGTGATCCCGGACTCGCTTGCCAAGCGTGGGGATTATGGCAAACCCCAATGGCCCCCAATGTAACGAAAGCCTTGGCGGAGGCCTTTGTCCAGCAGTGGTCCTCTATAGGCTGAAGAAGAAGAAGAAGATCGGAGCGTGACAGTTCAGTGTCGTTCACAGTTCACTCACGCGAAGTGCGAAAAATAACCACCACATTATTCACAGGAAACCTTGACAGTGAACTATGGAAACTGGTCAATACTAAGCCTATTATATGCAGGAACTATCAAAGAATCACCATAGCTTCTAATGTCCTTGGTAGGTACTTAGATTCTATGCAACGAAACAGGTGCGTGGTAAGGACGCAATTCATTTTGACGACAACCAAAATTGCACGTGCAAATAGTATTCTTATCGAAGCTATGGTGATTCTTTGATAGTTCCTGCATATAATACTCATTATGAAAAAATAAATGTAATGGTTGTGGCGTATTTTTTTTTTTCACATATTTGACCGCAATCCCGCCGGATGATAAGCAGTGATGCAATTGTTGATGGTAAAGCGCGCTATTTTATTAAGAGCCTATTCACTCAAAAAACCTGAGTGAATAGAAAGGCAGATGGCAGTTGAGTGAGGTGATACAATGTTAAACCTAACAACGCGACTACCGATCGCGGAGGGATATTGATCTGGAAAGCCTCCACAACCAAACTCCCTACACAACAGCATTTGGTTCATTGGCACACATCGCAACACAACTGCTCTGTTCCTAAGTTCCTGAAGTGCAAGTAGTGATAGATTTAAAAACTACTTCTTTTTAAATCTATCTATCTCTCTTTGCACTTCAGAAACTTTATAAAAAAAAGTTTTTTTTTTGAAGGGTCTGGTCAGAATTCTGTAATATATAAAAGCTATCATCATACACATTTTAGCTATAATAGGATTTGTTAATCAAATAACCACCTAAAAACAACACGCTGTACAAGCTACGCGACTTATAAAGAATTAATTACATCAAAATATGCGCGCACGCAACGAGATCTAGCGAATGCATTCTACGCGGGCTCAGTATTCGCGGAACCAGCGGCCTGTCAACATGTCTGTTATTGAATTTATTTTAAAATTTTCCGCGGGATGAAACTGCAACGTAAATGGTGACTGGCGCAGTTTAACGATAACTGTCTAAGTAAAATGTAAATAGTAAAACAATGGCGAGGACACGCGAAGGTCGTTTAATTGGAAATGGAGGCGATCTAGTTGGTTTTAATAATGGAAATATTCAAATAAAAATGTAGTCATGTATTTTTGGCTATTTCAATTGCTGGTTTGTTGGTGATATAAGGCAGACACTGACGATTCGGGTAAGTTCAAATGTTAATAATGTGATTCTCTTTTTTATAGTGTAATTTCTCGGTGGTAAGCCATAATATCGACTGCCGGCAGAAGTTACCACCCACCAGACAAAGTCTTGCCGCCAAGCGATTCGTTGTGTGATGTCGTACGTCCTCCGTACGGTTTCACCGTACGGAAGACGGGTCTGAGCAGTTGTGTTGCGATTTGTGCCGGGTACGATGCGCCAAATGTTATTGTGTCGGGAGTTTGATCGTGGAGGGTCTCCAGATTAATCTCCCTCTGGCGCAGTATCGTTGGTCGTCTTATTGGGTTTAACATTGTATCACCTCGCTCAACTGCCGTCTTCCTTCCTACTAACTAAGATTTTTAAGTGATTAGGCTAAATAAACTTGCGCGCCATCAACGACTGCATTACTGCTTACCATCAGTCGAGATTGCAGTCAAGCACTAGTTTATAATTATTTAAAAAAAAAAGTTTTCCTCAATGTTTATATTTTCCCTTTACGATGCAAAGACAGTGCAATTTACCTATGATATAAACTAATATGATGATCAAATATGTTTGTTTTAGTCTGAGTTGGCGAATATTTTTCGATTTACTTTTCTATATCTTTGTCGAAGTTCAAGTTCCTCTAGTAGGCTTTCGATACGGATTTTTTCTGGAAACATTGACAAAAATAAAAGAAAATTATATAGTATGAAAACAAAACCCTGTCCGACCCATAAGGACAATAAAGGTTAGGTAAACACATGACCAAATATAATATAAAATTTTACGTAATCACCATAGTAACAATACTAATGAATTTTGAAAGAATCTTTTTTTTTCCGCGAATTAAATCCAACTTCCCCGAAATTTGGTAATTTTTACAAAAGTGAACACACCGTTTTGACGGTATTATTATTAGCGATGCGAACACGTGCCGCGTGCCCTGCCTCCCGTCGCCCGCGGAAGGGTTGCCTACCGCACATGTATTAAGTTACCTCTTTTTGCGAAATAATATTTATTTTTTAGAGGGATTTTTTATAAAGTTTAGCCCTGCTTTGTAGCCATTAGTAGAATCAGTTATCGATACCTAACAATACCTTCATGGATCGGACAGGGTTTTCTTTACATATTGTATAGTTTTTCAGTTTGTGCCCAAATAGTTTCTCGGTGGTACGTCACAACATCGGCCGCCGGCATAAGTTACCACCCACCAGACAAAGTCATGCCGCCAAGCGATTCGTCGTGTTCCGGCATGATGTCTGGTGAAGCCGTACGGAGGACGGGTCTGAGCAGTTGTGTTGCGATGTACGTGCTGGGTACGCGCGAAATGTTGTTGTGTCGGGAGTTTGGTTGTGGAGGGCCTCCAGATCAATCTCCCTCTGGCGCAGCATTGTTGGGTTTAACTTTGCATCACCGCGCTCAACTGCCGTCTTCCTTCCTACTTACTCAGTTCCTTTGAGTGAGTAGGTTTAATAAACTAGCGCGCCTTACCATCAACGATTGCATCACTGCTTACCATAAGGCGGGATTGCAGTCAAGCGCTAGTTTGTAATTTATAAAAAAAAAATTGAATTTATGTATATTGGAACCTTACTGTCCCATCGGCCATCGGTTCTACGAGCAATGTGCCCTGCCCACTGCCACTTAAGTTTAGCGACTCGCAGAGGTATGTCGGTGACTTTGGTTCTTCTGCGGATCTCCTCATTTCTGATTCGATCACGCAGGTAAGGAGGTTACGTAAGGTTCTGGAGTGGCGGCCACGTACTGGGAGACGCAGCGTAGGGAGGCCCCCAACAAGGTGGACCGATGACCTGGTGAAGGTCGCGGGAAGCCGATGGATGCGGGCAGCACAAGACCGGTCAACGTGGAGAGCCTTGGGGGAGGCCTTTGTCCAGCAGTGGACGTCTATAGGCTGAAGAAGAAGAAGAAGAAGAAGATGTATATTGGATACCAAGACACATTAATATTTATCCTCTGTCCTATTCTTAACGAAATAGACAGAAATAGATGGACTAAACTTAAATTTGGCTTGGTTTGTGAACAATGTGGTTGAGAATCGACACTAGTGTACAATTTTTTTTTTTCGTGGGGTAATCCTTATGGCGAATAGCAGTCGTGGCCTAATGGTATCGGCCGCGACTTACAAGATGTAGGTCGTAAGTTCGAACCCCGCCAGGCGCTTTACTTTGTGTAAATTATTTCATCGCCACTGCTCTCAAAACGGTGAAGGAAAACATCCTGAGTTCTGATGTTCTAGAAGCAAAAAACTTCGGAGACATGTGACATCTACCAACCCGCGCTGGGCCCGCGTGGTAGATTATGGCCCACTCCCTCTCACCGAGAGGAGGCCTGTGTTCCAGGAGTGGGAACATTGTATAGGCTGATAATGATGATGATGGATCCTTATGGTTATCCTCCGTTTGGGAATAACGGAGGGATATGTCGGGAGATGTCGTGGTGGCCTAGTGGTTAAAACACCAGTCTCTCAAGTATGAGTGCGCGGGTTCGATTCCAGGTCAGGCAAGTACCAATGTAACTTTCCTAAAGTTATATGTACTTTCTAAGTATATCTTGGACACCAATGACTGAAGGTGAAGGAACGGCTCAAGGAATTTGAACGTAATTACGCAAGGTTTGATGAATAAATGGTTTGTTGGGTGAAGTCGTGGTGGCCTAGTGGTTAAAACACCAGCCTCTCAAGTATGAGTGTGCGGGTTCGATTCCAGGTCACGCAAATACCAATGTAACTTTTCTAAGTTATATGTACTTTCTAAGTATATCTTGGACACCAATGACTGAAGGTCAAGGAAAAACATCTTGAGGAAACCTGGACTTTATAAGTCTGAAATCGCCAACCTACATTGAGCAAGCGTGGTGATAGCGCTCCATCCTTCTCTGTATGAGAGGAGGCCTATGCCCAGCAGTGGGACGATAAAAAGGTTGATGATGATGATGATGTCGGACTCCTATCAACTAAAACTCCACTGTCCCTTCGAGTACTATGAGTCGGGGGCCCAGGAGACACTTTTACATTCGCCGTACCCCCACTAATGTACAAGAAAATGATAACCCACGTCCGTATAATAAAAATTGTGTAAACAATGTATTATAATTATCACAGATGTAGCAATAACAGCTATGTAACTTTTATATATAGTAAAGCAAATAAGCTGTGCAATAACCTTTGGTATTTCTTTGTAAACAGTATTCAATATAGTTTGCATGCTTATTTATACCTTGTAGCTTAATTATTATTAAGGTGAGCAGGGTTCAAAGTTGCAGACAATTATTATTTCTATAATTACCTACCACTGGTCACACGCACAGGCCTCCTTCGAGAGGGAATGGGCTTTAATCTATGTATACTAATATATAAAGATGAAGAGTTTGTTTGTTTGTTTGTTTGAACGCGCTAATCTCATGAACTACTGGTCCGATTTGAAAAATTCTTTTTGCGTTGGATAGCCCATTAATCCAGGAAGGCTTTAGGCTATATAACATCATGCTGCGACCAATAGGAGCGGAGCATAACTGACTCGGCGCTGGCGGCCGCTAGTCTATCATACAGGCCCAATGCGGGTTGGTAAATGTCACATGTCTTCGAAGTTTTGCTTCTAGAAAATGTCGGTTTCCTCACAATGTTTTGTTTCACCGTATTGAGAGTATTTGTGTTGAAATTATTTACACTAAGTAAAACGTCTGTCTGGGTTTGAACCTGCGAACGAGTCGCGGACGTTAGCTCAAAAGTATGAGTATCAGTTTTCATTACGAGACTCGATCGTCGATTTCGAGCGCGTTTGGCGCTCTGTAGGCCTAGTATGAGTTTTCATTACGAGACTCGATCATCGATATCGAGCGCGTTTGGCGCTCTGATTAGTTGAGAGTTCTTACAACCTTGAAGCGGGCCAATCGATGAGTCAAACGCGCTCGATATCGACGATCGAGTCTCGTAATCAAAACTCATACTAGGCCTACTGAGCTATCACTGGTCTCACTATTTAGTAATTAAAGTATTACAAAGTTTCTACATTTTGTTTTATGCTTCCTGCTATTTTAACTCTTTTTACTAGATATGTGATTTCGTGGTCAATTGTAAAATGCAATTAGATACTCGACGAATCAATCTCAAGACCTCTGGCTTGTAATTCCGCGCTTACAACGTTGGACCGCTGAGATTTCTAATTCAGTAAACTTTTCCTAAACTAGCTAGAGCTCAAGAAACGGTATCGGTTTCAACTAACGAGTAGATCGTGACTTTGAATCCAGATATGCATTTTACGGGGAAGGGAAACATCATGAGGAATCGTAAGAAACAAATAAATTGAAGACATTTTCTCGATGGTAGGCCATAACATCGGCTGCAGGCAGAAGTTACCACCCACCAGACAAAGTCTTGCCGCCAAGCGATTCGTCGTGTTCCGGCATGATGTCTGGTGAAGCCGCACGAAGGACGGGTCTGAGCAGTTGTGTGCGATATGTGGCGGGTACGATGCGCCAAATGTTGTTGTGTCGGGAGTTTGGTCGTGGAGAGTCTCCAGATCAATCTCCCTCTAGCGCAGCTTCGTTTGGTCGTGTTGGTCTTGGGTTTAACATTGCATCACCTCGCTCAACTGCCGTCATCCTTCCTATTCCTTAGTTTTTTAAGTGAATAGGCTTAATAAACTAGTGCGCTTTACCATCAACGATTGCATCACTGCTTACCATCAGGCGGGATTGCAGTCAAGCACTAGTTTATAATTATTTAAAAACAAAAAAACATGGAACATCTACTAACCCGCGGCCGCCTGACATGGTGGATACGGCCTACTTTTCTCAATGAGAGGAGGTCACCCAACAGTGGGAACATTATCGACTGATAATACTAGAGCAACCCATAGACACCTTCGCCTAGACACCTATTGCTCTAAAGCGTTATTGCTACTAAGAGTATGGTATGAGACAATGTTATTTTTTGTTTAAGCGAAACCTGAATACAGTTTGTTCAGAATAAGCAACTGAATCGATTCCAATCATTTTTACACCATGTTATATTTTTGCCCATTTAGAAATTGACAGCCTCCGTGGCGTAGCGGTAGCGGACGCGGCCGCTGCGCAAGGTGGCGCGGGTTCAATCCCCGCACAGTGCAAGTATTTGTATGCATGAATATGAATATTTGTACTGGTCTGGTCGTGCCTCGGAAAGCAGGTTTAGCCGTTGGTCCCGGTTGCTGGAGCCCTCAAAAGTCCTACAATTGGTCTAACTGCAATGCTTCGATGTGGTTTTGGAGGTCAGACGGCAGTCGCTTCATGGAAAATGTCGAAGTTTAGCCATATCAGCAGTTGGACTGGTAAAGCGAACCCCTGACTCCAAAGCTGAAAAGGCTTCGGATGCGACTGGGATTAACGCTGGGATGATGATGAGACTAAGCAATTGAATCGATTCTAATCATTTTTACACCATGTTATATTTTTGCCCAAATACATTTAGAAATTGTTGTAACATGGTTAGCGAGCGGTTACGATAGATACAATAGTATTTGTGCGCGCTCCACAGCTGACGCCAGAGGTCAACGCACCGCGCTCTCCCACCTGAGCGAAACTTTGACCATATTTTTATTGGGACAACCAAGTAGAATAGCAAGCTTATAACTTTGTGGTTTTTCATGATATCTTTTTGAAATTTTGTACATAGATTCTTTACATAAAAATACTGGACACGTGTTTCGGGTTTGGTATAATCAAAACATAATGTTTTATATGGTAACCTGCGCACAGTTACTGCAGCTTTAATTAGCCACGGGTTATTTAATGAAAATTTCTTTGTGATAGGAGCTACAGGCAGTCTACTGAGCAGAGCCTGCATGGAGGAAGACGAAACAGCGGCGCCTTTGCTGCTAAACTGCCCAGTGGTCGCCACGTTCAGGACAAAGTACTTCGGTAACCCAGGTAACCTTATGTGAGGCGGTCAGTAACATTAAGGCGTGGCTGGTCTTCTTTGAGGAGCTAAGGTGGATCGAATGACCATGGTTCCCCGAACGCAAAATACGCTCATTGTCGTATTGTTGCGGATACCAGCTCTTATTATTCTTCAGCCTATAGAGGTCCACTGCTGGACAATGGCTCCATTGCTCCACCAAGGCCTTCTTTGCATTGGTGGGGTGTTGCCATAATCCCCACGCTTGGTAGGCGGGTTTGGATCGCAGTAATTTGATATTCCAAAGGAGAAGCGCTGCTGCCCGCTCCTCTGTATGCTTAGTATGAGTTTTCATTGCGAGACTCGATCGTCGATATCGAGCGCGTTTGCCTCATAAATTAGCCCGCTTCAAGGTTGTAAGAACTCTTAACCAATGAGAGCGCCAAACGCACTCGATATCGACGATCGAGTTTGGTAATGAAAACTTATACTAGGTATACTGGTGCGCTTCCCTGGTGAGAGTTCCCTTAGTCGCCTCTTACGAAACCCACGGGAGGATATGGGTTGGTACTATTCTAAGCCCTGTACCACACGGGCTTGCAGCTCGTATAACCTATTACTTACAGGGAATCTTGTGTAATTACAGGGGAACTGAACAAAGTGAGATTCCGTCAGCGAAAACGATGTAGAAAAAAAACTGGATTAGCGTAAGCCACCAAAAATCTTATCCCAATCTTCATCAGTTAAGAACGGACTCTAGTGCCGGGGAACTAGGAAAATAGGTATTTGAAGAAACTAATACCGCATTAAATTTATTCATTATTATTTCTTTATTTCAGATTTGCCTGTCACTGAGTTTCGGAAAAAAACTTACCACGTTTGTGTACAGACGGCAGAAGGTCAAGCTAACCGAAACTGTAAAATTTTCGCAATCAACTTTGATCCTTAAAGCTATACCGATAAAGTTAAAAATCTATTACAGAAATTTTATAGATTGTAGTAGCTTGCTGGTGTCAGTAGAGGGATTTACATTGATAACAATTGTGTATTTACTTACCTACGACACAAAGGTTCATGATTTTAATTACCTTTGGATAACTTTAAACGGTATATGTATTGATAAAACGTACTTATATTATTTTTTATTGTAACATAAACATATTGTGAGGAAACCGGCATGTCCTAGAAACGAAAATTCGAAGACATTCATATTACGTCCACCTACCCTGGGCAGGCTTATTGAAGCCCTTTGAGGAGTCTCCCAACAGTTTGAACATTATAGGCTGGTTATGAACGTACCTACCATCTTTATTTTTTAATAAACTTGCCGAAGGTTCTGTGTTTTATTTCATCATAAATTCACGACTAAAAACTATTGAAAATTTGAATGAATTTTAGAGACGATAATCTATCTATAGACGAAGCATCAGCTTACACTTTTGCAAGGTAAGGTTTGTAGGTAAAGATTGTTTGAACTGAGCTGTCATGCCTAATAATGATAGGGATTCACACCTAACAGCTTACTCTAAACAGTCTAAACTGACTACACTTAACTTTTCAGGGATCTGTCAAAAATGCCTCTATAACGTGTCCGTTAGATAAATCTAGTTTAATCTCTTTCTTTATTTTTTAACTTTGCACGGTTTGTGCATTTAGCCAATGTCACGTAATGAATTATGTCGAAAAAGACGGCCGCGTGAACTGTCATACGAGGGAGGTTTGAGGCAAAGTTAAGATGTGGCCACTATGCTGCGGTATTTCACTGTTCTTTATGTATTATTTACTGAATGCACTTTATACTACATAAACCACGCACTTTTATTCAGTAAACAACACTATAAATAATTTTAAAAGTTTAATGAAAAATGAGCGTGACACTCACTTCGGTTTCCCGCCGAACCTCCGAAAATGCCTCTATAACCTGTCCGTTAGGTAACCCTTTTTGACAGCTGTTTTTTTTTATAGTTTGGGGCATGGCACCTTGTCCTTTATGCCATGACAGTTATCTTAGGAATGCACTTTAATTTTTATTTGAAAGTTCACTTAAAATGCGTAATAAATTAAAGATACTTAGATATTTATTGTATATTTGGTACCAATATGGTGGACATAATAAAGAGTATTTGGAACGTTTTTTAAATACAGGGTGTATCTGACATCGTAACGCAAACTTCGCGAAAAGGCTAGACCGCATGCCACTAATAAAATTATGATAGTCATTTATGTCGTTAATGAACGGTTACAGAATACACAGTGTTTAAAAGAAAGTGTCGGCTCGGCTTTTGAACGTTGCAAGCGTGCCGCCGTGCGAGTTTGTAGGTATGACGTTGATCCCTGATGTGAACTCTTTTAAAATCAGCTGATAAGATAGTTTTTCGGGTTTTGTTTTCATTGCGCTTTTTTATGTAATTAGCGAATTATTTAATTTTAACTTTAAAATCTTATTGGGTTTTAAAAGTAAGTATAGCAATTGTGAATGGTCTGAAGTAAAAAAAACTACATTTATTTTTTTTTAATCATGAAAAAGCCGACGAAAAATTCCACCACTGGGGGGTTCAGAATCATGTACTGGATCCATGGTACTCGTTTGTGCGTCGATGTCAGATACACCCTTTACAGGAAATGGCCTTCAGACTATAAGCAGAACTCTTTTGGACAATGTCAACGAGAAACAACTTCCGAATTGTTAAAATTTTGGTTCAAATAATACTCAATAACATTACCCACAAATAAACTCACACATCATGCTGTGAGATAAAAACTGACATTTATAAAAAGCACAATAGTTCGTAACGACTTCACGGCTCAAGGATTTTGAACGTAATTACGCAAGGTTTGATGAAATCATGAATAAATGGTTTGGCCTAGTGGTTAATAAAACACCAGTCTCTCAAGTATGAGTGTGCGGGTTCGATTCCAGCTCAGCCAAGTGCCAATGTAACTTTTTTAAGTTATATGTAGGTACTTTCTAATATGTCTTGGACGCCAATGACTGATTAAAAGATGAAGGAAAACATCTTGAAGAAACCTGGACTTTAAGGTGCGTATTACAGAACGTCACTCAAAACTCAAGCTTTACTTAAGTCTCGTTTGAAGCCTTTTGATTGGTTGAAACTAGTTTTAAGTAATGCTTAAACAGAGATCAATGCTTGAGTTTCCTTCTCGAATACGGGCATTAGTCTGAAATCGCCAACCCGCATTGCGCAAGCGTGATGATTACGCCCAATCTTTTTCTGTATGAGAAGAGACCTGTGCCCAGCAGTGGGACGATAAAAAGGTTGTTGATGATGATATACTTGGTAAGTATCAACAAACATATGAGGATTTAAGGAAAAGGGGGCAAGCAGAAGGGACTAGGTGAGTACTGCAAGGAAGAAGCGAGCTCATCTCAGGTAAGATTAAAAGTTATACAAATGAATAAAATAAAACTATCTGTTTGTTATGTCAAAACAACAGCTAAGACAATGCAAATGCATGTGTGTACGGAAATTATAAGAAAAAAAAAAATAGACAAAAATATTAAAAAAGTTTTGAAATGTATGTTAGTCTGTCTAATAATCTCCGAAATGGCCCGAGCCAATTTATTGAGAATTCACGTGGGCCACGAGACAGTTTTCCCCAATTCTATAGCCTACAAAAAAAAAAAAAAAGTGCGAGTCGGACTCACGCACAACGGGTTCCGTACCATTGATTTATGAAATTAAAGGATTTAAGTTATTTGTATGAAAGATTACGCGGTAATAAGCGGTTTACGATTCACGAGGTATTAAAAAAAACTACTAACTAGATCTCGTTCAAAACAATTTTCGTTGGTAGTTTTTATAGTAATGTAGGTACATCACATGTTTTTTATAGTTTTTTCATTTTCTTATTTTAGAAGTTAGAGGGGGGGTGACCAACTGTTTTCCACTTTGGAAGCGTCTGTCACGCAAACTATTCGGTTTAGAAAAAAATATTTTAGAAACCTCGATATCATTTTTGAAGACCTATCCATAGATACCCCCCCACACGTATGTGTTTGATGAAAAAAAAAATTGAGTTTGAGAGAGCTAAGTAAGGGGAGCCCATCAATATTTATTATTATTTTTTATTTTGGCATCAAAATCTTAATGCGGTTTACAGAATACATCTACCTACCAAGTTTCAACAGAATAGCTCTTAAAGTTTCAGAAAAAATGGCTGTGACATACGGACGGACAGACGGACAGACAGACATGACGAATCTATAAGGGTTCCGTTTTTTTCCATTTGGCTACGGAACCCTAAAAACTAGCAGGAGACTAATTCATCAAAATCATTAAAATGAATTTCTGTTTCTTTGCAAAAGGGTACTTTTCTATCATTGTTTTAGTAAACGTCACATCAAATGAACCATTCGAGGAAAATGAAACAAATCACACTCCACAACAGATGAGAACGGAAGTTGGCTATCTCAGTAGTTCCGGTTATTATCATTACAATGGTATATATTTACAATGAGATTACAGCCTTGTAGTATGATAATTGGGATTGTGCGGACGCAGATTATAACTCACTAGCTGTGCACCGCTGCTTCACCCGTGTAACTTTCGATCCGGCAAAAATATCGGTATAAAAAGTCTCCAATATGGCTACCATAAGTTTTCATTACGAAGACTCGATCATCGATATCGACTGCGTTTGACTCATCGATTGGCCCGCTTCAAGGTTGTGAGAACTCTCAACCAATGAGAGCGCTAAACGCGGTCGATGCGTTTGATCGAGTCTCGTAAGGAAAACTCATGGTACCTACGCTGTATTATTCCTGATTATCCCTACTATATCCATACTAATATTATAAATGCGAAAGTAACTCTGTCTGTCTGTCTGTCTGTCTGTCCGATTTTGATGATATTTGGCACAGACAATCTTTAGACCCTGAGAAAGAACATAGGCTTTTTTTTTACTTTTTTGCTTTTATCCTGAAAAAAATTGATATTCCCGAGGGAAATCTAAAAAGCGCGATATAACCGAACTCCACGCGGGCGAAGCCGCGGGCGGAAAGCTAGTTAATATTATAAATGCGAAAGTAACTCTGTCTGTCTGTTACGCTTTCACGGCTAAACCACTGAATTCGTTTTATTGAAATTTGGTACAAAGATAGAGTTGACCTTGAAAAATAACATAGGATAGTTTTGGTTCCGGACTTTTGAAGAGTTCTCTTGGAAACGCGATATAACCGAACTCCACGCGGGCGAAGTCGCGGGTGGAAAGCTAATAAACTATAACATGTGGGTCAAATTTCTTCTAAATCCGTTGAGTAGTTTTTACGTGAAAGAGAAACATCCAGCCATACTTGAAAAACTTCTGCATTTATAATATTCGTAGGATGTTGGATTACGATATATTGTATCAGCAGCAGACCAATTTTCGTAATAGAAAATGATCAAAAAATCAAGTCACAGTTTCACCTAAACGAAAAAGTCAAAAATGTTGGGAAACAAAATCCAACAATGTAGGGAAATTGGAAGTATTTTTGACAAATTGAGACTAAAACGGTTTTGGGAATCTGTATTTTGTAATTTTGACTTTTAAATGTTCTGCAAATTTAAAAGTGAAAATTACAAAATCTTGACCTAAATCTTTTTAGCCTAATTTGAATGACTTTTGATTTTTTTTTCTTCCAAAGCCTGGAGCACTGGCAAAGAAGTAGTCAGCCTGTCGATGTTCTATATGATGCATTTTGGAGTGTGTGCACGGGAATTGCATGACTTAAGAGGGTACTCTAGTGCCGAGGAATTTGGAAAATAGGTATTTGAAGAAACTATTGCCGTCGCGCTGCTTCCATCCTCTCCCGGAAAAGTTCGAAAACGACAATTGCAGCTCAGGCTGATTTTACCTACAAAAACGTTGACCAAAAGACGTTTCGTATCTCGCTGCTTTCTTTTTCAAAACACGACTGATCTCAATTATTTTTATATCAAAACATTCAAAACTTAGAGGAAAAGTATACCTATGCTTCTATTATTTTCTTTTTTAATTGTCATCTGAACATCACGGTAAAAATGGGTTATTTTTTGCGATTTTGAAGTATCGTATTTCTTTTATTAATTAAGTTTCGGAAAAATGATAGGGGCACGTCTGCATGTAATCTGACAGATTGTAGTAGCTTGATGTGCTGTTGTCTGTACATACTCCACTTTAAAAAAAAACCGTAGTATCAAAGGCACGAACTTTAATAAAAACACACTCAATCTCAAGGTAAGTGAACGTTCTCAGTCACTACAACATTTACTGTTGTTGTTAATACCTGTTGGTAGAAAAGCGTTAATTTTTATATGAATCAAGGTCAATTGGGAAAGAGTCACTTTAGACTAAGATTCTGAGAAGGTAAGATCGCAATCCCGCCTGATGGTAAGCAGTTATACAATCGTTGATGGTAACCCTAACATTCTAGCCGTGAAGACAATCAAATTGTAGTCCGACGAAAACAGCGCCGCAGGCACATTGTTTCAGTCCCTTGATTTACAGTAAGGGTCAAAAGTGGAGTACCACTTTTGACACTTATTGTTAGTGCAATAAAGTTCAAAAGTGGTAATGCACTTTTGGCCCTTATTGATAGCGGGATAAAAGAGGAGGCGAAACGCTTCGTCCGGATCGTAGTGGTGTTAACGACGTAAGGATGGAAACTCGCCGTACGACGGGTCGTTCGATGATGGAACCGAGATGGGGGAATTAAATCATGCAATTCCCTCGCACACTCTCCAAAATGCATCCTATAGAACACGTTATGGATAAATATCCGTACTATTAAAATAAAGCTACAGGGTTTATTTGAACGCGCTAATTTATGCAACTACTAGAAGAATTAAGATAAAATCTTTAGGCATTTTATATACCAATTCATGAAGAAGGATATATGCTATTTATCATCACGCTAGGATGTTCAGGAGCCGAAGAAAATTCAGAAAGAACGTTAAGCGAAAACGAAGTAATAGCACGGGCAGGTGATGCGATACAATGCGTTGCGACGGTTTTTTTTTCTTACTATGTCATCTCGTAGTTGACTTTGAGAAGTCGTGACTACTTAACCGGAATATCCTGTCGCTGCCTTAAATGAATTTAAAGCCTCCAGCCAGGGCAACGAAAAACTAAACAACTACAAGCTAAGGGTACCCCCTGTGGGGTACGAACCTCGGATTTGGGCGTCGCTGGAGAGAACAGCAAGGGACGGCTGGATCGAAGTTTTATTTTAATTCGGTTCGATGACCGCGGCGTTTCCTAGTACTAGCTCTGAGAAGAAACGTCCGAAACAAACTCAGAGGTCATAGTTGGGAATTTATATTTACTGGCCCAGCTGCGGCGCAGGCTGGCCTTCATCGGACAAGCACGTTGCAATGGGGTGTGTCGGGGGATAATAAATTCCGCTGCGTAAAATACAGCTGTGGTATGCTAACTCATAATTAAATTAATCATGGGTTAAAGTAAGGTATAATTTCTAAGAAAACTAACCAGTTAGTGGTGGAAAGTAGGTAATCATTCAGCCGCAGACTGAAATTACATGTCGATAAAGGCAAATACAAAGTTAACTTTATTGGACACTGACATTTATCTGTACCACCTCAGGTGATGTTGAAATCTGTAGGTATAAATTAATTAAATCGAAGTATCTGTTTACATAACATAATCATCAGCCCATAAGGTTCCCAATCCTGGGACAAAGGCCTCCTCCTGAGGGGGGGGACTGTACCGTAATCTACCACGCGGGCCCAGTGCGGGTTGGTAGATGCCACTTCTTCTTCGAAACTTAGGCCCTAGGACATGCGGGTTTCCTCATGATGTTTTCGTTTATCGTTTTGAGAGCAGTGGTTATGAAATAATTTGGACAAAGGCGACTGATGGAATTTCAACCTATGACCTACAACTAATCAGAATTCCCATCAGATGGGTCGCGACCTGGCACCGGGTCGCCAAAAAAAAAAATACCGGGTCGCAGCATTACAGAGGCAATGCTGCGACTTTAAAAGTACTAGGAGATGGTCGATTTTATTTCTTGATTAACGAGACAATATGATCACTTGACGGTCGGATGGCAGGTATTGTAACTAAAGGCGTGCACGGGATTCACTCATGCGCATGCGTTGTAGCTAGCTTTTGTTGCAGCTTATCCTACACGCGGGCCTTTATTATTGTATTTTAATACATACATATTAGCAATACAGTTGGGTCCAAAAACTTAAGTAGGTCACGAAGGAGGAGTATGAAATTTACCGGGTCACAGTAGAACAAAGTTTGGTAAACGCTGGTATAGTGTTTGTTTGCCATGTCAAAATAACATGCGAAGTTTATAGTAACTAAGTGGAGGACCGTCATAGATGATGACTAGAGGATTTAGAATGAATAAGTGGTTAGGTAAATAATAGAATGTGGTTGTCAATTGTCATAGGAGACAATTAGAGGAAATGACCACCATTACGCCATGGAACCGTGACATGGTCATGAGCGGATGCAAATAATTATCAACTTTATACAGACTACCTTTTAGTTTGTTTTACTATGAGTTTTCATTACGACACTCGATTGTCGATATCGACCGCGTGATTTTGGCTAAACTTCGATATTTCCGTGAAGCGACTGCCGTCTGACCTCCACAACCCGAAGGCGATATCGAAGCATTGTAGTTAGACCAACTTTTGGACTTTTGAGGGCTCCAACAACCCGTAACGACTGCCATTAGATGTTCGTAAGGCAACCGGGAATATTTGCACAGCGCGGGGATCGAACGCGCGCCTGCTTGCGCAGCGGCCGCGTTCGCTACCACGGAGGTTGTCAAACTATTGCATAATACTAATTGTAGATATGTGTAGAAATTTTACGTAGGGTGACACAATAAGACGGTCTTATCGTCAAGAGCGATCTTTCGGACAAACTTGCAGTGTGAAGTGAAAGGAAGGCTTGTAGCTTTTTTTAAAGTTATAATCTTTGCATAAGCGTTGAAACCAGAATTTGTCAGGGACGTGAAGGGAAGTTTGTTCTTCATTTTTGTAAATGTATCCCCACACTAAGATTTACTCCTGTATCGTAGGTGCGTTTCATCATCATCAACCTTTTATCGTCGTTTTAGCATCGGCTGGGCACAGGTCTCCTCCCATACAGAGAAGGATTGAGCGTAATCACCACGCTTGCTCAATGCGGGTTGGCGATTTCAGAATTAACTTCCAGGTTTCCTCAAGATGTTTTCCTTCACCTTTTTTTAATCAGACATTGGTGTCCAAGATATACTTAGAAAGTACATATAACTTAGAAAAGTTACATTGGTACTTGCCTGACCTGGAATCGAACCCGAACACTCATACTTGAGAGGCTGGAGTTTTAACCACTAGGCCACCACAACTACGACGTGGATGCGTTTACAAACATTTAAACTCACAAACATTTAAACTCACAAACACAAACAGCCAGACCCGGAACAACTACTTGTAGGTCATACAAATACTTGTTCCGTGCGGGAATCAAACCAGTAATACGCAGCGCAGCAGTTGATCGCTCAGCCACTGCACCAATCGCGTCTTTGAGTAGGTACAGACGACAACACATCAAGTTACTACAATCTGCCAAATTTCTTTAATAGATTTTCAACTTTATCTCTAAAGCATTAAGGCTCAAGGTTGATTGGGAATATTTGACAGTTTGGGGTAGTTTGACCTGCTGTTGTCCGTACATTATCAGCCTATAAAATGTCCACAACTGGAACCACAACTTGTGGGCTGGATCACAGCCATTTGTCTTTCTGACACACTAGCTGCGCCACACGGTTTCAACCGCGTTTTTTTTTTATATGCCCCGCTGCTTTTGGTCGCAGCGTGATGTTACATAGCCCAAGGCCTTCCTGGATTAATGCGCAATCCAACGCAAAACGAATTTGTCAAATTCGGTCGTAGTTCCTGATATTAGCGCGTTCAAACAAACAAACAAACAAACTCTTGAGCTTTATATATTAGTATAGATTAGTACTAGCGGCCGCCAGCGACTTCGTTCGCGTGGAGTTAATTATGCTCTGCTCCTATTGGTCGCAGCGTGATGTTATATAACCTAAAGGCTTCCTGGATTAATGCGCTATCCAACGCAAAGGGAATTTTTCAAATCGGGCCAGTAGTTCCTGAGATTAGCGCGTTCAAAGAAACAAACCAACACTCTTCAGCTTTATATATTAGTACTTCCGCCCGCGGCGTCGCCCGCGTGGAATTCGGGTGTTATTTCGGGTAGCCAATGTCCTTTCTCAGGGTCTAAAGATTGTCTGTGCCAAAGTTCATCAAAATCGGTTGAGAGGTTTAAGCGGGAAAGCGTAACAGACAGACAGACAGAGTTACTTTCGCATTTATAATATTAGTATGGATAGTATAGATGAGCACACTATTTCTAGTATGTTCTCAAGCTATAAATCAAGCCGTGGTCATGGCACAATGACGTGCCAAGAAAGACGTGCACGTCTAATAACATACGTCCTGCAGTAAATCTTGCGTCCGTGCGTCCGTACGAGTAAGGTCTTGGTCGACACGGCAATAAATGACATGTGTTAACATAGTATGTGATGATGCAGATGCAAGTGGGTTCCACGAGGTCAAATTCCTTCCTTCCCCTTCATCCTTCCAAAGGTTGTCTGTAAAAGATCGCTCTTAGCGATAAGACCGCCCATTGTGTCACCCTTTGTAAAATCATTATATTTATGTTCTGTAATCTATATGGAGTAAATAATAAAGAGTATTCTATTCTTAAGTTAGCTGGTAACTCCGAAGATGTGACATGTAACTACCCCGTAGAATAATAATAGTCGTCTTACAACGACACACCTCAACTATCTAATGAGTAATAAAATAACCAGAGCATTACAAAAAAAAAACTAATTTTGGAAAATTTCCTTGGACTAAGTAGGTATCCAACGCAAAAAGAATTTTTCAAATCGGACTAGTACTTCCTGAGATTAGCGCGTTCAAACAAACTCTTCAGCTTTATATATTAGTATACATAGATTAAAAGAACCTAATCATAATTAAAAAGAAAGAAACCTGAAGATAACCTGTACATTACAAAAAAAAAAACGAATTTTGGAAAATTTCCTACGCAGTTTCTCCAGATAATTTAATGAAATCCTGTATAGTAGACCTACTTATTAATAATTAATCTGTAAATGGACTTTATATTCGCTAAGAAGTTGAAAGGTTAAATATCCAGGTTTTGAACCTTGAAAGGTATTTGTAAAAGAACTAGGTATATATACCTAAGTGAGGAGAATCTATAATGTGATATAGATTTAAGGCTCGAAGTCCGAGCAAGGCACAAGAGACCTTGAGACATATAAAACAAGGAAGGAAATTGAATGAACATGTTGTAGGTGTACGAGAGGATGGTCATCAGAAGTTACGCATACTAATACTACAAAGGGGATAGGTTTTGTGAGGTTGTGGGGGGAGGGGGGGGGGTCCCTAGATTTACTGAACCAATTTTGAAAATCCTTTTATTAATAAACTAGCTTTCCGCCCGCGGCTTCGCCACTACCTACCAGGTAATTGATGTAAATTATTTCATCACCACTGCTCTCAAAATGGTGAACTGCTCGAAAACATGTGACATATACCAACCCGCACTGGGCAGCATGGTAGATTACGGCCCACTCCCTCTCGCCGAGAGGAGGTCTGCGTCCCAATGGTGGGAACATCATAGGCTAATTATGTACCCAGGTAATTTGTAAGTGCCATAGGCTAACCTTCCTTTTATTTATTTTTTTGATGGGAAATCATCAAATGGCCTCTCCCACTCTGGGCGAGTCACTCATAATCTGAAGTGAGATTCCATAACCATCTCACCGTAAAATTTGAGGTGAAGTGATCATGAAGTAAGCTGTCAGTCAAACTAATGCTAGGGATGGACACCTCACTTCGTCTTACTTATTACAGAATCAACCGGCTGAATGATTTTGAAGGATTAGCTATGTCCATTGCTTGATATGATCGAGAAATTTGGCCGCTGCGCAAGGAGTCGCTGGTTCGATCCCCGTGCAGTGCAAAGATTTGTAAACATGAATATGAATATTAATATCTACGTAAGAAATTGGCAGATTCATCCCACATATAATTTATTTATTTTTTCTCTATCTATTATTTTTATCTCTCTCTACTGTTTATATTTTGTATGTATGTATTTATGTATTTATTATAATATTTTTAATACTTTTTTTTTCTCTCTTTTAATTTTAATTTATTTGCACCTACCATGTTTGTCTCTGCATCACCTCAAGTAGACTGGTAGAAAATGCCTGAGGCATTAAGTCCGCCATTGTGCAATGTTTGTGCATAAAGTTTTAATAAATAAATATTTGCACTAGTCTGGTCGTGCCTCCGAAAGCACGTTAAGCCGTTGGTCCCGGTTGCCATACGAACATCTAATGGCAGTCGTTCAAAATCAAAAGTCATTTATTCAAATTACTGAGAATCAGCACTTTTTGAACGTCAATATTAGCATAAGCCAGTCCCCCAAAACGCCCACTCATCGACACTTCCTAGTGCTTTCGCTGGGAATAAGAAGTGGCGGACAAACTCCCCAGCAGCACAGCTGTCTGTTCAGTTAAAAAACAGATGACTTTATAGAATACTATGTTTAGTAATGAACACAAGAAAATACCCTCAAAAGTGCAATAATTGGTCTAACTGCAATGCTTCGATATCGCCTTCGGGTTGTGGAAATCAGACGGCAGTCGCTTCACGGAAAATATGGAAGTTTAGCCAAAAATCAGCCGTTGGACTGGTAAAGCGGACCCCAGACTCCAAAGCTGAAAAGCTACGGATATGACTGGGATTAAGGCTGAGATGATGAGTAACGTAAATAACGCAATGAATGTAGTTGAACTGTCAAAATGGAAACCATAACTACTGTCAGTATGTTAGACAAGTATCAGCAGATACCATAATCTTAGTAGATCACATGGTTAAGCTAGTCACGCGAAGTGAGGAAGTACCGACTTCGTGATAGTTGCACAATGAGTTTTTATTACTGGCTGACGAGGTAAACAGACCAACATTATAGACATCCTGCCACACAACCTGGAACTAACTGGATTTAATAACACGACGAGATCGGTACGGAAAAGGAAGCTCATGGCTGTGTTTATTTCTAGAAAGATTAAAAGAATCTAATTATAATTAAAAAGAAATACAAAGTTAGAATGAAAGAAAAAGCATAAAATACCTACATTATTGTTTATGCTTTTTTTCTTTTTAACATTTTATTTCTTTTAGTTTATTTCGGTTCTTAGGTATTAACCTAAAAACACGTAAGTATAAACAAATAAGTTTTTACGTGTTTATAATATTATCATATCACACAGCAAATGTGCATCATATTGCATCTTAGCCAAATTTAAAATCCAACTTCCTGCTTCGACTAATATTTATTATATTCGCCAAAGTTAGTGAGGACTTGATGTGTTTATTCTCTTTCACCTTTCACGCAAAAACTACTGAACAGATATACTTAGATGAAATTTGGCGCACAGATTTTTTTTTTTTACCGCAATCCTGCCTGATGGTAAGCAGTGACGCAATCGTTGATGGAAAAGCGCACTAGTTTATTAAGAGCCTATTCACTCTAGATAATTTATAATCAGCATTAACACATTGGATTGGTGCCGATATTCTTACAGGATTGAGATTTATGCGGGTGAAACCACGTGGCGACGCACGTATGGTGACGTAACTATTATACGTCTAACTAAAGACGTAATATTTTACAAGCTCCTGCGTAGGAAAAGGACTGAAACTGAGTTGTGCTTAAAATAATTTACATCCCGTTATAGGACTATTATCAAATCAATGCATTTATTTCAAATAAACCAGTTACAGGCACTTTTGAATTGTCACAAGGTCAGTCAGTCAGTAAGTTAAAGTCTGTCAGTAGGTAAGTACCTATGGAGAAGAACGGGTAAGAAACTCCATGGACACTCTTTTAAATTATCAAGCTAAAAAAAAAATTATACAAATATTAAATACAAATATTTTATCATATTATTTTATCATATTTTATTCTAGAAAATAGGACCTTTCGTTATAACATTATTTTCTCATATTTTGTTATTAAAAAGTGGACCTTCCGTTATAGGATTATTTTATTCTTAAAAAAGTGGACCTTCTGATAAGGGATTATTTCATCATATTTTATCCTTACAAAGTAGATTTTCCGTTATGCGATTATTTTATAATATTTTATTCTTAAAAAGAGGATTTGCCGTTATAGGATTATTTTGTTCTTAAAACTTGGTGGACTTTCCGTGATAGGTTTAATTTATTATATTTTATGCTTCAATAAATAAAATATATTTTCTTGTAAGTATATAAACTTGCTTGTAACCTACATCTTTATTATCAATGCTAATATCACTATTTATATATTATGTACTTAATTGTATTTATTAATTAACAAATATTTTTATTAAATGTAACAAGATATTGCAAACATTAAAACGTATAATATCACATTTTTAAGGAATATTTTTATCTCTGAAATTACTAAAAATTAAGGATAATATTACCTTAAATACCTAAATCTAATTTGTTTCAATAAAATTAGCAAAACTATATAATGAAACCTCAGCTAAGGGTCGGTTGTTCCAAACGGTTAGTTAACGTAAAATACGTATGTCCAATAATAATAATGACGATTACGTAATAGTTGGTTACGTAATCGTCATTACTGACATTATTTGACGTAAGTCAAGGCCATAATTTTTTAAAGTTTTTGTTTTAAAAATTAGCACCATTTTTGACGAGCGCCTCAAGTTTACTTGAAACAACCCGCCCTAAGTTGGACAGATATCGTTAAAAATATTTTAAATACAATACTTAGAACAAAATAATTACAAAATAACATAAGACATTATTAAAATAATATTTTGTGTAAAGACTTTTTACGAGGCAACCTTTTTAAAAGCCGACTTTGCGCGAGGCAGGAAGTGAAATTTATCAAATTACCTACCATTTTGAATACGCAAACTTTTTTAAGTGTTTTTCCATAATAAGAATCGTATTGTAATAATGTCTTTTGTCGTATCCAAAAATAAACATTGTACTTGACTAAATTCCATAGATCTATTAATATACCTAAATAGTTGTTTCTTTTCAAAAGCGCGCATCAATCATTGTAATTTAAACCTTATATCAATAGCAAAAGACTCATACGACGTGCGCTTGTGATCTGCAGCAACTATAATCGCAAATAAATGGAAAGATCTTACTTTTAGCAGGCCTCATGAAGCACTGGGTAACAGGAATGTTTGTGAAAACAAATATAACTTTATTTCAAGTTTTATATCTGAAACAATGAAAAGTATTATTAGTACTACAATGATATTATCATCATCAAGGTAATTACGTAACACACTATTTTCTTTATTTCTTTCTTTTCTGGCTTCGCACGGTTTGTGCATTTAGCCAATGTCACGTAATGAATTATTCATGTCGAAAACGACGGCCGCGCCATAGAATAAAGAGGGGAAGTAGGTTATCTGCGACCCAATCCGCGATTTAATTGCCTACTGTCTTATGGTTGACGACTGTCCGCGCTTCGTCGGTTACGGTTGTCGCCCAAACCGCTAACAAATATTTATAGACTAAGAGCTTATGTTTAAATTATTTGCTTAGTATTTAGTTTACATATACTAGTCAGTTTTTTTTTTGTAATTTTTATTTTTAGTTTTGTACACATAAAGAACCATATTTATTTTTATTTTTAATTAATACAAACATAACATCTATTGAATGACACATTTAATACAAAATTACAAATTAGCTACAGAAAAATACCTACTTTCTTCGGTTTCGACTATTACGAAACGCGTTGTTATTAAACTTTAATGTGTAATATATCCGTATCCTTGTAAATAACTTTTAGAAATATAATTTGAAAAATATAAGTCTTTTATTTGTTCATAAATAGACATACCAACTTTGCAGTTTATGTGATCATTTTTTAAAAGCTAATGTGCCGAAAAGCCGTGACGCGCGAACCTCGTTCCGTGCTAGCCGCGACTAGCGCAGTCATAGGCACTCTAATATTGTGTTTAGGTGTGCGTGCGGCGACGCATAGATACTATGGCGCACACATACAAGCCGCGCGCGGTCCGTTTGTATGAAGATAACGTACTTCCCTCTCTTTATTCTATGGCCGCGCGAACCGTTTATGAGGGAGCATCTGGCAATCCAAAGTTTTCTGTGCAACTAGCACGCATACAAGTTCGCGAAATCCACCGGCGGGCAAGTGGCCCGCCAGACAACCAGTCTGCTTGGAGGATCCTCACTTTTCTATGAAGGATGAGTGAGCTTTACCCGCTGCTCCTCTTCTTCTTCTTCAGGCTATAGAGATCCACTACTGGACAAAGGCCTCCCCCAAGGCTTTCCACGATGACCGGTCTTGTGCTGCCCGCATCCATCGGGTTCCCGCAACCTTCACCAGGTCATCAGTCCACCTTGTTGGGGGCTACGTGGCCGCCACTCCAGAACCTTACTGCCCCATTGGCCATCGGTTCTACGAGCAATGTGCCCTGCCTACTGCCACTTAAGTTTAGCGACTCAAAGAGCTATGTCGGTGACTTTGGTTCTTCTGCGGATACCCTCATTTCTGATTCGATCACGCAGAGAAACTCCGAGCATAGCTCTTTCCATTGCCCGTTGTGTGACTCTGAGCCTTCGTATGAGGCCCATTGTGAGTGATCACGTTTCAGTTCCGTAAGTCATCACTGGCAACACACACTGGTCAAAGACTTTAGTCTTGAGACACTGTGGTATGTGGGATGCTGCTCCTCAAACCTCCAAAATATAAACTCACATACACAAACAATCAGACACGGAACAACGGGAATTGAACGCGCGACACGCAGCGAATCTTAGGCGAATTTGTTGTAAATACATAGAAAAAAAAAATAAAAAAAATGTCTGACACTCACCTCACCCAAGAGTTCCAGCAGCCAATGAAGCTAATATAACTAGGATGGCCGTGGCTACTCCGCTAGCCCCGACCTTCGCCCCTTGCACGGCAGACGACTCAGCACTGCCGCCCGTCCCGAACGCGTCCGCTGAAGTCATTGAACCTGTCAAGAGCACTCCGGTGAGCTCGTGCGCACCGGTGGGCTCATCTAGCGCATGCGCGGGTTTTGTAGCTTCGATTTTTAAATGTACTATGTAACTACCCACACTTTGGTTTTTGCTTTGTTATCGTTTTACCTATTGTGCACCTGCATGCTACGTCACTAGACGAAATAATTTGTACATTAAGAGGGGACTTTAGTGCCGAGGAATTTGGAAAATAGGTATTTGAAGAAACTATTGTCGTCGCGCTGCTTCCAACCTCTTTCGGTAAAGTGCAAAAGGGACAGTTGCAGCTTAGGCTGATTTTACCTACAAAAACGTTGACCAAAAGACGTTTCGTATTTCGCTGTTTTCTTTTTCAAAACACGACAGATCCAAATTATTATTTTTTTATTTTCAAAACTTAGAGGAAAGTATACCTATGCTTCCATTATTTTCTTTTTTATCAAAAACTTATCACGTTTGTCCAATAGTCATCTGAACATCACAGTAAAAATGGGTTATTTTTAACGATTTTGAAGTATTATATTTCTTTTACTAATTAAGTTTCGGAAAAAATCAAGTGAACAACTGTAGAAAAAAAAATTGTTGTTCTAAAAGCATCTACAGCTTCATTATCCACGCAGAAAACAGCGGAATATGTTTGTATAGAGAAAGCACCACTAGAGTTCCCTCTTAAATATTAAATCTCATGTAAGTGAACTGTATTATGTTCTTTTTGAGAAAATAAAGTTTCTTTAAACCTATTTACGATGTCATTTCTTTCAAATTTCGAATACTACCTAGAGTTTTTATTTCTTATTAATATTTCATTACTTTCAAATTTCGAACACCACCAAAGGTTTTTTATTTTTTATGCTTTGTAGATTGTAGTTTTAAATCTTTACATATTTTATTATTGAAACTCAAATAAAAGAGAATCAAGTTAGTATGTAATATGAAAATGAATTAAAAGAACTTTATGCTTTACTTCATTACAAAAACACTAAAGCCATTTAAAAAATAATACAAGACATAAATTCTAATTAAAATAAAAAAAAATAAGTTGCCAAAATAACCGATAATATGAATAATGTATAATAAATATAATATAGTTGTTATTTAGCTACCGTGCCTACTGCATACCAAGCAGTGATACAGAGTCATAAGTAAAACACTACCAAGCCCGCAGAACTTGTTACTAACACGGAATACCATAAACAACAAGAAATCTTGACTGCGACTATTTTTTCCTCGGCAAAACCAATGCCACTATGACATTTTGTACTATTTCCCATATTTTAAAACAAAATTGCACACAGTGTAGTACGATGAGAGGTGGCCTAGTCTGCTATAACAATAGTGTCAGAATGGTCGATCAGTGAACTTTCAAATGAAGTTTGGTAATCTAATAACGAAATTAAATAAAATAAAGAAAAAAATAAAATGGCGTCAACATGACTTTCCAGTAGTCAATCACTAATATTCCATTCCAAATTAATAAATGTTCAAATTGAGTAGATTTTTTTAGAGAATCATTGCTACAACGGGTTTTATAATAATAGCACTACGGTAATGCCATTCTATCACCATTCTTTTATGAGACGACTAAACTGATAATTGATCGATCATTATGAATTTAGCACATTACGAAATTTTAGTGCAAAGACAAGGGGATCGTGATGGAATGGCAAATTTATCACCAATCTGTCGAATTTCTTTATTAGATTTTCAACTTTACCGCTAACGCAATAAGCCTTAAGATTGATTACGAATATTTGGCAGTTTCAGATAGCTTGAACTGCTGTCGTCCGTACATGTAGCAACATATATTATGAATATATTTCATTAGAAACAAGTAATGTAATTTAGGTACTTATCCACTTAATCGTAAATATCAGAATATGTAATAATATTTCTAATTGCAATACTTAATTGTGCAATTTTGATTTAAAATAAGAGAAATTGTGCAAAGGTCGATACAGTCTTAAAGATTTCTTTTGGTAAATGTGTGTTTTACAAACTCATAGAAAAAAAGTTATGGTCTATGATGTTAATAATACAGGATGTATCTGACTTCGTAACGCAAACTTCGCGAAAAGGCTAGACCGCATGCCACTAATAAAATTATGATAGTCATTTATGTCGTTAATGAACGGTTACAGAATACACAGTGTTTAAAAAAAAGTGTCGGCTCGGCTTTTGAACGTTGCAAGCGTGCCGCCGTGCGAGTTTGTAGGTATGACGCGGTGATCCCTGATGTGAACTCTATAAGTCAGCTGATAAGATCGTTTTTCGGGTTTTGTTTTCATTGCGTTTTTTATGTAATTAGCGAATAATTTAATTTTGACTTTAAAATCTTATTGGATTATAAAAGTACAGCAATTGTGAATGGTCTGAAGTGAAAAAAAAACTACATTTATTTTTTTTAAATCATGAAAAAGCCGACGAAAAATTCCACCACTGGGGGGTTCAGAATCATGTACTGGATCCATGGTACTCGTTTGTGCGTCGATGTCAGATACACCCTTTATATTCCTGAGAGATTGACAATGTTTTACCCACAACCCTGTATATATAACACCAATATTAAAATAATAATAAACCAATAAGTATCAATAAATAAACCAGAAGTAACAAAACCCGTGTCATTACATTAGTCTAGACTCGCCCACCAACGCATGCAGTGTATGAAAATAATAATACCTATTATTAATAGTAGACACAGCATTATTAAAATAATAATACCTCATATTAAAAGTAGATATAGCATTATTAAAATAATAACATCTATTATTAATAGATACAGCATTATTAAAATAATAATAAATATTATTAATAGTAGACACAACATTATTAAAATAATAAAACCTATTATTAATAGTAGAAACAACATAAATATATTCAACAAAAATTAAATAGAAAGTGAAGGTTTTCAAACATAGTGCCGCGGGTTATTGTGAATATAAAATGGGTGAAAAGGTCATTAAAATAATAAGGTCAGTAAAAGCCTGACACGAAGAGCGAAAGAGGTCATTTGATGACTTCCCATCCAGGAAGGATATCAGGAAAAAAAAAACATATTTTTTTTTTTGTTATTTCTTTTCCGTTGTTCTATAAAGTAGGTATAATATACAACGTGTAATTAAAGGAAACGGCTATTAAGCTATACACTCTTTTTTTTATAAACTAGTGCTTGACTGCAATCCCGCCTGATGGTAAGCAGTGATGCAATCGTTGGTGGTAAAGTGCACTAGTTTATTAAGCTTATTCACTTAAAAAACTTAGTAATAGGAAGGATGAGGGCGGAGTTGAGCGAGGTGGTTACTCCAAGGCAACGGCTTGTTCGGATGATATTAAAAGGGTTTTGTAATTCTATCCCTATGTATTCGGAAGTTATGAGAATTTTAATACATTGATACCAGAAACCGAAGTTTTCAAATCGATATAAATACATCACTTTATCGTGATATTGGCAAATAACGGGCAAAGTTATTCACCTATATAGTACGGAGACACGTTTGTTATGATTTGAATTTAACACAATCAGTGCCACCGACTCGCCCGGATAGTTTACGAGGACTCTCCTGGCGAGTCGGTAACACTGTATGTGTTAAGAAACATATGAAACCGAAAATTTTGTATCAATTTTTAGAGTATTTTGTATTGAGTTCAAACTATTTAGGTATAGTGATTCTATTCAAACTATTATCTTTAATGCTTACGGATAGCAACCAGGGTTTCTGTTATATGTATATTGTATAATAAAAAAATAAATACATAAAATATTGATAGAATAAATAAAATTAACCAAAAAACTAATGGCAAAGAAAAGGACAAACACAAAATGAATACTTCTAGCAAAATCAGAAAAAAAAAAAACGTAATGCAAACAGCACCCAAACCGCATAACACACTCTTCTATATTTTTAATTAGAAGTATATTGCCACTCCACTGCTCTTTAAATTCGAAAAAGTGTCTGCTCAACAACGTAAATAACACAATGGATGTTGTTGAACTGTCAAAATGAAATCCATTGCTACTGGTAGTGTATTACGCAATTAGTCTGCAGAATAAATACGATTTACGCAGCACAATATTTGTTTCAAACATACTTATGACATTCTCCCCTCAAACAAGGATTTTGTTTAGACCAGCCCCCCAGTGGCGGGCCTACCATACAAGCCCAGATGCCCGGCTTGCCTTCCCTCAAGCCTCACCCCCAAAAATAAAAAAAAACAGTAAACAGAAGAAAATAGTTTTCAAACTAAATTTACGTAGACGTAATTAAAAATACAACGCATAGCGCAACTCAGTTTGAACACGCGCCCAGGGTCGCACAAGGTCACGGCTCAATATCTATCTCACTCGCACTTGCGGGCTCTAATTTTTTTTTTTTTTTACGCTGTGGGAATGCCTTTACGCACCGTACCCCGAAGGGCGTGTGTGGGACTCGCCCAGCCGAAGCCGGGAATACCCACTAAACCCACAGCGGCACTCCGGCATCGCCATAGTGGCGGGGGAGTGGGAAACTAGCGCAGCCTGAGCTACCTCTCCCCCGCCGGCGAAACCCGCCTAGTAAGGCGGGCCCTCAATTGCCCCTCCTAGGGAGGGGCCGTGGCTCCCGCATGGTGAGCGATGTAAGGCGGGCGTCGGCCTCACGCCCGCCGCTCACCTCAGGGAGGGAGAAAGCGGGCGAAATCCCGCCTTCTCCTCCCCCTACGCCGCCTGCGGAGTGCCGGAGCGAGGGGATCCTCCTCCCGCTCGCGCTCCGCTGCCTCCTTCTGCGACATCACGACCTCGCAGAAGGAGGCCATCGCCACCCAAGCTTCCTCGCTCCCTAGTGCAAGCCAGGTTAACCTCGCTTGCAATGCACTCTTCTTTCGTTCCGTAATATGAAGTATCTAGTAACATATGTATACATATAACTATTGACATTTTATATGGCTGGATTCTGCTCAATAAAGCACGGCTTGCATATATCTGACGTTGTACACAAATGGTGTACGCACTGTTTGATCAGTGTTGCCGTTTTAGTTTGTTGATTTTTTAGTAGTTAAGTACGATAATTTTCATTTATTTTAAGTTTGTAGGCTGATGTCACCGAAATAGAATATATTACACGAGGGAGTCCCAGGTATAATAGATTATTAAATTGGCTCATTCATGGACTGAATATAAGTAGTTTTCTTCGTCTTTCACGTTCGTTGATATTAAATATGAATGAGTGATAAAGTTATAGTTAAATACATCGAGTATATACTATACTTACTTAGTATGTATTATACTTTTTCAATAACATTCGCTTTTTGACTCATTCAAGTGAAAAAAAGGGTTAAGAAATTTCTGTGACAAAAAAAAAATATTTCTTTCATTGTAATTCAAGCGTTTATAAAAAATACCTAGTATAAAACAAAAAACTGGCCGTGTTACACATGTGAAATAGTTTAGCACTTTCTTGCGGGTTTTATTTTTTGTTATATTTTTTTCATATCTGGTAGAATTTTCAGATAATTAAGCGCTTTTAAAATTCATGGAACGGCAACACTGGGTTTGATTTGTATGAACATAGCTACGATTTGAATAGTCTCTTTGTTGAGAGGAGTAATTTTTTCGAAGTTTAATTTTGAATTGATTGTGTAAAATGAGTGCAAATCCGTCGGATACCGATAATATTTATGTCCCTTGTGACGATTTCAAGTGTATTTATAGTTTGCTAGGCGGGGGAAAGGTAAATTCTTTAAGTTTTTCAGAGAAAAATAACCTCATATCTTCGCCAAAACCTACGCCGGATTTAAGCATATTTCAAACAAGTAAGTCTCTTAAGGAAATTCAATAGATCCGTATATAAAACTAATTGGATTGCGGGCTCACAGGAACTCACAGGGCCAAGAGCGACTTTCTGATCTTTCGATGATCGCGATCGAAAAGCAACTTTTAGTAGAAATCAAACGTTCACCAACTTTTTATTCTGACGTAATAAAATCATTTTTAAAGAAAGATAGACGCATTGATTTAGAATATAAGTAAAAGCTTTTTTATTTTTTTATTTCTATGTTTTCGAAATCCCATAACTTTGTAGCATATTTAGATCGTTTGCAATTGGACACGCGCCGTTATGAATATATGTAGGGATTGTAGGTAGGTATCTTCGCTCAACACAATGAAAAGAGAAAGGCTTTTTTCGAAGCCGCCGAGGGTATGTCTTTGCTGGTACGTGTTATTCTTCTGCCTAGCAATATCATGCCTTCAGTGTGCTTTGATTAGCTCGCCGTCGTTAGACCACCGGCTTCTTGAAGCGAAGAATATAGTGATGTGGATCACAAAATCTTGTTTTGTAAAGAACGGTAAGAAAACGTATCATGGGCTTGCGTTATTGGTGGACCCTAGGCACGCCACTGCAGCCCCCTAATCGGCGAAGACTTTTTGTCAAATGATTGCGACTAGTTGGGATCAGTTGGGATCGTTCGGACCGCCCATTGCTCCGTTCGGTCCAAACGATCCCAACTAGTCACAATCATTTGACAAAAATGTGTTCGCCGATTAGGGGGCAGATTAAAACCACCTAAATGATTATTGAATTATGAACCTTACCATTATATAAATGCAGTTCTTTATATAAAGATGGAAACTTAGTTCGATACTAAGTTGTCACTTTTGACCGCAATCCCACTTGATGGTAAGCAGTGAGGCAATCGTTGATTGTAAAGCGCGCTAGTTTACAAAGTGCCTATTCAATCAAAAAAAAAAAAACAGTGAATAGAAGACGGCAGTTGAGAGAGGTGATGCAATGTTAAACCCAACAACACGACCAACGGTGCTGTCGCGGACGCCAAAGGGAGATTGATCTGGACGCCCTCCACGACCAAACTTCCGACACAACAACATTTGATGCATCGTACCCGGCACACATAGCAACAAAACTGCGGTTCACCAGACACCACTACCACAGTATAAAAATGATACAGAAGGTCGACGCCTTTGATCTCGTGTAAATGCCGACATCCTCTAGACAGTAACGCATCGGCCGGGGTTGTCACAAATAAACAATATTTATGAAATTATTTATTTATTGCAGATCAACATCGATAGCTGTATTATATTTAATTAATTTGCTATTTTTACTAAGGGAACAACTCGAGACAGATATAAGTTATTTAGATGGCATTTTCGTAACCAGCACCCCAATCCACCTCGGAATAAAATTAACACCCATATTATATTAATATAAGTACATTTAAATTGGCGTCCGCCATCTTGGATTTCAAAAAGGGTGGCTTTTTCGTAACAAGCACGCCAATTATACTCAAAATTGACACTCATATCAAATTATAAAACAAACAAATAAAAAACAAACACGCGTTAGCCCTTAATGATAGATACCGAGCTACGAACATCGTTTTGTTCGCAGCTCGGGTGCCGCTTAACCGCGTCTCGTCCCTCACACCCCCCACGGTTGCTCTGTCTAGACGTCTTCGTTGGACGACTGTATGATTTTTAGACGGTGTCACTACTATAATCCTGTTTTCTTCAGAATTAAATATGAGTGGTTTAAATGTAGAATAATGAACAAATCTGCAGATCGATTCTGTAAAAATCTCACCGCGAAAAGTTGGGTAAAGTGAATTTAGAGTGAGCTGTCAATAGTATCTTAGCATTAGTATCCTAGCATTAGTTAGAATGACGACCCACTCCAAGATCACTTTTTACCAGTCTGTAACAGAATCGCAGTTCAGTAGTCAGAAGCGTGTCATAAACATGTTCGAAACACCCCAGAAAAAGAAAAACAGGACACACATTTACTACTCGTGCGAATTAACTGTGCGCCTCGCTCTGTGACGTCAATCGGACGGTACCGTTTGCAAAAAAAAAATATAAATTTAATAAAAGGTCGTTTTGATGATAAAGCGTCATAATACTAGGTCATTTTACTCATGAGGTTTTGTAATTAAGTTGATACATATGGACTGAAATATGTATATTGTTGCTGCAACCAACAGGCTTCACAATGCGTCGAAATTTAAAAAAAAATACAAAACAAACTTAATAAAAAATACTTAACAAAGCAAAAGCTCCACAGAAACAATAATAACAACAGGGGATTTAAACTGTATTTAGACAATTGCAACAAAGATGCTATCGCTACTCAGCGCTTACGGCGAAAGCGGGGCGCCGCGCGGGGAAGCGGGGGAGGGGTCTCATTCCAGCGAAGTGCACAGTGAACTAGCGCGAGCAGTACTCTAGATACACAATAACAACACATAATTGAATGAACGAACGTACCGATGCCACCAACTTCCACGGTGAATGAATGAATGGTGAACAGAGAATAATAATAGTTAATTAAAGCGGCAACATAAGATGACGTCTTACATAGTGGTGCTGACAATACGACAATAAATTAAACATCGTGTGTGTTTCTACATCATGTACATGTTGATAAGGAAGCGCTTACAGGTTAATGACCGCCGCATCCTGCGGTACTAAACTTTAATAATAATGGCGCGAAAAAAGCAAGTCGATACAGGATCGCGCCGTCGCCGATCTGAGGTCAGTGAACCAATATCTTTGAAAAATGAAAAAGTTAAGGATCATTCCTATAAACCAGATTTGCTCGTGTTTACATTTATTGTCGTATTGTCTGCACCATTCTGTATTATAGTGATGATGGAATATACAACATGTAAATTAATTAACGCACTTCCTGAAAATCGTTATTTCAGAATCGTTTACTTAGCTATATCATTTTTAATATAGGTTAATTTTTTATCCCAAAATTAATTAAAACTACGGAAATTATTGTCATATTAACCCTGTTGTTTATAAAGACTTTTAAAATGGCAGTTTTATTTGTATTCATAGAAATTTAATCATTCAATACAAAATTAAGAAAAAGAAACCTTATTCCAAGAATGTTAAGGTCTTCGTTCTCCAAGAATTGGTTTAACTAATTTAATAAATAGCAATGCATATACATGTTTAATTAAAAATTCAGTGTATGTATTATGATTATAAAATAATATTGTAATTGGGGTGTTAGGGGGTATGCGTTAATTACATATAACGTTGTATACTTTTAAATGATGGGGATGTTTTATTGAATTCGTATTCTTGATAACATAGGTTTTGAATTCCACACACACACACACGCACACACGCAAATTGTTTATGCAAACACACATTTTTTTTAAGGCAGGTATCGAACCCGCAATATCAACGAAAAGACACTACTAGTAAAATAGTGTTCATTGTGTTTGCTAAGTTTTAAATCGGCAAAGTAACATTGCTCAAAGATTCATTCTATACAAAAATAAACTCCAACACATCAGGAATCATCACTATTTTTTAATATATTTTTGGCCAAGCCATATTAGACCTTCATACCCCACACATAAATCACATAACAGCTTACCTCCCCACTTGTTAAGCATAGCCATAATGACTCCGTTGGTCCACCCGAAACCAGTCTGTAACATGTACTCGCCACCCCCTCCAATACCGCCGAAGATTGTCGCATCGTACTGTAAAATGGGCATTATTGTTTAGGAAATAAGGTTCAAATTAGTTCTATCTCCTATAATATTCCCACTGTTGGGACACAGGCCTCCTTCTCGGTGAGAGGGAGTGGGCAGTAATCTACCACGTTGGCCCAGTGCAGGTTGGTAGATGTCACATGTCTTAGATATTTTTTTTATGTCTCTAGGACATGCCGGTTTTCTCGTGATGTTTTCATTCACCGTTCTGAGAGCAGTGGTGATGAAATAATTTACACAAAGTAAAGCGCCTGATAGGGTTCGTTATTATAATTTATGGCCATAGCCAAGCCACCGTTGCTTTTGACATTTAATGGCGCTGAAATGAAATTGAGGAATGCATTATAAAAGTTTTTTGTTTTTTAATACGGCCCTCACATCAGTGTAGCTACCATCTTTTTTTGTTGGACTGGGAAATCATCAAATGACTTCTCCCGCTCTGGGCGGAGCGGAAAGGCGTGTCAGACTTTTACTGACTAAAACCCACCCGTGTTTCTTCACATACCTGTACGACGGCCAGGGCCACGGTTTTTTTTTTAACCAACCCGCAACCCTGACCCAAAAACAACCTTGCAGCTCGTGAGGGATATGAACCCTCAACCACCTCTTGATTTATGTTTAAATTGGCGCTCTAACCGCTGAGCTAACGAGCCGACACCAATGTAGCTACCATGACTTTTCATTACAAGACTCAATCGTCGATATCGAGCGCGTTTGCTGCTCTCATTGGTTGAGAGTTTTTACAACATTGAAGCGGGCCAATCGATGAGCCAAACGCGCTCGATATCGACGATCGAGTTGCAGGTTGGTTAATCAAGAAACCATGGCCCTGGCCGTCGCACAGGCAAGTGAAGAAACACGGGTGGGTTTTAGTCAGTAAGAGTCTGACACGCCCTTCCGCTCCGCCCAGAGCGGAAGAAGTCATTTGACGTCACACAGAACTAAAAACAAAGGCATACCTTTTCAAGCATAGCAGTCTTCTGCTTCCAAACTTCAAAATTGGAGCGGACCCACTTGGTGGCGATCTCGCTGGCGAGCCGCACGGCCTCGGGCTGGCCGGTGCTGGCGAGACCCATCACCACGATGTACTGCAGCGGCGGCCACGCGTTGGGGTAGTCCCACTGCTCGCCGGAGTGCTCAAACGTCGTGGGGATGCCGCCGTCGAATATGTCCACCTGTCAAGAACAGTACAATTTACATTAGGCTTTTAATAGCGTCCCATCTTTTTCCTTATATTTCGTAAAGAGACTGAAGATTTTTTTTTACACACCAATCACGCAGATTGAGCTAGCCCAAAAGTAAGTTCGAGACTTGTATTATGGGATACTAACTCAACGATACTATATTTTATAGTAGATACATATATAGATAAACATCCAAGACCCAGGCCAATCAGGAAAAGATCGTTTTACATCATGACCTGGCCGGGGATCGAACCTGGGCCCCCACGTCGCAGGCAGGCGTGTTGACCGCTGCGCCACGGAGGAGTTTAGCGTAGTTTAGCAAAAAAATAGTGTCAAGTTGAAATCTAATGAGTGTACTATTTTTGAGAATCCTCGACATATAAAGCTTATTTGCAAATCATAAGATTTATTTTTATCTAATAGAAATGGAAATACTTAATAAAAAAAAAAGCAGAAATTTAAAAAAAAAATTAGATCACGCAGCGACGTCAAAAAAAGTTTAAGTAAAGTAATATCTGAAAGTTTAAAAGGTGAAGTGGTTTGTAATAGCTATGCATTAATAAAAGTAGGTCAATATGTTCAACCCGCCAACCCGCATTGATCAAGCGTGGTGATTACGCCCAATCCTTCTCTGTATGAGAGGAGACCTGTGCCCAGCAGTGGGACGATAAAAGGTTGATGATAATGATAATAATAATATGTTCAATTAAATTGAAATGTAATTTAAATTCGTTAGGTATAAAATAATTATGATCATCCCCTATTCCTCGCGTTCTTTCCGCACTGAATAGCTTCACGGAAGTTAACCCGAATTGTGATATATTCGCAGATGTATTTAAAATTTTACATGCTTAGCGTTTAGCGAAAACAAAATTTAATTAATTCGTTTATTTCTGTTTTATTTTATTTCCGTTTATATTGTTATTCTGCGTCGTCTTTTTTATTTATTCTGTTTATGTTTTGATTAGTTTTATTATTTCAAATTTATGATTTTCATAACATAAATAAATAATTATTACAACGTTACAATAATGTAGAACCTGTAAATATGTCGCCGCCAAATTTAGGTTTTACAGTTTCTCAATTAAGAACAAAAAAAAAAAATCTAAATATTAATTTGACAAACAATTTGATTATTTTTGAACAATAATTCACCGAAAATATTCAAAAAGTATTATTAATTAAAAAAAACGCAAAAAGAGCAATTTGACCCCGACGTGATTTGAACACGCAACCTTCTGATCTGGAGTCAGACGCGCTACCGTTGCGCCACGGAGTCCGATAGACGAGGTTGCGAAAATGCAGTTGTGTATGGATGAAGTGACGTAACATAAATTAAAAAAAGTATATATAATTATCTTTGGTATATACTGTAATTACTTAGATATATCAATTAACTAGTAAGCACTCACAACAACCTTGGGGCAATTCTGTTAAAATCTGTCAAAAAATACTTCTAAAAATATCTCTAATTTCCCTACATTCTTGACATTTATTGGCGTTGAAATGAGATTGCGAACGTTTTGAATTTCTTTATCAAAATATGTATATAGCAGTGGCGAAGAGTCCATACAAGCCGATTCCCACCGGGTTACCTTTCAAAAATCAGTTCCATATTCATACAAAAGTATTTACATTCTATTTCATTAACAAAGTATTATTAATCAAATGCCTGCGCGATTTACAATAGCAATAGTAATTCTTAGCAATACCCTAAGTATCACATTTCATTTTATAGTCGTAAATTAATCAGCGCTTAAATTTTTCGTACCTAAATTACATTAAAGGTAACTCGACGAATTACAGCTTATCTCGGCCAACGTTTTACTATGAGGCGAAAAGAGACAGAGCGTGTCAGACATCTCTTTCTAATGATCGCTAACCGTCCGTAATTTTTGAGAAAAGATAGGCTACTGCCGACCGGCTTGCAGTTCTCTCCTCTCCTCTATTAGAATGAGACAAAGAAACGTTATAATGAAATCCTTCGCAAGTCATATTCTTTTTATTTTGGCATATTTTCGTGTTCCATTTCGTTTGGTTGAAAATAAATTATTGTTAGTATGTGACATGTGTTCGTTTTTCGTGTTTTTCGTTTGTTATATTTTAATATTTGTGGTATTTAAACTGTGACTGATTCTGTAACGTAATTTAATCGCAGATTTGGTTAAATACTGTGTATTTTGTTTGTTATTATGGCTTTAATTCATATAGAGTGCTGCTCAACTGACTACCTGCTGAATGAACTTAAAGTCTTACGTCAACGTCGTTAAATAAATTGGACACCTATGAGCTTTTTTTACAGCTCCAGAATACGTCTTTGAAAGACGCATTTTCTCAAGTTTCGACTCTTTGCAGTTTAATTCTGACCCTCCCCATTTCAGTAGCTTCAGCTGAGCGGTCATTTTCTGCTTTAAAACGCATTCACACATATGTGCGAAACTGCCAAAAAGAGCAGAGATTGTCCGATTTGGCTATCATGTCAATTAAAAAAAATTTGCTTAATAAAATGAAAAGTAATCCGAATTTTTATAACATCATTTTAGCTCATTTTGTTAAAAAAAAACAGACGCATTGCATTATTATATTGTAATGCAATGCGTTGTGATTGTGTATAATTTGCTTTATTTTTGCTTAATATTTTTGTTGGTTTTGGATCGGTGTTTGTGTGGTTCGGTTTTTAACACTATTATTTTTGTAATTTTTTATTTTATTTTTTCTTGACTCTTATTCCCTAACAATAGGTACTTAACTTAGTACTTACTAACAAGCATGCATGTGTGGTATGGAGATGCACGTCGAAAAAGGCTTTTTTTTTCTTTTGCTGCCGCTTTTATCATACTTGAAAGACACTGTTATCAAATCATCAGTCCTTTTTTGTATGGTGAAGGTGGGGCTTTTAATACTATTCTTATCTGAAGACCTCCTCCAAGATATCCTGCAGTAGGTAAGTGTTTAAGTGTTTATTTTTTTGGACCGGCTTCCCTTTGTCAAAATTTCACCCTTCGCCACTGGTATATAGTACTTGATAATTATAATAACATCAGACATAATATCAATCTCACAACTTGACTGCACGGTTAGCGCAGTGGTTAAGCTATTGACTGCTGCTCTGTGTATAGCGGGTTCGATTCCCGCATGGAACAAATATTTAAACTTTGTACACTACACATATCTTGGTGGTATTAGAAGTAACATGGGATAGATCAACCTAATAAAAAAAAAAAACAACTTTTTTTCGTTACTTCAAAATATCGACGCTTATGCGAGTGAAACCGCGGTGCATAGCTGATCTAGTCACTGACATAAATTAAAGTATGAATATATTGAATATATCATTTGCTTACCTTAACTTTATCTAAATAATTGACAACTCTGTTCACGAAGTATTCCTTCCTGGTCTGGTCGTAGCAGACTGCCCAGAGAGGCGACACGTTGGATGGGTAGAAGTAGTCGCGCCGTCTGCCCGACTCCAGGCTGTAGTCCAGCCATACTCCAACATCCTCGTGCCATAACACCTGAGGAAAAGGTATCAGCTATATTTTGAGACCTTTAAAGAGCCAAATCTCCTTTTTCCAATAGGGATGTTCGCAAGGTATGAAAATCAAAAAAATAATTAGCCCGTGTTATAAATATTTACAAAAATTAAGACCTGTTTTTTTATTTTGTCGAAATTACCAAATACTACTGAGATATAGCGTATTCAAGTTACGGAGTGGGGGCTAATTACGTCACGCCGTGGTATATTTTGTACCACGGCGTGACGTCATGCTACTTTTCAAATCAATATAACTTCCTAAGTATTTGAAAGAAAGAAGTTTGAAGAAAAAGTAAAAAATACGTGTTCAATATCTATACTAATATATAAAGCTGAAGAGTTTGTTTGTTTGTATGTTTGTTTGTGCGCGCTAATCTCAGAAACTACTGGTCCGATTTAAAAAAAAATTTTGCATTGGATAGTGCATTAATCCGGGAAGGCTTTAGGCTATTTAACATCACGCTGCGACCAATAGGAGCGGGGCATATAAAAAAAACGCGGGTGAAACCGTGTGGCGCAGCTAGTTTTTTATAAATCTATCTGATGGACATTAAATTATTTTTTACAACCCAATTATACGAATGAACGCAATATTATGTTGGGTAATGTAGAAGTTACATCCGGAGTTGTTTATTATACGGACCTGAAACTAGAACTAATTTCCGTGCGTTCAGGCGCTTTTGCCATACCTATTATTGGAATCAATTGTAACAGCAAATACCTACTTAGGACCCATTAACTTGATCAAATGTTATTCCGTGGTGCTTGGCAATCTGGGCTTCTCCCAGTTGCAATAATGTCCCTTTGTGCCGATTGGCCTAGTTCTATTCTGTCTCCTGCTTATTATGGAGGGAAGTGGAACCCAATTATAAGAAGGGACTCTAGTGGCGGTTTCTCTATACCAACGTATTCCGCTGTTTTCTTCGTGGATACCGCTTTTAGGTCCGTATAACAGAACGTCAGCAATTTTTTTTTTCGAAAACTTAATTTTTAGAAGAAATATGATATTTCAAAATCCCGAAATATAACCAATTGTGCAGTCGTGGTGGCCTAGTGGGAGTCGTGGTGGCCTAGTGGTTGAAACACCAGCCTCTCAAGTATGAGTGCGCGGGTTCGAATCCAGGTCAGGCAAGTACCAATGTAACTTTTCTAAAGTTATATGTACTTTCTAAGTATTACTTGGACACCAATGACTGAAGGTGAAGGAAAACATCTTGAGGAAACCTGGACTTTAAGTCTGAAATCGCCAACCCGTATTGAGCAAGCGTAGTGTTCACGCTCAATCCTTCTCTGTATGAGAGGAGACCTGTGCCCAGCAGTGGGACGAGAAAAAAAAAAGGTTGTTGATGATGATGATGATGTGCCGCGATGATCAGACGACTATTAGACAAATGTGATAAGTTCTTGACAAAAAAGAAAATAATAGAAACATAGGTATTGTTTTCCTCTAAAAGAAAGAAGAAAAAAAAATTATTCTGGAGACCCTCCACGACCAAACTCCCGATACAACAACATTTGGCGCATCGTACCCGCCACACATCGCAACACAACTGCTCAGACCCGTCCTCCGTACGGCTTCACCAGACATCATGCCGGAACACGACGAATCGCTAGGCGGCAAGACTTTGTCTGGTGGGTGGTAGCTTCTACCGGCAGCCGCTGTTATGGCCTACCACCGAGCAAAACCCCAGCATAGATGGTAAAAAGGCTAGGTAGATAATCTCCCATGGTCGGGAGACAACATCAAACTCCCGGCCATAAGCAGCATGAGCAGTGGGCAGCTCGCCGCCCGGTAAGGACCAGGCCCGAGTCGACGGCGCGTCGTGTTTCACGCGCGCCTCAAAGAGATGTCAGCACATCGTGACGGGGTCCACGAAGACCGATGCCTCCTGGGTCAGGGTTGCGGGTTGGTTAAACAAGAAACCGTGGCCCTGGCCGTCGCGCAGGCAAGTGAAGAAACACGGGTGGGTTTTAGTCAGTAAAAGTCTGACACGCCCTTCCGCTCCGCCCAGAGCGGGAGAAGTCATTTGATGATTTCTCATTCCAATAAAAAAAGGTAGATAATCTCATCACCTGTTCAATAGCATCCATGAACCTGGCATGCATGTTCCTGTAGTACTCCGCCTTGTCGATATTGCCGAGCCGTGTGTGGAAGTCCCGCATCAGCTGCGCGTTCCAGCACATGATGGCGTTCAGGTCCACCGGAATGATGGAGCGGGTCTTTAGATTTGTTAAGTTACCTGGTGAGATAAGACAATTGGTGATGAGTTTAATATACGTGTTTAAAGGGCGGTGAAATAAATGGACTGTATTTTTAAAGTCTTAATAATAAATAATAAATTCGATATTAAACAGAATCCCGGACAAACAATTATTCAATTTAAAAAGTGGTGTGTGTCGCGGCGAGGTCCATGGAAGCGAGTGAGGTCCGAGCTGGTCCGCTCACTTGGTCATGTGGGGCCGCGGCCCGCTCATGCCATGTTGGGTCTCATTCCCAACATACGAAATGTCAAAACTTCTTTAATTTAATACGTGTATTTTGTACCTACTTTCTATGCAAATAAAGAATTAGTCTATAAAAAAACGGCGTTGAATTTTTTGGAAGGGTAAAAAAATTGTTGACCTTTTTTGATTCATTAAATTGTTGAACTCCCGTTAGGACACGTGACCTGACCGAAAATTCGTAAGACTGAGGGTGATTGGACCGCCGACGAGGCGTAAGGGAGAAAGTAATATTGCCTCTCTTTTTACCGGGCGGACTAAATGTATGCATGCTTGCGCCAGAGAGCGTGTGTGTATATGTTTTAAGTTTTGAACTACTGCCTGCTACGCGCACCGTTTTAAAACTACTTTACTTTTAGAGAAATTTAGTGCACAAATGACAGGCAGCGCTGTTGGCAAAATGGTACGAAACATGATGGACGGTCCTACCACGAACCAAAAAGATAAGTAATTAAGTACATATTTATAATTAAGGTTATGATTTTTTTATTAATTGAAATTATGTTTTCATGCTGCAATCTTCGAGAACTAAACATTAAAACAACTTTATTAATTTAGGATTAATAAAAAAAACGCTAAAAATAACTTCAAATTAGTAAAAAAATATATGATGATACGGTTGCGTATACGCGGAGTCAAATCAATGCAGTTAAACTACCCTACATGTATCGTAAGATTATGTGTCAATTTGGATTTAGTAAGCTCGTTTAGTAAGCTTCCAGGATATCACTACATACGGAGATACATCAAGCTATAAGTTCCAGTTTCACACAAGGTATTTGCAGCACTACATACCGCCAACTTGGTTATATCCAGCAATAGAGTAGTCTCTAGTTGTTTCTGGATGGTCTGAACAAAATAGGCATAAAATATATTCAAATTATTTGTTTTTGGTTTATCATCACCATCTCAGCGTTAATCTCAGTCGCATCACAAGCTTTTTCAGCTTTGGAGTCTGGGGTCCGCTTTACCAGTCTAACTGCTGATTTTGGCTGATATTTCCCGTGAAGCGACTGCCGTCTGACCTCCACAACCCGAAGACGATATCGAAGCATTGTAGTTAGACCAATTGTTGGACTTTTGAGGGTTCCAACAACCCGTTAAGACTGCCATTAGACGTTCGTATGGCAACCGGGACCAACGGCTTAACGTGCTTTTCGAGGCACGACCAGACCAGTGCAAATATTCATATTCATGCATTCAAATATTTGCACTGCGCGGGGTTCGAACCCGCGCCTCATTGCGCAGCGGCCGCGTTGTCGGAGGCTGTCAGGCCTACTAATTAGTGGTTACTGTTATACTGCATAATTTTACTAATGAAGAAAGGAATTCCAGCTCTTTGAATTCACTGCTAAATTGGACCACTGGTTTTTGTTTTCCAGCTGATCCCACCTGGGTCTGTCTTCAGGTTGAGTTAGGGCTCCACATGGCTCCGTGTGCAGTTTCTGGCCTGCCATCGGACGCGTCCCCAGGTGGCGGATAGGGGAACGGCCCCCAGATATGGGGGTTACCGGTTTACCGGCGCGGACCAAAACCAGATGCGGGGACCGCTTCGGCGGTCACATGTGCGGCGGGTCGGCCACCACTTGAGGTGGCTGACGTGACCCGAACTCCGGGTCACCGTCGGGCAACCCGGTCTCCTCATTGAGAGGAGCTGGGGGCCCCGTTTGCCTCCGGGCAAACGAGTGGGGCTAAGAGGAAGGACACCTCGCTAAAAACCCTTGGCTGCTGCGTCTTCTCGCACAAAAAGACGTACCCAGCCCGGCCCCTCCCTGTGGACTGGAGGGACCACTGTGGGCCCGCCCTAGGCGGGAATCGCCGGCGGGGGATTGGTAGTTAGGCTGTGCCATTTTCCCATGACCCCGCCACTCAGGCGATGTCGTTGTGCCGCTGTGGGTTTAGAAGGGCTCCACATGGCGCGGTGGTGTCCTTCTGCGAGGACGTGATGGCGCCGATTCTCTTGTTCAATAACTCGAACTAATTTTAAGTTAAGTGCATCTTTTTCTTTCCATTTCATTAAGAAAAGGATAGAAGATAACATTTTAGTTTAATCCTGTCAAATTAAGATACTCCATAGACTGTTTAGACGCGATTATAAACATGGCGACAAAAAATTCGCCAGTTTACGTCACGAGCGCACTAATTTGACAGGTCTAAACTGGCATTTTATCTTCTGTCCTTATCTTAATGAAATGGAAAGAAAGAGATGCAGTTAACTTAAAATTAGTTTAGTTTGTGTACAACAGAATCGGCGCCATTAGCAGCGTGCTACATAATTATCTCGCATAATACATACTATCACAAAATAATATGATTGGTTTAAGAGTTTATGGATACATTTTTTTTTACTTGAAATAACAACTTACAACAATATTGAGTGTGACCTATACAACGTGTAATAAAAAGGGTATATACATAACAAGGGCATGGCATCTTTACACAATATCAATCGATATTGGAAGGGTTTTTTAATCCTATTTCTTTATTTTAGAAAATTATGAGGAAAAACACCGCCTGTGATAGGCTATTACCATACTAGGCGCACAGAATTATTGAAGACATTTATCCGATTTTGCCAAGTAATGTGACGTGTTACGAGTAGTTATTAATGTATGTAGTGTAGTGCCACGTGCGTTGTGATTTGATTTTAAGGAACACACGAAACCGAAAATTTGGTACCAATTTTTTTTTATGTGTATTTTATTTTGAGTTGAAACCCTTCCGATATCGTTTGATATCATCTAAAGATGCCATGCCTTTGGTATGTATATACCCTTTATGTTACACGTTGTATATAGTCTTGTATGGTGAAGAAAAATAGAAGATAAAAATATTCTCTCTTGCTAACCTTTGTTGGTGCCATTGAGAATGAACCATCTGGATGAGAAGTCCCATCCTGACTCCGCAGCCGCTTTCAACTCGGCATACAACTCTTCTTTCTTTTCATTTGTGTCGAAATGTCTGAAAATACACGAGAAAAGATGTTAGTCACCAGGAAAAGTTAAACATAAACATTCAGTGCCACCGACTCGCCCGGAGAGTCCACGTAAACTCTCCAGGCGAGTCGGTGGCACTGAATGATTAATGTTAATTAGAATTGATTTATTTTAAAATCTTGTGGTGTCTAAACTGTCTTAGTCTATTCGTCTTCTTCTTCAGCCTATAGAGGTCCACTGGACCAAGGTCTCCTTCAAGGCTTTCCATGATGGCCGGTCTTGTGCTGTCCGCATCCATCGGCTTTCCGCGACCTTCACCAAGTCATCGGTCCACCTTGTTGGGGACATAGACAGTATAATAATTTATGTAATGTACAAAAAGTGTTTATGGAGCTTTTTATCGACATTAGCTTCATTGAAATAAGGCTGATATTTGTTTAACTTGGATATGGTAGTTGACTAAAAAAAAACTAGGTTATTAGCCCGTCAGTCAAATTTCGGAAAAAAAAACAGACAGGTCAATCTAGCGCTTGACCGCAATCCCGCCTGATGGTTAGCAGAGACGCAATCTTTGATAGTAAAGCGCACAAACAAAAAATATTATTATATTTATTTTTTGTTTTTCCACACAAACAAAAAATGAAGACGATACAGTGCGTTGAAAACTCGTGTTTCGTCACCCCTCGCTACACTTTTTAGCGAGTAATGACGTCACCAGCTCCCCATTCCTAATATTTGATGCGTTTTATATTTGGTTTTTATTGATTTGATAAAACAACATTTACAGTAAGGGTCAAAAGTGGAGTACCACTATTGACACTTATTGTTATTGCAATAAAGTTCAAAAGTCCAATATTTTTCTATAATCTGAATGACGGAGTGAATAGAAACTTTTTTTTTTACCTAGGAAACATCTTTATTAGGGTGGAGGCTTTGATGTGTGGTTAGTCTCACATGTATTCTGTCTTCACAAACAGCTGTGGCCGACACGAGATAAGAGGGGTAATACTACTAATTTGAAGAGGGGACCCCTCGCCGAGGAATATGGAAAATAGGTATTTAAGGAAACTCTTGCCGTCGTGCTGCTTCCAACCTCTCCCGGTAAAGTGCGAAAAGGACAGTTGCAGCTCAGGCAGATTTTACCAACAAAAACGTTGACCACAAGACGTTTCGTATTCCGCTGTTTTCTTTTTCAAAACACGACAAATCTCAATTATTTTAATATCAAAATTTAGAGGAAAACTATACATATGCTTCTATTATTTTATTTTCTGTCAAAAACTTATCACGTTTGTCTAATAGTCATCTGAACATCACGGTAAAAATGGGTTATTTTTCGCGATTATGAAGTATCCTATTTCTTTTATTAATTAAGTTTCGAAAAAAATCAAATGATAGGGGCACGTATAATCACGGTGTAAAATTGTGGAAAAAAATTATTACTCATAAAGTATTATTCACCAAGAAAATAGCGGAATAAGTTTGTATATTGAGGGAACTCTTGTGGTGCTTTCTCACCACTAGAGTTCCCTCTTAAGAACGTTTTAGTCTGATCTTACCCTCAATGTCTCAAAAATACTTCAAATTTCCCCATATTTTGACAAGTTTTTGATATTTATTTGACGCCAAACCATTGACAGACTTGTTCAACCTCGTTTTGAAAACAGGAGAGACACCTACCCAGTGGTCTGAGTCTAATATAATTCTGATTTATAAAAAAGGTGACTCCAAAGACATCGCGAACTACAGGCCGATAAAGTCTACTTCCATGCATCTACAAATTATTCTCTTCAATCATCAATCATAGAATAAGTAACACACTTGATAAGAGTCAACCTGTAGAACAAGCCGGCTTTAGGAAGGGATTCTCGACTATAGACCACATACACACGTTGGAACTACTCATAGAAAAATTTCAGGAAATGAGAAGACCACTCTACTTAGCTTTTATAGACTATCAGAAAGCATTCGACACCTTGGTACATGATAGTATATGGGAAACATTAAGAACACAGAACGTAGAAAAGGAATATATACAAGTACTCAAAAACATCTACGGTAATAGCAGAAGTAGAGTTAAACTGGAGAAAATTGGGCCGTGGTTCTCTGTGAAAAGAGGGGTAAGGCAAGGATATCCGATATCCCCAAAGCTGTTTATAGCTACACTGGAGGCCATAATGGGGCAACTAGACTGGAGTCGATACGGCATAAAAATTGGAACGAAGTACCTAAACCACCTACGATTTGCAGATGACCTAGTTCTTATATCAGAATCTGGGGCAAGATCTCCAATTCATGATAGATTCCTTGAACATAGGCAGTAAAAAAGTGGGCTTAGAGATGAATCTATCTAAAACTATGGTAATGACAAACAGTGTCAGGAGAACAGTATCGGTTGGCAGCGCGCCTCTGACATATACAGACCAGTACTTGTACTTAGGTAAGCAAATCAGCTTCACTCGCGAAAATAACGAACGAGAAGTCGAACGAAGGACACAACTAACATGGAACAAATACTGGAGCCTAAAAGAAATATTCAAGGGCAGCTTACCAACCAACATAAAAACGAAGGTCATGAACTCTTGCCTCTTGCCCTGCTTGACATACGGCTGCCAAACATGGATATTCAGCAATAACGTTAAAAATAAGATAGTAACATGTCAACGTGGAATGGAGCGCAGTATGTTAAACATCAAAAAAATTCAAAGAATACGTCACACAAAAATAAGAGGAGCAACAAATGCCAAAGAGGGACTACAACAAGCGTTGACTCTAAAATGGAAATGGGCCGGACATGTAGCATGTTTGAAAGACCAGAGATGGACCAAAATAGTTACAGCCTGGAAAGGCCCACTTGGCAAGAGGAGAAGAGGAAGACCCTGTGCAAGATGGGAAGATGACGTAAAGTCGCCGGTGAAAATTGGTCTCAAATAGCCAAATCTAGAGAAGACTGGTCATCCTTGGAGGAGGCCTTCACCTGCAGAGGGGTTCTGGCAGAAGAATAAAACCAAAATACTTTTTCATTTAATATATTGTTAAGTTATTTTTTTTATTTTATTATGTTACTTTAACTTTTTTAATTCATTACTATTAACTTCTTACCTTCTGTTCAGAAATAAAAGGCTTTTTTTTTCTTTTTTATTATTTGACGCCGAGATAAGACAGCGGTGGTCTAGTGGTTTGGGCCATGACTTACAAGTTGTACAGACGACAGCAGTACAAGTTATCCGAAACTGTCAAATACTCAAACCACCTTGAGCCTTAACACTTTTGAGATAAGGTTAAAAATCTAAAAGGAAATCTGATAGATTGTAGTAGCTTGATGTACCTATGTCATAGGTTCGATCCCCATCAGGCATATTACTTAGTGCAAATTATTTCATAACCACTGCTCTTAACACGATGAAGGGAATCAATATTTTCCTTTCAAGTCAAAAACTTCAAGGCATGTGACATCTACCAAAACACACTAGGCCCGCTTGGTAGATTGCGGCCCACTCCTTCTCATCGAGAGAAGGCCTATGTCCCAACAGCGGGAACATTCATCATCATCAGCCCTACTCGTCCACTGCTGGACATAGGCCTCGTTCATGGCACGCCAACAAGCATGGAGCAGTTCTCCGCCAGCCACTACCAGCCACCTTTTTGATGTCGTCGCTCCATCTCACCCAAGGGCGTCCTACGCTACGTTTGCCGAGACGCGGTCTCCACTCGAGGACTCGTTTACCCCAATGGTTGTAGGTCCTGCGGCATATGTGACCAGCCCATTGCCACTTCAGCTTGCTAATCCTCTCAGCTATGTCGGTGACTCTGGTCCTCTGTCGGATCACCTCATTTCTGATGCGGTCCTTCAGAGAGACGCCCAACATAGCCCGCTCCATAGCTCGCTGAGCGACTTTAAACTTATGGACTAGTCTGACTGCAACATTATTGGCTGATAATGTATGAGATGTGCCTTTGAATATATTTTGAACTTTTCAAATTAGGAGAATTGGGGCAACGGAAAAGCCTTACCTGGCTACGTCCACGTCTTCCTTGTAACTCTCAGGCCTGGGTCCTTGTGATAGGTCGTAATACCTTGCTAGCGTGTATCTGTAATAAAGAATGAAACATGAATGCAATACACAAAATGCGTTTTAATTAAGAGCTAAGTAGATATACATTTTCTGTTGAATATCTCCTCTGATTTTTGTGTTCATCGGCGGTGAATGCTGCCAAAACTTAAAGTAACAGGAATGTGTACCATGAGTTTTCATTACGAAGACTCGATCGTCGATATCGACCGCGTTTTGACTCATTGGTTGGCCCGCTTCAAGGTTGTAAGCCATTACATTGGCTGCGAGCAGAAGTTACCACCCACCAGACAAAGTCTTGCCGCCAAGCGATTCGTCGTGTTCCGGCATGATGTCTGGTGAAGCCGTACGGAGGACGGGTCTGAGCAGTTGTGTTGCGTTGTATGGCGGGTACGATGCGCCAAATATTGATGTGTCGGTAGTTTGGTCGTAGAGAGTCTCCAGATCAATCTCCCTCTGGCGCAGCATCGTTGGTCATGTTGGTCTTGGGTTTAACATTGCATCACCTCGCTCAACTGCCGTCATCCTTCCTATTCCTAAGTTTTTTAAGTGATAGGCTTAATAATATAGTGCGCTTTACCATCAACGTTTGCATCACTGCTTACTATCAGGCGGGATTGCAGACAAGCACTAGTTTATAATGATAAAAAAAAAAGATCTCTCAACTAATGAGAACGCCAGACGCGCTCGATGCGTATGATCGAGTCTCGAAATGGAAACTCATGGTAGCCACATTGGTGACAGACGAAAAGCGGAGTCTTGAGTATAAAATAAGAGTTCAGTTTTAACAATTGATACGAAACCCTAAAGCTATTCTCACCTGTGCCCATTATGATGCACTTCCGTAGTATGGTTGGTCATCCAGTAATCATACTCTCTGTCCAGCGTGTGGATATGTTGTCTCAGGAATTCGATGTCATCCATGTCATCCAGAATGATCTTCACCATTGGGATCAGGAGGGGAGGTTGGGACCTAAAAAAATAATTATAAAAGTTTTTAGATAACCCAAAAGTAACCAGAACATAGTACCTAATGTATTTATGTAATTTGTAATATCAAGCTACTACAATCTGTCAGATTTCTTCACTTATCTATAAAGCATTAAGGTTCAAGGTTCATTGGGAATTTTTGGCACTTTCGGGTAGGTTGACGTGCTGTCGTCCGTACTTATTTTCATTTCTCATTGGTCATATGAACTGTTAGGTTTTGTTAATAGCAACCTCATAGAAATCCGCGGCTGGCGGGGTCAGACTTTTACTGACTAAAACCGACCCCGGTCTTCCATTTCACAGCTGCGGACACGAATGACACTTCCACCACCCCCTCGTGGTGCCTCCTCCTCCGGTCATGGAGTGAGGAGGCATTCTCCCCACGACGAATAAACCCCTTCTTCTTCAGCCTATAGATGTCCACTGCCGGACAAAGGCCTCCCCCAAGGCTTTCCACGCCGACCGGTCTTGTGCTGCCGCGACCTTCACCAGGTCATCGGTCCACTTTGTTGGGGGCCTCCCTACGCTGCGTCTTCCAGTACGTGGCCGCCACTCCAGAACCTTACTGCCCCATCGGCCATCAGTTCTACGAGCAATGTGCCCTGCCCACTGCCACTTAAGTTTAACAACTCGCAGAGCTATGTCGTTGACTTTGGTTCTTCTGTGGATCTCCTCATTTCTGATTCGATCACGCAGAGAAACTCCGAGCATAGCTCTTTCCATTGCCCTTTGTATGAGGCAAATTGTAAGCGACCACGTTTCAGTTCCGTAAGTCATCACTGGCACCACACACTGGTCACCCCTAAGTGACTGAAGTGACTGACTGAATAAACCCTGTAATTATTTTCAAGAAACTTGTGTTTCCTACCTGAAACTCTAATATGTCTTTAAGCACAAACCTCATAGCATAATAAATTCTCCCCCCATTGGGGATGAAGCCGATCCTCTCCACGATATCAAGGAAGTTGGTGACCATGCCCCTGGCGGTAGCCCTCATCTCGGAGAGGAGCAAACCCTTGATGATCCAGTATGAATCCCAGTAGTAAAACTCCCGGAAACGACCACCTGGAATGGAGATTCATGATTATACAACATGTAAAGAAAACCCTGTCCGATCAGTGAAGGTATTGTTGAGAATCGATAACGCATTCTTCCAATGGCTACAAAGCCAGGCTAAGCTTAAAAAAAAATCTCCCCCTAAAAAAATAAATATTATTTCGCAAAAAGAGGTAACTTAATACATGTGCGGTAGGCAATACATGCGCGGGCCATGGGGGCAGGGCACGCGGCACCATCGCTATTCGCTCATAATAATACCGCCAAAAACCGTGTGGTCACTTTTTAAAAAAATACCAAAGTTTTGGGGGAAGTTGGAATTAATTCGCGGAAAAAAAAGATTATTTCAAAATTCATTAGTATTGTTACTATGATGATTATTATCCTCCTTTATTATCCTTATGGGTCGGACGGGGTTTTTGTAACATATCTATACTAATATATAAAGATGAAGAGTTTGTTTGTTTGAACGCGCTAATCTCAGAAAGTACGGGTCCGATTCGAAAAATTCTTTTTGGGTTTGATAGCCCATTAACCCAGGAAGGCTTTAGGCTATGTAACATCACGCTGCAACCAATAGGAGCGGAGCATAATCGCTAACTACACGGGTACGAAGTCGCGGACGGCCGCTAGTATTGTATAAAGAATTGACTGCATATTGCCCATTATGGGCAATGCAAAACCAATCTAGACTAATCCTTCCCAAACATACCAACCGCTCTAGACTCACCAGGCACTATCACAGGGTTATCCACATAGATAATAGAGTACAGGTCTTGGTTCTGCTTCACATCCGCCTTCATCTTCCTGCCCAGCTCCAGCCACAGACCGTTCAGATCAGCTGCCCATTTGTGAAGCAGCGGGTCTTTGATTTTCTGGAGAAATGCTGGAAACGAGGGTTGAAGTTTATTTATACAAGATTCTTAATACTTTGGGGAAGAAAGTGGCATCAAACGGAAGGGAATAATGTACGCAGCCATACCCTCCACCACCATTGTATGCCTGGCCTTTTGTATTGTTACCGAACTAGTCTAACCAGATTCACAGTGACTGTCTATCTATTTATTTATTTATTTATTATGGCACACCAACGACATATTTACAATAATACTGGTATAAAAAGCAATCACAGGTCTTCAGTTTTGTGTAAATACACCACTTATAGGTATGCACAACATTCACAATAAGAGATCTTAACTATTAACAATTCTATTCAATAGAACATATATATTACAATTCAACTCAAAATTAAATGACAAATTAAAATTAAATGACATTGAATAACAATTTATAAATAAAATAAAATCAAATAACAGGTATGTTAAAAATTGCAGTTTTGGTACTTATACAATATGTAAAGAAAACCCTGTCCGATCCGTGAAGGTATTGTTAGGTAGCGATAACTGATTCTACTAATGCCTACAAAGACGCGCTAAACTTAAAAAAAAAATCTCTCTATAAAAATTCATATTATTTCGCAAAAAGAGGTAACATAAAACATGTGCAGTATGCCATACAGGCGCGGGCGAAGAGGGGCAGGGCACGCGGCACGCGGCCGCATCGCTATTGGCTCAGAATTATACCGTCAAAAATAATGTTGTCACTTTTTAAAAATTACCAAATTTTGGGGAAGTTGGAATTAATTCCCGGGAAAAAGAGGTTATTTCAAAATTCACTAGTATTATTACTATGATGATTATGTAAAATTTCATATTTTATTTGGTCATGTGTTTACCTAACCTTTATTATCCTTACCGGTCGGACAGGGTTTTCTTAACATATTGTATGTTTTTTGGTGGACAATTTTTTTATTAAAGTGGCAGTTAATGTAGGCAGCTGATTACAGTACAATTCTTTTTATTTTAGATTTGAATATTGGCAGGCTATCAAAGAAAATGTCGATGCTTCTGTCGATCGAACAAGCTCTGTTGTAGGAGGTCAACATTTTGTTTAAGGGAGCATAGTGGCCCAGATTTGTGCGACACGGCTTAGTGACAAATGTCTCAGAGGAGCGCTTGGACCGGAGATGTGAATGACGAGGCACATTTACGTTTACTCTGCTAAGAAGATCTGGGGTTGATGTTAGTCCGTTTACAATTTTATACAGAGTTGTCAAATCATTTAGAGCTCTGCGTTGTTTCAACGAGTCTAATTGAAAGTAGTTTAGCCGTTCTGAGTAATCGGCTCTAAATGGGCATTTGTGATCTTTAAATCGCAAGTACCTCGTCATTTTTTTCTGAACGCGTTCGATACGGTCTATATAGGTATTATAGGTCGGACTCCAAGCTCTATATTATCTACCAATTTATTCATAAACGTTACTTAAAGTTAACTAGTGATTAGCGACTGTTTAACCATACATTTTTGACATTTGCACGTCGCGCGTCGTAGTAAGTGACGTTTAAACGTCAAAAATGTTTTTTTTTTATTAATTATAAACTAGCGCTTGACCGCAGTCCCACCTGATGGTAAGCAGTGATGCGATCGTTGATGGTAAAGCGCGCTAGTTTATGTATGGTTAAATACTCACTAATCACACAGTTAACTAGTCTAGTTAACTTTAAGCAAAGTTTATGGATGGGGGGCTAATCTCTACAGTCTATGTACAGGTAATACCTGAATTCTCCTTAATATGACTGTTTGTTTAACTTTCAGGTTTCTGCCTACCCGTAACGAAGTTCAAAAACCCAGGAATAAAGCCTCCAATGGCTTAATGTTTTTTTTTTTTTGACAATAGATCCCTCAGTTGCTCTGAAAGTCAATCTTGTGGAAATCAAGAATAGAACTAGTTAAAAAAAAGTTACCCAACACTAGGAATTTCTTATGTATTGTGGGTGCGTTTACAAACATTAAATAAAACTCACATACACAAACAGCCAGACCCATAACAACTACCTGTAGGCCATATAAATATTTGTCCCGTACGGGATCGAACCTGCAACACGCAGCGCAGCAGTCGATCGCTCAGCCACTGCACCAACCGTGTCGTCAAACTTAGCACTTAGCTCTTAACTTATTCAATTTTCTGTTTAAATATGGTTTTCAGAATCATTTTATTTTATAAAATGTTAATGAATAAAGACGTTAATAATTTGCGTCCATGGTCACCAATTGAATTCTTTCAGCTGGATAAATATTTGAAGTCACTATCAAAGAAGTTGTTTTTAAAGATATTATGTACAAATACTTAATAAGAAGAAAATAGAAGTATGTTTTTTATTATATACTTCTATTTTTCTTCTTGTTTTAGTCTATCTACTCTTCCAAAAACTTTGTCTTTTCCACGGGTGTGATTGTGAACATATGCCCCTAACCATGAACCGCTTTTGTCCTGGCCTGACTTCTGCGTGGGTCGACTACGCCATAGAAGTTAGTATTAAAAAAGAAGAACGTTTTCTTCTTAAGGATTGGGGATCTTGAAGAGTCTGGCATAGATTGGGTGGGGAAGAAGGAGCCAAAAGTAAGTGTCATAATGCAACTAAACTTTTTCCTGCTATGGGCTGTGACAGGTTGAGCAAAAATTATTTAATTTTAAAGAAACACCAGTTACCAGGATTGTCCTTCCAGTCGGTGGGCCTCCATTCCTCAAATTCGGAACCTTCAGGGTCGAAGTTCTGATTGACAAACTCCTGGATGTCAGCCTTGGTCGGATGTGAACCTGTCCTGAAGAAATATTCCGATTATACAATAAAGTCGTGTGGGTTTATTTTTAGAGCGCTAAAGTCCGATGACTCTCGCTGAACATTCGCAAATATGTACTGACAACAAGCACGACCCGTGGCTGCCAAATGCAACTACGTAAACATACGCTTGGCACTGCAACCGTCATGAACTGATGACATTATAAGGTAATGGTTTAAGACAATACATTTATTTAATTAAGTACCATACATTTGCAAAACCGTTGTAAAATACAGCGGGGAAATTGCGTAATACACTACCAGTAGAAAGCTAAGGGTTTAATTTTGACAGTTCAACAACATTCATTGCGTTACTTACGTTTTTAAGCAAACACATTTTGCAAACGTAGGGAGCAATAAAATAGCAATATGCTTAAAAATGGTTACAATTGATAGTACTTAATAGTGTGTTACGCAATTAGGGTCCTGGGGCCCTAGTCTGCTATTTATATAATTTTATCATTCCAACACGATTCTATTGTCAATTTTTGGCAAAAATTTGGCAATCTGCTAAATTCATAAAGATCGATCAATTAATCGGTCAGTGGTCTCGTGTCGGAATGGTGTTAGAATGACATTGCCGTACGGCTATTATTATAAAACTCGTTAGTAGATAGAAATGATTTTTTTTTAAACTACTAGGTACTCAATTTGAACATTTATTAATATGAAGTGGAGTGTCAGTGATTGACCACTGGAAAGTCATAAAGACATCATTTTGTTAGTAGATTACGAAGCTTGTCAAAATCGATCATTATAAGATCAGTGATCGACCATTCTGACACTATTGTAATAGCAGCCTAGGGTCCCTGGTCGTGTTACTTCATCTTGTTCTTCAATTTAAATATAAAATCGTAAGAAAAAATAAGAATAAAAAATAAATTATAGAAAATCGTACTTAAGCGATAGCATCTTTTTATTGCTGATGTTCTCAAATAGAATGTCTACCTACGATGGAACGAGCGTGTTTAGAATATAGGTACTTGGAACTTGTGATGTCTCATAAAAAAAAACTAGACTAAGTGCAAGCAAGTGTATACCTGGCCATCATCTCATGGAAGTGGTCCATGGTGATGTTGGCTGAGAGCTTTAGCTTCATGTCCACGAAGGTTTTTGAGTCGTTGTACAGTCCTGCCATCTGCACCGTGTCCAGCAGGGGGCCATGGCAGTAGATCGTACTGGAATGAGAAAAAAGCAGTTGAGTAACTTGGAAAGCTGACTGGGATTGTTGACAGGAGGTAATCTGAATTACAATAAGAACCTATCGTAATACATGAACACACATGACAATGAAGCTGACTGTCATTTGCCTGGGCCCAAACCATCCCTGGGTTGTTTTTTTTTTTTGGGGAATAAAAGTTTCCACTCTTTGGTTGATATCATTGCTGATTCTAGACTAGACTGTTTTTAGTACGTAACTCTAGGTTGGTTTAGACAGTTAACTAAAGGAAAACTAAATAACAACGTGAGTTAAGCCCAGCGCCCATTATCTGCAACGGCACGGCTGAGGATTTTAGGAGGAAGATTTTATTTCTTGACTTTAACGCCACCACTGCAGCGCCTCGGGCATGTTAGCGGAGGCTCGTACCGACTGCTTTCATGCGACAATGCGTAAGCGGTGCGCGTCTCTGGTGCACAGAGAGCGGGGCAGCGACAACACCGTCCTCGCGATGATTGCCAACCGACTGGATTGTCTTTACATCCAGCAATGCTGCGGCAGACATATTGCTGCCGTGTGAGGTTATCGTTTGTTTTTTCAATTAAGTATATATGTATTATAGTATTTTACTTTATAAGTTTGTGTTTTGTTATAAGTTTGGTTTGTTGTTAGCTATGGATATTTTTCGAAATAAATGATTTGATTTGGTTTGATTTAACGAGATACAGAGTGTATCTGACATCGTAACACAAATTTAACGAAAAGGCTACACCGCATGCTACTAACAAAATTATGATTGTGTCGTTAATGAGCGGTTACAGAAATAACAGTGTTTAACAAAAAGTGTCGGCTCGGCGTTTGAATGTTGCAAGCGTGCCGCCGTGCGTGTTTGTAGGTATGACGGTGACCCCTGATGCGAACTCTATTAAATCATCTGATAGGATACTTTTTTTGGTATTGTTCACATTGCGGTTTTTTGTGTAAATAACGAATTAATTAGTTTTTACTTTAAAATCTTACTGGGATATAAAAGTATAGCAATTATGAACGGTCTAAAGTGAAAAAAGCTGCATATTATTTTTTTTTAAATCGGGAAAATGCCGATGCAAAATTCCACCACTGGGGGGGTTCAGAATCATGTACTGGATCCATGGTACTCGTTTGTGCGTCGATGTCAGATACACCCTGTATATTAGCAATATTTGTGTTTTATTTTACCTAATACCGATTTTAGTTAAGTCCAAATACTTAAGTGGGTCACGAAGGAGGAGTATGAAATTTACCGGGTCATAGTAGAACAAAGTTTGGGAAACGCTGCATTATACAGTAACTTCATGGCAATAAAGTAGAAATTTCCATGATATGTGATCGTAGTAACAAAAATATCGTTTTGGTATGCTTGAGGATACTACATCGGCAGCTTTGAGGATGCTTTGGTACGCCGTCGCCCGTCATGCCGCCTTGCTCCGAGGCAACACTCGGAGGTAGCTCGGCATACTTAAGGACGCCTCGGCATCCCTAAGATCGTGCCAAGGCATAGCTTCCGAGAGTGTCCGCTTGCATGTAGGGATGCCGAATAACCCTATTCGCCAATAATAAGCGCTGGGCCTTAATCTAAAGCATAACACATACCCCACAGAAGAATGGAGATATCGATCAAAATACAACAGTGAAATTGCGTGATACACTGCCAGTAGCAAAGGGAAATATTTTGACAGTTCAACAAAATTCATTGCGTTATTAATATTGTTTCGCAGACACATTTTTCAAACTTAAGAAGCAATGGATTCTCAAAAATAATTCATATTGAGAACGATATTATATTACGCCATTAGAGTACTGGGTTCGGCATCTCACTTAAAGGTAACTCGATACAGTAGTTCCAATCAGCTGATAAGTGATACCGTTCCTCAGTTTATTTGTTATAAGAACTAATTGAAGAACTAGAATGAGTGCTGTGATGATATCGATAAAAGAATATCCATTATCGATAAACTCATACGCGGATATCATAAGGAAATCGACGGGAGATTAGAATTGCTAAATAAAAACCTGTTATCTGTTGCTGCATTTAAGTTCATTTTTATTATAAACTGTTTATTGAGTTTAACACGCACACTTACGAGTGATGTGCAACTCCTATTTTTTTTTTTTTGACAATTATTATACACTAGCGGCCGCCAGTGACTTCGTTCGCGTGGACTTAGTTATGCCCCGCTCCTATTAGTCACAGCGTGATATTATATAGCCTAAAGCCTTCCTGACGTTTATATTGTTATATTAACATCCAGTTTCCATTCATTCCATCAGTGGGAATCTATACCAATATAGGTATAAAGCTGAAGAGTTTGTTTGTTTGAACGCGCTAATCTCGGGAACTGCTGGTCCGATTTGAAAAATTGTTTTTGCGTTGGATAGACCCTTAATCCAGGAAGGCTATATATCAGGCTGCGACCAATAGAAGCGGAGCATATCGAAACCTACGCGGGTGAAAACGCGTGGCGCATCTAGTTTCTTTTTATTTTTAAATTGGCGCCATTATCGAATAACAAACGTAATGAAACAACAACAACAGGAATCGTCATTTATAACGGTATTCTAGAATCAGTGTCAACACATTCAGAGCCACATCAAGGCCGATGCAAATACTTCCGACAGGCGTTCCGCACGCCTTCCCTTGATCTACATTCAACTACCTTCTGCCCGTGACTTTGTTCACGTGAATTTATTGCTACCCCGAGCCACTCTGTTACAAACCATCGCATCCCTGCCCTTTAAAAAAATGTTACCCCTCACTAAGAATTATTTAAACTCACATAACAAACAAACATAATCAGCCTATAACTTTCCCACTTTTGGGACACAGGCCTCCTCTCGTTGAAACAGAGTGGGCCGTAATCTACTACGCGGGCCTAGTGCGGGTTGGTAGACGTCACATGTCTTCAAAATATATTTTTTTTGGCTTTAAGACATGCCGCTTCCTCACGATGGTTTCCTTCAACGTTTTAAGAGCAGTGGTGATGAAATACCAATACAAACAGCCAGACCCGGAACAATTACCAACTGGTAGGGCTATTCTGTAACCAAGCCATCATTCCAACTAATCCTATAATAACTAAAGGGATTTACACTATTGATAGCTCAATCTAAGTCTACTTCACCTAACTTTTTATGTTGATATGTTTACAGAATGGATCGGGCTGTAGCCTGCAGGCAAATATTAGTGAAGCGAAGCGACACACAGCGCTGCAGTCTGTCGTCTGTCGTCTTATTAATTTATAGAGTTATCAAATGCAAAAATATTATTTCATAACTTGGGATCCTTAAGAGTAGAGAAAGAAGAAAATAAATGAAATAGAATACTATGTTAAATCGAAGTAAGTAACAGGGAGTTCAAACAACAGAATGAACACAGACAACAGAATGGCTCAGGCGATGTCACGAGCAGTACCTGATGTAGGTACTGCTCGTGACTTACTAAGAATATTATACTTAAATCGGAAAGTGAGTTTGTTTTTTCCGCTTTCACGCCGTAACTCCTAAACCGATTGCTTTGAAATTTTGCACAGGTAAAGTTAGAAGTCCGGATTAAATAATAGGGTACTACTTATCCCGGAAAAGTTTGATTTTCCCGAGAGAAATCTAAAAAGAGCGATTTAACCGAAGTCCACCCGGGCGAAGCCGCGGGCGGAAAGCTAGTATTAAATAATAGAATCTCTTAAGTCTTTACCATTCTAAAATTTCAGTTTTGGGAAATTCAGTAGCTATATATCTATAATATTGTATCCTGTACTTTTGTGCATAGTGATGTGTCATTACTTAATTAGCATAGATAGTAAAGTGATGAGCACTTCCGGCAACACATTTAGCGTAGCCCTGATCTACTTGATCCGTGTCCAAGATACGTAGTACATATAAATACTGCTCCTGCACTGATAGATGGAGCTTCCTCGATAATTCTTGCTAGACCAAGTACTATTACCATATTTTGTGGACTGTCCTTGTACAGACGACAGCACATCAACCTACTACAATCAGTCAAATTTCTTTATTAGATTTTCAAGTTTGTCGCAAAAGCATTAAGGCTTAAAGTTGACTGAGAATATGGAAATGACAGTTTAGAATAGCTTAACCTGCTGTAACCGAAAATTATTTTAGAAAATAATTTAAATTATTTCATACTAGCTTTCCACCCGCGGCTTCGCCCGCGTGGAATTCGGTTACATCGCGCTTTTTAGATTTCCCTCGGGAATATCATTTTTTTTCAATAAAAGGTAGCCTATGTATAAGGACATAGGCTACCTTATTGATTGTCTGTGGTAAATTTCATCAAAATCAGTTGAGAGATTTAAGCGGGAAGGCGTAACAGACAGACAGACAGAGTTACTTTCGCATTTATAATATTAGTAGATACTATAGTATGGATTAGAAAATTATTACATTTAAGGGAAGCTGCAGTATTGACCTGCTTATTGTTCATATTAAAACAAGAAATTCATCGGTATAAAGTCCCTGATAAAAGCCACTCGAAAATATTTCCGGTGGTTTTCATAAAACCTTAGTAGCAAAGCAACCTATCTAATCAGCACCGTAATTGAGAAAAACACACAATCAGTATTAAGTAATGAGCTACAATTTGATAATTCATCAACATTTACTTTGTTGCAGACACATTTTTAGAACATACGGAGTAATTATAGGTTTAAAAAATGAATTTGCATGTTAAATTATTATTATTCTTAATTATTCAGTTAACTTAACTGAGCAGTCGAAATAAAAGGCATTACGATCCATTGTCATTTTAAGTGTATTACGCTATTACTTTGCATTCCAATTTACATTTACTAATCATTCGTGTGTCGTCATCATAATGATTATACCTATCAACTTTGTCAGACTTTCAAATGGTTCAAAACGGTAAGTAATCAAAAAACTATTTATGTGCAAAAACTACTAAACTACGACTGGTTTGTTTCAAATTATAATAATTTACAACACTATCATTTATGTAAACAACTACAATGTTTACCTCGGGTCAATCTCTAGCAATCTTCATGAAAGAGATATTACAACAATTCATATTTTGATAACAATAAATTAACTACTCACCTAGAACAGGTAGGTGGCAAGTGGCTCCTATCCAAAGCCGCAGCCACCCCAAGGATCGCACCAAATAAATACCACATTTTATTATACATCTTCACTTTATCGACAAAAAAACTATCGATAATGGCACAACACTACACTAACACTAATATCACTGGTTAATAAATTAACAGGAACAAAATTTCACTACTTAAATATTAAAAAAATGTTTTTAATTATTCCGTAATTTCTAGTCTTTTTACGTGTTGAGATACGTGCTGAGGACTTTAAATGACTTCCTTCTAAATGGTTGGATTGTCATTTTGGGCGGTATGCTGGCGAAGTAACTTCAACACTTGGAAGACGACATGGCAAACCTGGAATAAAGAAAAACATATATTATATTTATTGGAAATTATCTTTATAGCAGACATGTCATGTCTGGATCTGGATTTTAGGGAGGTATGCTTTAGAAGTGGTTAAGGTCGCGGAAGCCGATGGATGCGGCAGCACCGGGCATTGTGGAAAGCCTTGGGGGAGACCTTTGTCCAACAGTGGACATCTATAGGCCGAAGAAGAAGACACTTTAGTTTACAGTATACATTAGTATACTTTCAATTCATTCTATGTTATAAGAGTATCGTGATACAGCAACTTTGAACGTAGTATTAAAGATTAAAGGCACACTTTGGAATACGTAGAAATTACCAAAATCTGCAGATCATTTAAAAGATGATTATACACGAAAAAACAAAACCATTCGACGAAAACAAAATAACAAAAAAACCGTGACGTAAACTTCGAAAATAATACATACCACAATTAATTCAAGAACAATGTAAAACCAGATAAGAATCAATAGAAAATATCTACGATCTAAAATCAACGGCGAGTCCGTTCCAACCGGCGGATGCCGATTGTCTGTCTGTCTACAATTGTGCATAGAATTGTCAGTTGTTACAATGTGAATGACGTCAGAGTCAAGCGTGAGTTGACCGCGCCGCGGAGGACCAGACACGTGAGCTGTGACGCTACTATAAATTTGAATAATTTTGAAGCAAATTGCTAATCCATTGCTCCAAATGTTCCAAAAATGTGTTCGCACAACAACGTAAATAACGCAATGAATGTTGTTGAACTGTCAAAATGAAAACCATTGCTATTTATAGCGTGTGTTACGCAAATATCCAACAGCACAGACACGTGGCTGATTATAGGCAGATGGATTGAATACTGCTTGTGTATACACGTGTTACAGTTGCACACACGAGATTTGACACGTGAGTCAATAATTAAAAAAAATACAGGCATAATCAGGCTATAACGTTCTTACTGCTAGCACACCGGCCTGAACCCTAATCGGCGAACACATTTTTGTCAAATGATTGCGACTAGTTGGAATCGTGGATCGAACGGACCAATAGGCGTTCCAAACAATCCCAACCGATCCCAACTAGTCGCAATCATTTGACAAAAATGTGTTCGCCGATTAGGGGGCTGGGCGATAATCTACTGATTTCCTTCACCGTTTTGAAAGCAGGGATGATAAAATTATTTACACAAAATAAATGGTCAGCGTCCTTTCGAATCTACAACCTAACTCTCACGTGGGGGACGTCAGCGTCATTGTCACTAGACCACCACTGGTCTAAAAATGAAGTCATGGGCGCCGATTCTCTTCCTCACAAACTAAACGAATTTTAAGTTAACTGCATCTTTTCCTTTCTATATCTTTAAGAAAATGATAGAAACATGTAAAAGGATAGATAGTTTAGACCTGATTATAAATATGGCGACCAAAAATTTACCAACTTACGTCAGACGCGGACCAATTTGACAGGTGTAAACTAACATAATCCTAACAAGTCCTCGAGTGGAGACCGCGTCTCGGCAAACGTAGCGTAGGACGTCCTTGGGCGAGATGGAGCGACGACATCAAAAAGTTGGCTGGTAGTGGCTGGCGGAGAACTGCTCAGGATCGAGCTTGTTGACGTGCTATGGAAGAGGCCTATGTCCAGTAGTGGACGAGTAAAGGCTGATGATGATGATGATGAACCTAACTCTTATGTCGTAGTCATTGTCACTAGACCACCACTGGTCTAAAAATGAAGTCATCGGCGCCGATTCTCTTGTTCACTAATTTGAAGTTAACTGCATCTTTTTCTTTCCATTTCATTAAGAAAAGGATAGAATATTATATTTAAGTTTAATCCTGTCAAATTAAGATATTCCATAGACAGTTTAGGCGCGATTATCCTTACTAATATTCTATATCGGAAAGTGACTTTGTTTGTTTCTTCGTTCCGCTTTTACGTCGTAACTACTGAACTGATTGCTTTGAAATTTTGCAGACGTAAAGTTAGAAGTCCGGATTAAATAACAGGGTACTATTTATCCCGGAAAAATATTTTTTATTGATATTCCCGAGGGAAATCTAAAAACCGTGATATAAATCCACGCGTCCACATAGCGACCAAAAATATATCAATTTACTTCAGACGCGGACTAATTTGACAGGTGTAAACTAACATAATTATACAATATGTAAAGAAAACCCTGTCCGATCCGTGAAGGTATTGTCAGGTATCGATAACTGATTCTACTAATGCCCACAAAGACAGGCTAAACTTAAAAAAAAAATCCCCCTAAAAAAATTGTGGCGCCGATTCTATTGTTCACAAACTAAACAAATTTTAAGTTATGTGCATCTTTTTCTTTCCATTTCGTTAAGAAAAGGATAGAAGACAGCATTTTAGTTTAATCCTTTCAAATTAAGATACTCCATAGACAGTTCAGACGCGATTATAAACATGGCGACTAAAAATACATCAGTTTACGTCACAAATTTGACAGGTCTAACCTGACATTATATCTTCTGTCCTTTTCTTAATGTTAAAGAAAGAAAAAGATGCATTGAGCTTGAATTTAATTTAGTTTGTGAACTAGAGAATCGAGGCCATTGTCATGTACGGTATACAGCAAAACAATAGGAGGATGATAAGTAGGTTAATCTAAAATAGCATGAACGTAAAAACCTAAAACCAGTTTTAAAAACAAACTATAAATATGAAAAAATCCCTATAAAAAAACAACCTTGACATTCTAACCTTGGGTAAGTACGTAAGAATGTTTTTGATTGAATGTGGTCGCGTAAGGGACCACTTTTTCACTATAAAGTCCCTGCAGTACCCCGTCGTTTTTGCATAGGGATTTAATATGATGAATATGTAAGTACGCCACAGTAATGAGACAATGTAACAAGTATTCAAAAGTATCTTTTGGAATTTCTTTGCACTTTCATTTACGATAATTAAAACCTGAAAAAAATTAGAAAAAAAAAATAGATTAAGAAATTAGACCGCGTCCCGGTAAACGTAGCGTAGGACGCCCTTGCGCGAGATGGAGCGACGACATCAAAAAGGTGGCTTGTAGTGGCTGGCGGAGAACTGCTCAGGATCGAGCTTGTTGGCGTGCCATGGAAGAGGCCTATGTCCAGCAGTGGACGAGTAGAGGCTGATGATGAAGATGAATTAAAACCATGTTTTGAATATTAATTAATTTAATATATTAATATATACCGACAAATCACACAGATTGAGCTAGCCCCAAAGTAAGTTCGAGACTTGTGTTAAGGGATACTAACTCAACGATACTATATTTATAATAAATACATATAAAGATAAACATCCAAGACCCAGGTCAATCAGGAAAAGATCGTTTTCCATCATGACCTGGCCGGGGATCGAACCCGGGGCCTCCGCGTCGCAGGCAGGCGTGTTGACCGCTACGCCACGGAGGTCGACAAAATATCTCGCTCCTGTAACACAGGTAAGTACCACCTAAAGTTCATTTCAGATATTCTTGCGATAATTTGTTCACGCCTCCTACCAATGTATCCTAATATTCCCACACGATACAAAAAGTGTTGGTAACACGATCAAAGTAAGTGTATCAAATTTGTGTTATCGTCGTAACATACTACGACGAATTCCCAACACTTTTTGTATCGTGTGGGATTATTGGGGGAATTTATATACAAAATTTCAAAAAGATATCATGAAAAACCACAAAGTTATGAGCTTGTTATCCTACTTGGTTGTCCCAACAAAAATATGGTCCACGCTCCGTTTGTACGGGCTAGCCGGGTGCATTGACCGATGGCTGCGTAGCGCGCTCAGTAACCATACTGTAATAATTTCTAAATGGATTTGTGAAAAAATATAACATGGTGTAACAATGATTGGAATCGATTCAGTGAGCCTTGTATGAGTTTTCATTACGAGACTCGATCGTCGATATCGAGCGCGTTTGGCGCTCTGATTGGTTGAGAGATCTTACAACCTTGAAGCGGGCCAATCGATGAGTCAAACGCGCTCGATATCGAAGATCGATTCTCGTAATGAAAACTCATACTAGGCCTACATTTGCTTATTCTGAAAAAAACTATATTCAGGTTTCACCTAAATAAAAAATCAGGTTGTATACAACTTCCCAACATTAACCGTTGGTCAAGACCACGGGAGGATCCTCCCTTTCCTATGGAGGATGAGCGATTTTGCACCGTTCCTCATACCTCTAAAGTATTACTAACATAACAACAATGACCAACTCTACATACTGCACGTCACATCAGCACTATATTATATAAGCTTTGATCTAATACGTGGCTAAATCATTATTTTACGACCAACAGCAAACAAAATGTCCTCAACAATAGGCTGCATTAGCCAAACAATAGCACTGCGGACTATTGATATAATATTAAACTAAGGTAGATAAGTCACTAGCGCATTGAACTTGAAGCGTACAAAAGATTATAATTCTAATCTCTTGCCTTAGTCACTCTTGATACACTCGTAAAACACTAACACTAACAGCGCAAATGACAAACACTAGCCATCTTTTTCTTCTCTATGCTTTAAATTGCGCCCCATCTCACTCACATTGTACCAACGTGTGAAATGTACGCAGAATAAAAAATTTGCATGTGTGTGCTGCTGCTCCGATCGGCACATTTATTTCGGTTAATTTGTTAGAGCATATCATATCTGTTTAATATTATATCAATGACTGCGGACTCATAATACAACCAGTATAACACTCGTCGTTCTATACATAATAATTCTGCTAAGCGTTTCATTGTGACGACGGAATCCAACGGAATAAATGCGTAACACACTAGCTATCAGTAGCAAAGGATTTCATTTTGACATTTCAAAAGACCGAACTGTTTTGACAGGAGAATGATGATCTGTAATTTGGCTAAAACTTTGTCTATTCTATTGTTGTAGAGAAAAGGTCTAGATGTAAATATTATGCCTCTGATGATGTAAACGTAACGAAGTTACTCCTAATTTTAAATAATTAGGTGGTAGGCCATAACATCGGCTGCCGGCAGAAGTTACCACCCACCTGACAAAGTCTTGCCAACAAGCGATTCGTCATGTTCCGGAATGATGTCTGGTGTAGCCGTATGGAGGAGGGGTCTGAGCAGTTGTGTTGCGATGTGTGCCGGGTACGATGCGTCAAATGTTGTTGTGTCGGGAGTTTAGTCGTGGAGTGTCTCCACATCAATCTCCCTCTGGCGCAGCATCGTTAGTCTTGGTGTTGGGTTCAACATTGCATCCTTCTATTCGCCCAGTTTTTTTGAGCGAATAGGCCCTTAACAAACTAGCGCACTTTTCCATCAACGATTGCACCACTGCTTACCATCAGGTAGGATTGCTGTCAAGATCTAGTTTATAATCACAAAAAAGAACATGTTTTAGACAGCGAAAAATAAAATAAGCTCTTTAAAACAATTGGTCTTTAAACACAACAGCAGAGGCAAAATAATTTGAGATAGAACACGTGTCAAGGCTATTGCCTGACCCCAACGAAGGGTCCGTAGCAAGCCCGTCATGCGAAACAATTGTCCAATAAAGCAAATTGCATGTGACGTGATACCAATAGTCATCGGACGGAGGAGAAAAAATAGGATGCAAATAATATCCTGCAAAATTGGCACGCAATATGACTGAATGAGTTGGGATCTTTCCCATGGGAGCCAAGCTACACGTGAATGAATTACTATGCTAGGCAGCAGTATTTTAAGAGTTCCGTAAAAGTTAATAGAATGTCCCAAACACCTTTATAACTGAACTTTATAACCGAAACCCCAAGGAAAAATTGGTCCTTATCTGCATTATCATCATTATTAAACTTCTTATCGTCCCATTGCTAGGCACAGGTTTCCTCTCATATCTTAGTTATCTCAGCATTATCTACATATGCTACTGGAATGCATGCCTTTAAGATTTTGCTTTTAAATAAGGCATTTGTATAGACAACATTGACACTAGCGCCTTCTATAATTTCTTCAACGTTGCATTCTATTGCTACTCAAGGCTTTTAACAACCACGAACTGCTCATATTTGAATGAATTATTCAAAATCAATCTAGTGTCTTGTTATGTTCTATGTACGACAATTCCTGGTTCTGCAGTAGCATCAGCAGCATTGGGTTTTATTTTGACAGTTTAACCACATTCAGTACATACCAACAGTATGGCAACTATACCTTCTCAACGAACAGTAATAATTCACGCCTGTAAAACCAAATATGAGAGGACAATCAAGAAAATATTATAGAAAACAAGAGGACTATCCCTAATGTATTGTATACAAGTATTTTGTAAACGAACAGTCAGCTGTGCTGGGGGAGAGTTTGTTCTTCCCAGCGAGCAATAGGAAGTGATGGACTGTATTTTGTAACTTTTCGAAACGCGCTGATTCTCAGCCTAATGACTTTTGATTTGAATTGTCGCGCAGTCACACAAACACGCGCGCACACGCACGTGCATACACACACATATTATGTGCACACACACGCACAGAATACCTTCCAATTATTCTTCTTGAAATTTTTATCGGTAATAAAAAAAAATATTTTACGCATCACTTGACTTTTATTCCTCATGTATTTTCATATGTAGTATGTTGCCACCAAGAATTATTTAATGCGGCGAATTCCGAAGATAGATAGTTTTGGTTAAAATGTTGAAAAAATATCACGACTAGATACTAGATACTCGTGAGATCGTGGCATTTCATCTTCAATATTTAAGAGTACCAAATCAAGCTGATACAATACAGGAAAATTATTACTAATGCTGAAATCAACCACCACAAATTCATGTGACATACCTACATAACAGAGAATATAATTAATATAGGTTTTCCTTCCTGCCTTTGTAGAATAATTAAGGTCATATAAACCAGACTGCACAGTGCACATCCAAAATCAACACCACTATATTGTAAGAGTAAAGAAAATCAAAAACCTTCCAATGTATGCGGAACATTAGAATGATGCGAATCAACGAACAACTGACGATTGTCGTACCAATTGAAAAATTGACCTACCTGTGGCCAATCCTGGCCAAGGAGACTTAATGGAATATTCTAGTCCTTTTGAGAAACGTTTAGAGCAATATTTGATGGAAAAATCTATAGTCCATATCTATACTAATATATAAAGCTGAAGAGTTTGTTTGTTTGTATGTTTGTTTGAACGCGCTAATCTCGGGAACTACCGATCTGATTTGAAAAATTCTTTTTGCGTTGGATAACCCATTAATTCCGGAAGGTTTTAGGCTCTATAACATCACGCTGCGACCAATAGGAGCATAACTAACTCCACGCGAACGAAGTCGCTGGCGGCCGCTAGTAATATATAAAGCTGAAGGGTTTGTTTGATTGTTTGAAGGCGCTAATCTCAGGAACTTCGGGTCAGATTTGTAAAATTCTTTTTGTATGGCATAGCCCATTAATTCGGAAAGGCTTTAGGCTATATAACATGACGCTGCGGCCAATAGGAGCGGAGCATAACTAATTCCACGCGAACGAAGTCACTGGCGGCCGCTAATATTAGATAAATACCAATGGCCGGAAAGCAAAATGATACTTCAGACTATAAAAAGAATTAAGTTTAAAATAACCAACACTCATACACTACAAATTGATATAAGTCAGTCGGTCAGTAGGTTCAATAGTGTTTAAATATAAAATTGATCCTGCGGAACTAGCCAATCATTATTTATTGTTACTCTGTGACTTATATTGGCATAACTTCTTTGTATGCATTGACAGAAATTGGTTCAATACATCTAATAAATTGTATGAAATACTTTCAGTAAATGGTGTGAAGGGAAAAGATGCCTACACCCAGTAGTTAGTGATTATAGTTTTATTTTTGTATACAACGTGTAACAAAAAGGGTATATACATACCAAGGGAATGGCATCTTTAGATGATATCAAACGATATCGGAAGGGTTTCAACTCAAAATAAAATACTTAAAAAATTGGTACCAAATTTTCGGTTTCTATAGTGTTATAGAGTTTTTTCTTCTCCTTTTCATTGTTTCTGTAACTAAAGCTCCTGCCATCTCTCTTCACCACCTGAGGTTGACTGGTAGAGAATGCCTAAGGCATTAAGTCCGCCACTGTACATTTTCTTTGTGCGAAAGTATAAATAAATAAATAAATGATTAAAAGTGTGGAGGTATAAGGAGCAGCGTTTAAGGCTCACTCATCCTCCATAGAAAAGAGAGGATCCTCCGACCAGTGACCAGACTGGTTTTCTGGCGGGCCACTTATCCATCCATCTTATCAATACCATTTTTTTTTTCGGGGTGGAAATCCTCATAGGATGTCCGCCGCCCTAGGGTGGGCGACGGGGTCTGTCAGACTTTTACTGACTAAAACCACCCCGGTGTCTCTTCTATCACGAGCGCGCGTAGGGCCGCGGGAGTTCCGCAGCCCCACACTCTCGTGCTGGCCCGGTCTGCCCGGGCCTCGTCTCCGGCACGGGGTAGTGGGGTGTTAAGAGTCCGTGCACAAAATTCTCTCACTACAGTTTAGGTAAAATCGTTGCGATGTTACCTTTGTGTGCATCGTTCTAGCAGCTAGACGCACACGCGCGTAAATATCGAGCTTAGTGAACGCTTAAACATTTTTGATCCTTTAGAAGATATTATTCTAAATTATATAAAGTATGATTTGTGAATAGTCTGAAACGAGTGCACATTGTATATTTATCACAATTTAGATGAATATTGATACATTTTGAAATTAAAAAAATATGGTGTAATGATAGTTTATTACATAGGCAATTTAAGAAATAAAAACATATACGGTAAAATGAAATATTAGAATAAGTAATCAGTTTAATTTAATATTCTTCTTTAATATAATATTATCTAGAAATCTAAAATAAATAAATATATACTGACAAATCACACAGATTGAGCTAGCCCCAAAGTAAGTTCGAGACTTGTGATATGGGATACTATATTTATAAGAAATACATATATAGATAAACATTCAAGACCCAGGTCAATCAGGAAAAGATCGTTTTTCATCATGACATGGCCGGGGATCGAACCCGGGGCCTCCGCGTCGCAGGCAGGCGTGTTGACCGCTGCGCCACGGAGGTCGACAGAAAACAAAAAAAAAAACAATCTAAAAACCCTAAACAATCTAAAATCTATTAACAAAATTTTAGGGTTAACATAATTATTACGCGATAATATATCGACGCTTGAAAGACAATCATATCTAAGCGACAAAAATTCGTAAATTGAGTTATATACAATTATACACCAAACGACGCAGAAAAATCTGGCGGTTCGAATGGTGTATATAACTCAATTTACGAACTTTTGTTGCTTAGATATGATTTCTAGGGTCATCACGAATCGTCTCGCTCGCAGGTTCGACGACTTCCAGCCTCCCGAACAAGCAGGCTTCCGAAAAGGTTTTAGCACCATAGACCACATTCATACGCTGCGGCAAGTTATACAGAAGTCCGAGGAGTATAACAAACCACTATGCTGGCGTTTGTGGACTATGAGAAGGCCTTCGATTCGATTGAGACTTGGGCGGTGCTACAGTCTCTCCAGCGGTGCCAAATTGACCATCGATACATTGAGGTGATAAAGTGTTTGTACAAAAACGCCACCATGTCAGTCCGTTTCCAGGATCAGGACTCGAAACCGATCCAACTGCAGCGTGGAGTGAGACAAGGAGATGTCATATCTCCTAAATTGTTCACTGCTGCGTTGGAAGATGTCTTCAAGCTCCTGGACTGGAAAGGACTTGGCGTCAACATCAACGGCGAGTACATCACTAATCTCCGTTTCGCAGATGATATCGTGGTCATGGCTGAGACCCTGGAAGACTTCGGCAAAATGCTCAATGACCTCAGCAGAGCTTCCCAACAAGTGGGTCTAAAAATGAACATGGATAAGACGAAGATCATGTCGAACTCTCATGTCGCACCCACTCCAATTGTAGTTGGTTGCTCTGCACTCGAAGTTGTTGACGAGTATGTATACCTGGGACAAACAGTCCAACTAGGTAGGTTCAACCTCGAGAAAGAGGTCATCATCATCATCCCAGCGTTATTCCCAGTCGCATCCGAAGCCTTTTTCAGCTTTGGAGTCTGGGGTCCGCTTTACCAGTCCAACTGCTGATATGGCTAAACTTCGACATTTTCTGTGAAGCGACTGCCGTCTGACCTCCACAACCCGAAGGCGACATCGAAGCATTACAGTTAGACCAATTGTTGAACTTTTGAGGGCTCCAACTACCCGTAACGACTGCCACTAGATGTTCGTATGGCAACCGGGACCAACGGCTTAACGTGCTTTCCGAGGCACGACCAGACCAGTGCAAATATTCATATTCATGCATACAAATACTTGCACTGTGCGGGGATCGAACCCGTGCCACCCTGCGCAGCGGCCGCGTCCGCTACCGCTACGCCACGGAGGCTGTCAACTGCACCTGTTTAGGATAAAACGTCTGGGTACCAAGCACCATTGAAGCACCGGGGCTTTGCAAGCATTATATGGTTGCAGAGACTTTATTAAACAGCACCTGTAAGATTGCCGATCGATACTTCGAGAAAGAGGTGTCTCGGTGAATCCAGCTCGGTTGGGCAGCGTTCGGAAAGCTACGCTACATCTTCTCGTCGTCCAAAATACAACAGTGTCTCAAGACTAAAGTCTTTGACCAGTGTGTGTTGCCAGTGATGACTTACGGAACTGAAACGTGGTCGCTCACAATGGGCCTCATACGAAGGCTCAGAGTCACACAAAGGGCAATGAAAAGAGCGCTAGGAGTTTCTGTGCGTGATCGAATCAGAAATGAGGAGATCGCAGAAGAACCAAAGTCACCGACATAGCTCTGCGAGTCGCTAAACTTAAGTGGCAGTGGGCAGGGCACATTGCTCGTAGAACCGATGGCCGATGGGGCAGTAAGGTTCTGGAGTGGCGGCCACGTACTGGAAGACGCAGCGTAGGGAGGCCCCCAACAAGGTGGACCGATGACCTGGTGAAGGTCGCGGGAAGCCGATGGATGCGGGCAGCACAAGACCGGTCAGCGTGGAAAGCCTTGGGGGAGGCCTTTGTCCAGCATTGGACATCTATAGGCTGAAGAAGAAGAAGAAGATATGATTGCCTTTCAAGCGTCGATATCTATGTCCTACCTACTGTAGTAAGTATATAAAAATAAATTAATTTTCCTTTTGAGTTTTTGCAATAACTAAATAATTAGTTTATGGATACCAATATTAAAGTGTAGTGTAAGTACCTACATATACAATATCATAATCATCTGCCTAGCCTTTTTCCCAACTATGTTCGGACCGGCTTCCAGTCTAACCGGATGCAGCATTTAGGATTACGATAGATACCTCCAGTTAGACAGATTTCCAGTATTTAGGTAAACGATATATAAAACAAAAACATGTTTAAAATATTATTTAACAAAGAATTTTAAAGCAACCGTAAGAATACCTTAAAGAAATCTCTTAGATGAACTTCAGGACCTAGCTGCCGGCATTAGCCTCCTATTATTTGAAAATGAAGTGTCTCGTAGAGGCATTGAACGAGATTTTCTTGGATCGACAATTTCGGGCAATAGGCAAAAGTTGGTTTTTCGTCTGTGCAGTAATAGTTTTCGCATTGTGAATGGTCTCCATAAATATGTTGTGGGCTGTTGATAATGTCTTTTTGTAAGTTTTTGATTTGCTCAGTAAATGGAACATTTTGAGTTCCTCGGAATCTTACTGCTGCTTTCACAGCAATTCGTAATCGGTTCACTCGATCAGAATGTAGTAGCTTGCGTTCGTTTAATGGGATGGACGTATCTTTCATCAAACTTAAATTTTTCCCATTATAATTGCGCATTAAGTGATTGGAACACTCCACTTTTTCGACCGTAACGTTTGAATATGGCCTGCTTTCCAATATGTTTTTATACACACTTGAGTCACCATCAGCAATAAGTTTTGCATACACCAAATTATGTGTTTTCACAGATTCTCTAAATCCCTCAACGATTATTGATTTCTCCATACTAGTGGAAGAGCCAGTATGATTTTTATTACACCGGTGTTTCAGGGGTGTTATATTTTTATTAGCTGCACGGGAACATGTAACACAGTATTTATTTTTAATACCAACATGTAATAATTTGCCACTTTTTACCCCTATTATAGCCCCAACGCCTGCTGCGGAAGAAAAAATTGTTTTATATGAACGTTTTCCCCAAGCAGCATCAGCTGTTACGGCTATAGTTGGTATACCTGATGGACTTACATTGCCACTTTCGAGAGCTATAGAAGCCTCTTACTTACCAGCTTCTATCATTGTGGCTTCGGCTGTAGTTTTCCACCAGTTAAATAAATTGACGTGACATTTTTCATAAATGGATTTATTCATAAGTGGTCAATCTATGGAAGCAGCTAGCTCATTTAAGTTGGTTCGACCACATCCGATACTTATAACTCCCGAAACAGCGCTTTGGTTAACGTCCAGTTTGTTTGTTTTAATTTGACACGTCTTTAGCAGGAATTGACTTCCACACATTGCACATGACAATGAAAATGTTGAACAAAACCCTTGCAACTTTTCTTCAATTATAACGAGGTTTGATGCATTGCATCCAAATTTTGAATTGTGACTTAATATGTTAATAAATTGGTCAAAAAAATACTGAAAATCAACTACTCTTCGTCCTTCTATAACCAACAACGAAACTGGTGACTGCTGAAACAACAAAAATTCAAACTTATGTGTGTTTCTGGTGAATTAAATTAATTATTATTACTTAATGTTGTGATGGTGGCGGTGGAATAAAACCAACGATGATGACAGATAGGGGTTTATTTACTTTACTTCAAACACTTGACAGATTTTAGCAAACAAAGTTACACTGAGGCGAAACCTATTTGTGGTTCTAGGGATGGACTGCGGGGCTATCCTATCCCTTTACCTCCTAGCTAGGCAATTCCTGAGGGCGACGGGGCCTCCGCTCAGGGCAAGCTTGACTTATGACAACAGTGGTGACTGCGGCGCTATCGACCACTGCGCCTCCTAAGTAGCGAGTGCGCTCGGTCCTCCATGAGTGACCGATTATATAGTCGGTTTGACGACAGTAGTGTGTGTCTTCATCATCTAATGCTTGTATGTGGTTGTGAGTATCATCTTCACACGTTGCATGATAATTGTCGCTAGTAGTCTGTTGTGTTTTACTCAGATGGCATAGTGTTGTGCACACAGTCAGGTAGATGGCGTAAGTAGTCGTGTTACAATGTGCATTAAATGCAGCATAGTTAGTACATCCAGTACATACCTTGTTTGACTCAATTTCAAAGACATCGCTTGAAAATAAATTTGTTGCCAAACAACTAATAATAATTAATGATATAGGTATTGTTCCTGTTTATTATAGTCTAAGTATATGATGTAAATATATTATAAATGTTTCTTTAATAGTTATTCTGACTTTATGTATGTAATGTTTTTTTTTTTTGTTTTGTATAATTTATTCTTACTTATAGCACTGAATTGGAATGCTCTGTAATAGTGCTATAATTGTATGTTTCTAAATAAATAACTTACTTCCTTTGGATTATTTTCTTTACTCTGCAATAAATAGCATATGAATATATAAAAAAAAACAGTAACAAGCTGTATTTGATTGAAAGACTTGTGAAATAAAATTAATAAATAATTGTAGGTTATTGTGGTATTGGTGGTTGTAGGTTATGGTTGGTTTGGAAGTAAAAAGGGGAGGCCTTTGCCCAGAAGAGGGAGACACAGTAGGCTATTAAAAAAAATGAGATAGCAGAAACGTACTGTGCCTACATCAACTTCGACACTCATAGTAGATGACGAAGTGGTATCCAGTTGATTAAAAGTACGTTCTTTAAGCACTTGTCTGGCTCTTGCCATTCCCTCTCTATTCCTCTTTCTTTTATTGATACATTGGTAATGTGCTCCCTTGTTTCGCCCCATTATCTTAAAAAAAAAAATGAGTTTAGGTATAACAAAAGCATTATGTGAATTGACTTTAATAGAGAACTAAAAAACCCAAGATATTTTTAAATTGGTTCACAAATTGGTTTACCATCAACGATTGCGTCACTGCTTACCATCAGGCAGGATTGCGGTCAAGCGCTAGTTTATAATATATATAAAAAAAAAAAAACAAATGATGGAAAAATCTACGAACTCAAAAAAAATATACTCCTTCATTTTTAAAGTCGGTTAAAAATTAGTTAAAGCAATCCAAGGGATAAGTCGTAAATATCCTAATATAATTCACAACTAATATAATATTACTAAGAAAGAAAAATAATTAAAGGATCAAGTTGTGGTAGTCGCAGTACATTTTTTACATAAACCTACGTAAACCTCGCGAGCTCTTGGCGACACAAAGTGATACGTCCTCTCTTTGCGCTAGCCGTGTTACCACTGAGCCGGCGGCGTTTGCGCGCTCGTAAATATAGTAGATTTTGACATTGATTTTCATGATGAAAAAATTTTTTTTTTAGAAAATAAACTTTTGTTTCTATTATAAAAATACCTTAAAATTAATGAGGCATTTTTTAATTTTTAAAAAAAGTTGCTTTATTATAGAAAAAACATACTTGTTTGCCTGCAGTTTTCCCTTGAATTTCTTAATTTCTGTCTTCTTTTTTGGCTGAATTATGAAATAAACTCGAAAAAGTGGTCAAGCTAGCACCAAGATAATTATATGCTGATGTGAATAGTACTTTTTTATGGGCAAAATCGCTTGTAGTTTCTTCAGAAACTATGGTCAAACTTCACTCGAACGTGAAATTTGAGAAAAAGAGTATTGGAAATTGTAGATTTACTACTAATTATGAAGTTTCTTGAAAAAAGTAGTCAAGCTAGCACCTAGATGAAGAGTTGTACTATCCATATCATACATAATTTTACTAATATTATGTAACATATTCTCACAATCATGGAACAAAATTGATCAAAATGAGCAGATTAACAGGACGGACCCTTAAGTTACCCCGTGCATCGCCTCAGAGGCGCGCGCTGACACTCGCGCGCGCCTCCGCCTCGGGGTCCATCGAATAGGGGGCGGGGACTTCCCCATGTCCCTCGCCCCTGGATCTTATTACCAACCACAACTATTAAATATGGATCATCACTCATCGCACCAGTCTTTCCACGACTGTTATACGTACCTATACTTCACAGAATGGTTACCAAGTAATACTTCAAATCGTTTTGATATAAGAGAAGTCATTTCAATTTAGTGCTCTAAAGATAGATCAAAGGACCAATTATGACTTACTAGCCCGCGTGGAATTCGGTTATAGGTACCGTGTTTTTTTAGATTCCACATTTTCGGGGATTAATTATTGTGAAGCTAGAAGATATTAAATATTAGTTTTCCCTCGGGAATATCAATTTTTCCGTGATAAAAAGTACCCTATTATTTAATCCGGACTTCTAACTTTACGTTTGCAAAATTTCAAAGTAATCCGTTCAGTAGTTACGCCTTGAAAGTGGAACAAACAAACAAATAAACCCATTTTCCGATTTATAATATTAAGCAAGGATGAAAAAAGCATGGTATTATGAAAACATTCATTGACGTTCCTTCTCTGTATGAGAGGAGACCTGTGCCCAGCAGTGGGACGATAAAAAGGTTGTTGATGATAATGATTCATTGACGACGGAATTCAGCAGCTGCATCAATCAACAGCTTCTTTTTTTCACCTTTAATCAGATACCTACTATAAAAAACACTTAATAAAAAAAGAATATTGTCTAGTAACATGTCGAACTTACCTGTAAGTGTTTGTTATATTTATCTATTATTAAAACAACATGTTTATCATTGTAAGAATTTTTTTTTTAATTATTTTAAACTACTGCTTGACTGCAATCCCGCCTGATGGTAAGCAGTGAAGCAATCGTTCATAGTAAAGCGCAATAGTTTATTAAGCCTATTCACTTAAAAGACTAAGGAATAGGAAGGGTGACTGGATGACGGCAGTTGAGCGAGGTGATGCAATGTTAAACCCAAGACCAACACGACCAAACGAAGCTGCGATAGAGGGAGATTGATTTGGAGACTCTCCACGACCAAACTCCCGACACAACAACATTTGGCGCATCGTACCCGCCACACATCGCAACACAACTGCTCAGACCCGTCCTCCGTACGGCTTCACCAGACATCATGCCGGAACACGACGAATCGCTTGGCGGCAAGACTTTGTCTGGTGTGTGGTAACTTCTGCCGGCAGCCGATGTTATGGCCTACCACCGAGAAAACCCAATTAATATAAACAAACGTTGGTAAATCTAAATAAATAATAACAGTTGTCATTCTACAAAAATAGTGCGCACGAGAGGCTTGTTTACTACGTTAGCCATAATTGTGCACAAGTACAGTTGCACTTGTTTGACGTATTCAATTGTTTCACGTGACGGCCCCACCCACGGGAAGACGTCAGGGAACCAGCGTACCACGTCCCATGACACCATCTATCTGGCTGAATTCCAACAGATCTCACAGTCACACCCTCCAGGAATTACGTCAGTTAATTATAGTGTTCTTCGATGTCACCTTCGGGTTGTGGAGGTCAGACGGCAGTCGCTTTACGGAAAATGTCGAAGTTTAGCCAAAAACAGCAGTTAGATTGGTAAAGCGGACCACGCTGAAAAAGCTATGTATGCGACTGGGATTAACGCTGAGATGATGATGAATTATAGTGTTGATTGATTTGCGGAGTACAAATTGTGATAAAAGGTGAGGTATTTATTGTTGTAAGGGTAGGTAGGAGATTATGTATGGAAAGTATGCTTAATATTGTACAATATCACGTAACATTTCAACTGTCCTAGCTGTGACATCCCGACCCGTAATGGAGAACACTCCCTTTTCAAGGACGTCGGGTTCCCAACATTGGGGAAGATATGGGCTGATATCACTGTTATTTCCTTCAATGTGCCACCAACTCAAATCTATATAAATATATAAAGCTGAAGAGTTTGTTTGTATGTTTGTTTGTTTGAACGCGCTAATCTCAGGAGCTACTGGTCCGATTTGAAAAAATCTTTTTTCGTTGGATAGCCCATTAATCCAGGCAGGCTTTAGGCTACATAACATCACGCTACGACTAATAGGAGCGGAGCATAACTAACTCCACGCGAACGAAGTCGTTGGCGGCCGCTAGTGTTATTATAACGCTGATTTTTATTCGAATATTTAGGTTTAGGTTTTCATTCAAAGGTTTGGAACCAAAGGGCCAACTAATCAGGCTAGTTGATCAGTTGTTTAAAAAGTGTTTATTTAACTAAGGATCCTTATACAGGGAGGACATATTCAATTTTAGTTTTCTCAGAAAAACGATACAAATGCATATTCGCAACAGGAAAACTATTTTAAGGTTCGTTTGTCGTGATTGGCACTGCGTGTGATTATTTATTAAAGTTGCAATTATAACAGTAAAATTATTTTACACTTAATAATACCTAAACATTTCATAAGTAAAACCACACACTTTTTACAAACTTTTTTTATAAACCTAAATATGGGGATGTCGTGTCCTAGCCAATTATAATCAAATAAACAGCACGAACACGCAATTTGTTTACGATTGAATGAATGAATCGGAACGGAGGACTACGTTAACATACCATCGATCTAATATTTATATTTTTGGCAGTCTTTCCTGGCATTGGTCGGAATCTTCGTCAGGCGCTTGTACTCATCATGCCTGAACAGGGAGAGTGAAGACTTTTCAGAGATAGATATTGTGGGTCGATGACTTTGTGAAGGTCGATGATACGGGCTCGCAACTGTTTTGACCTCAATATGAAACGAAATTGGCATATTATGTGATGGCGGCAGATTGGCAAGACTCTGGTGTCAATTTGCGCTTGTTATAAATTAACCATCATTTTATTTGGGTAGACGCAATAGGTAACTTTCTTCTAAACTTCTCTATTAGAATTCATCTCCATAGTCACCTCCTTCCTACCTATATTATCATCGTTCATTCGTTGGTCTTCCAATTCCATACTTAAAACACATCTCACAACATTTTCCGCATTTCATTTTAAAATACTAATAATACAATGTCGTGGTGGCCTAGTGGTTAAAACACCAGCCTTTCAAATATGAGTGCGCGGGTTCGATTCCAGGTCAGGCAAATACCAATGTAACTTTTCTAAAGTTATATGTATTTTCTAAGTATATCTTAGACACCAATGACTGAAGGTGAAGGAAAACATCTTGAGGAAACCTGGACTTTAAGTCTGAAATCGCCAACCCGCATTGAGCAAGCGTGGTGATTACGCTCAATCCTTCTCTGTATGAGAGGAGACCTGTGCCCAGCAGTGGGACGATAAAAGGTTGATGATAATGATGATTTTAAAATACTATGTATACAAAATTTTCCTTCACTACAAAAATACATATGTATAGGTACACATTTTTCCTTCACTACTTTAATTGTATAATATCTATCTGTAATTATATATCTAAGTGTTTAAATATACACAAATTATACGTATACATGATAGGTTTATAATTTTAAACTATAATGGATAAGCATCATAGGTATAAATCGAGCCACAGTGACTCAGTACCAGAGCGTAAAACAAGGTAAACAGTCAGACGATGATAGACAGATTACTGAGTAAATAGTCTGGCTTCCGCTTCGATGTGTTAATATCTTATATACTTACATTATATTATACGAACATCATTCTTCATACCGTAGAAGATATAAAAAGATGGATTTGTTGAGTATTCGGAAGGCGGAAAGAGGATAGCGTTGTAGACGTATCAGTCTCTACACATTACTAAAATATTTGGAGTTTTTATAAAACTGTACTCAATATTTGTACAACCGATAACGTTCCAAGAGAAAAGAGTTTTGGGAGACATTTTTTAGGCACGATGCCACAGATTTTTTGTAATGAAAACTATGGAAATTTTTCTATAAGAATCGCGCTGCGCCGTCGTGTCGCGCCTGTCCATAGGAGCCTTAACACTGAAATCTTCTCGTGCTAAAAACAACCACTCCGCCTACTTGACTAGAATAGAATACTGTTTTATTATGTACGCCATATAAATTAGAGAACACAAATAGAAAGATATTTCAAAGAGAGATACAATGGGCGATCTTATCGCTAAGAACGCTCTTTTACAACATTTTATTGGCTATTTTTATTATTTCCCAATCTTTTCATAACAACAAAAAACGAATTCACCGATTTTGGGAATTCCGGAAAATTCCTATCATTTTAGCTACAGCTAAAAGCTATTTTTACTATTCGTCTATTCTTGGAAGACCTTGTCGCCTACGATTTGTTTGAGGATAGATACTAATTACAACATCAATTTGGCAATATTTCTAAAGCAAAATGTTACATCTTGTGGCCCTCCCAGAACTTTGTTTTGATTTGCAAAATGTTTTTGTGATCAATTTTTAGCTTACCATAAGATGATAATTTTATTATTTTTTGTACTATATACATAACTGTTAGTTAAAAATAACCATTAGATAAAATGACAATTGATCTGGTTTGCAAAAATATAATCATTAGTTAATATTTTCGATATAGCCCGAAGAATTGCAACACTAAAGTGGCAGTGGGCCGGGTACATGGCCCGTGGCGACCACACACCGGAAGACGCAGCGTGGGTAGACCCCCGACAAGGTGGACCGACGACCTGGTGAAGGTCGCGGGAAACCGCTGGATGCGGGACGCAGGCGCAGGACCGGTCGTCGTAGAGACCCTTGGGGAAGACCTATGTCCAGCAGTGGACGTCTTTCGGCTGAAATGATGATGATGATGACTAATTTTAACAATTGGTTGATTTTAACTGCAGACTCGGCCCTAAGGCATGCCTTCCACAACGCTACTAAGTTTGTTAAATCAATAAGAAGCCAGAAAGTCAGAGCACTAGTTTTCCAATGACGGCACAACACGATTTAAAGCCTAAGCAAACCTATGCAAGGGTCATTCAAACGTATTGATAGAGAAACACGACTTAAATTGCTATGCTTTAAAATGATGCTATGGCATTGAAAAACCTCTTTAAAGCCATACTGCAGCCTAATCGGCGAACACACTTTTGTCAAATGATTGCGACTAATTGGGATCGTTTGGACCGCAGTTGATATAATTTTAGTGTAAAATAATATCAACTGCGGTCCAAAAGATTATTTGACAAAAATGTGTTCGCCGATTGGGCTTCTGATCTGGGCAGGATTTTAGGCGATTATCACACTGCACCGGACACCGCTCCTTATCTGAAGACCGCACGGAAATGCGATGTCTGTATTCTGTATTTACGTTTGTTATACCCTGCAGTTTAGGTATCAGTATTCTACACTAAGTCATAGCTATAAACCCTACACCGAAGCGTAGTGCAAAATCGCCTAAGTAACTTCCTATTATTCCTACTAGTTCCTAAGAAATTGCCAAAAAAACCTGGTGATATTTAGGAAAATTTATTTTCATGTAGTAGAGGGGTGTGGAGTTTTAAATTAATAATAATAATATTAATAATATTTATTTATTTGCATAAACATGTGTGTACATACAGAAATTATTATTCGTATATGTAGGATGAAAAAATATAAATTGGCTCTACATGTTTGCCATTTGACAAGGCATGCAAATATTAAAAATAATAAAAAATTACTAATTGAAATAATATTTACATTAAAATTGTTCAATCACATCACAAAAAAGAAAAAAAGCAAAGTCATTAATAATAATAATTTTAACAATTTTCTAAACAACTGAAATTGAACCATTACAAAAATATAAAAAAAAAAAATATTATGAATTTTGGAAAATTGAAACATTACTAGGTATATCAAAACTGATCAACGAATTTATATAATACAAAAACCTTAGTGTATAAATTGGTAAACCTTATCATCTAGAAAGTCAGTAAGAGAATAGTAAGCCTTTTTATTAGAAATTCCATGAGTTTATTTTTAAATATTTTCTGGTCAATTACGTCTTTTAAATTATTAGGCAGTTTATTGAACAATTTTGGTGCCATACCAAGAAAGCTTTTTGAATACAATGTAGTTTTGTGTGGCTGAAGGACAAGTGTGTTTGGATGGCGTTTAGAACGAAGTGTTTTATAGAGATGGATATTTTTTTTAACAAACATTATTGTTTCGAAAATATACAGGCATGGTAAGGTCAATATTTTTAATTTTGTAAAGGGTAGTCAGATACCTAGGAAATGCCGAACTCCTCTAATTAAAAAAAATATCTTGTAAACTTTATACACACCATAAACCTACTTCATCATCATCAGCCTCTACTCGTCCACTGCTGGACATAGGCCTTTTCCATGGCACGCCAACAAGCTCGATTCTGAGCAGTTCTCCGCCAGCCACTACCAGCCACCTTTTTGATGTCGTCGCTCCATCTCGTCCAAGGGCGTCCTACGCTACGTTTGCCGAGACGCGGTCTCCACTCGAGGACTCGCTTACCCCAACGGTTGTCGGCATATGTGACCAGTCCATTGCCACTAAACCTTAAATTAAATTAGGCGGTTTGTGATTGATTTGAGTTTATAAGAGGTTACTTCCGAATAACAATGGGCAGTTAGACGCGACGCGATCCCGCTAGAACAATTTTCATAAAATTTCCAGAAAGAGATGCGTCTCCCCTGTCTGAGCGTTGTCACTTTTCGGATTATCCATAAGTGCTTGCAGGAAAGGGATCTGTTTACCAAGATAATTAGCTCATTAATAACAGCATTATTCCATTACTAGATTACAATAATTAGCGATATCTAAAAAGGCGTGTCTGTTTGATAAACATGTGATTCGCTAATTACTAATTATCAATCCTTATCAGCCTACTCATTTGTAACGTCACGACTCACGAGATTCAGGCATTCTGCTAATCTGTGCAACCTTTGTGGAAGCTAGGTTTCTACTATGTTATCAGTGTAAGAGTCAAAGGTATATGTTTACATCAATTTATTATTTACTGCGGAAATTGTTCAGTTTTCATGTAAGTACATAGATAGGTATGAACTTTGTACCGAAGGACCAGCCCGCTCTGTAGCGTGGTGATATCACCAAGTAAAGACTAGCTTCTACCTGCACCTTCGTTTGCGTGTAATTTTATCCTAACTTTCACAGTTAAATAGGTTACGCAATGAATGTTGTTGATCTGTCAAAATATTATGACATTGCTACTGACAATGTGTAACGCTTCGTGTCTCGGAAAGCACGTTAAGCCGTTGTTCCCGGTTACCATACGAACATCTAGTGGCAGTCGTTGCGGCAGTTTTGCATCCCTCAAAAGTCCAACAATTGGTCTAACTGCAATGCTTCGATATCGCCTTCGTGTTGTGGAGGTCAGACGGCAGTCGCTTCATGGAAAATATCGAAGTTTAGCCAAAATCAGCAGTTAGACTGGTAAAGCGGACCCCAGACTCCAAAGCTGAAAATAGCTTCGAATGCGACTGGGATCAACGCTGAGATGATGATGAGTGTGTAATGCAATTAGCTCGTAGATTGCATTAATTTACCAATTATACCATCACAGTTCGAGAATGATTTTATTCTCAAACTGTGATCGTTTAATTGGTAGGCAGACAGTAGAAGCCAAGAACCCATAGAAGTCCACTTTATATGAAGATTGAAGAATGGTATCAAAGGCAAGGTTATACTTAAAGCAATGCCTTTTGAATTAACTACTTTCACTGCTCAAGGCTAACTATTTGCAACAAATGTGTGTTAAAGATTGAGTTCGCATTTCTGTTATGTAGTGGGTTTGAGTGGAATTGACTGATTTATTTTTGTTTTTGGTTATATCAAATAATCTACAGACTTTTGGAACTAATTCACGAATTCCGGATATAAGACCAAAATTTTACAATGTACTGGGTTCAAAACAGATTGAATAAAGCATAAGCTGACACAAATATAGACAAAAAGTCTTGAATAAAAAAGACTGCGGTTCGTAGACAAAAACTCCACGCAGGTAGCGCGTGGCTTGGTCTTATACACTAAAACGGAGGGTCATTGACTTTTTCACCTACCGTATACAAATACCGTTTTAAAATCCGAAGTGATCACATGATTGGTCAGTACAAGCTTAATAGGATGTAGGTGTACAGCCGGAGGGACTTGTGTCATTAATTAAATGAAAATTAATTTAATTTTTGCAAGTAGGTTTAGTGGCAATGGACTGGTCACATATGCCGACAACCGTTGGGGTAAGCGAGTCCTCGAGTGGAGACCGCGTCTCGGCAAACGTAGCGTAGGACGCCCTTGGACGAGATGGAGCGACGACATCAAAAAGGTGGCTGGTAGTGGCTGGCGGAGAACTGCTCAGAATCGAGCTTGTTGGCGTGCCATGGAAAAGGCCTATGTCCAGCAGTGGACGAGTAGAGGCTGATGATGATGAAGTAGGTTTATGGTGTGTATAAAGTTTACAAGATATTTTTTTTAATTAGAGGAGTTCGGCATTTCCTAGGTATCTGACTACCCTAAGAAGAAAGGCCAAAATAAACTCAGACATCAGTCTCTTTTAAGCTCCAGACATAATCTTGGTCTGATCAAATGAAGGTCGCGGTTGATCGGTGGTAGGCCATAACATCGGGTACCGGCTGAAGTTACCACCCACCAGACAAAGTCTTGCCGCCAAGCGATTCGTCGTGTTCCGGCATGATGTCTGGTGAAGCCGTACGGAGGACGGGTCTGAGCAGTTGTGTTGCGATGTGTACGGGGTACAATGCGCGAAATGTTGTTGTGTTGAAAGTTTGGTCGTGGAAGGTCTCCAGATCAATCTCCCTCTGGCGCAGCATCGTCGAGTTTAACATTGCATCGCCTCGCTCAACTGTCGTCTTCTATTCTATTCACTCAGATTTTTGCGTAGTGAGCAGGCTCTTAATAAACTAGCGCTCTTTACCATCAACGATTGCATCACTGCTTACCATCAGATGGGATTGCGGTGAAGCACTAGTTCATAATTATAAAAAAAACATACAGAATCGATGCCTGAAATGGTCAGACAGAACCACAGGTTGAGAGGACCCGTCCAGTCAGTGGATTGTTTAATAATAATAATAATAATAATATATTTTGTTTTTTTTTTTTTTTTTTTTTGTGCTGACGACAGCAGGTTAAGCTAACCGAAACTGTCAAAGTATTCCCAATCAACCTTGAGCCTTGATGCTTTAGCGATAAAGATGTCCTGTCGTCTGTACATAACAAGATACCTCAGTGCATCAGAAAGCACGTTAAGCCTCGTTGCTCAACGTCTATCTGCAAGGACGTGTTTTTGATGGGTGGGTGATCTGTATGTTCATAAAAATATCTCGAATTTTAAGAAGATAAGCGATATTCATAATATAAATACTAGGAACAAACACAATCTTGCTTTACATCACACTCGTCTCCACAGAGTAGGCAACTCGTTCATGGGTCAATGTATACACTTTTACAACAAGCTTCCCATGGACGTTCGAAACTTACCCATTAAACGATTTAAGAACCATATAAAGGCCAAACTTTGCAAAAAGGGGTATTATAAAATCACAGATTATTTAGAAGACAAAAAAGCTTGGGACTGAGCTGCTCGCTCTGTTAAGCATTGTTAATTGTTATTAAGCAATATGCGTAATTATAAGGTAAATTATTGTAAACATTTTCATTTTTAATGTCTGGACTTGAAAAAAGACGATGAATCCTGAGTTTGTTTCGGCTATTTCTTCTCAGAGGTAGTCAGTTAGGAAATGCCGGCTACATCTAGTTAAAAAAATAAAATAAAAAATAAACATGACGTGTAAAAGTGATCAGTGATCCTACTTGCTTAATAAACGATTTCATTTCATTTCATTTCACATCATCTCAGCCACATGAAGTCCACTGCTGGACACAGGCCTCTCCCAAGGATTTCGAAAAAAAAAAACGGTTGGACGCGGCATCCAGCGCTTCTAGTACAGTCAATCTGCAATTTGAGCTCCGAAAAATGACAAACCGGAATTTGACTCGATGAATCGTTAGAGGGGCAAGTAATAAACTTAATGTTAGATTTCCGAAGTCCCTCCTCCTGCTGTTTTTGAGAAAATCCAAAAATATTTTGAAATTGATTTATCTCAGCAACTATAAGGGCTAGCGACCTTTTTTTTTTTAAACTGTTAAGGACACTTAGGACTACATTTTCTTTCATTGAAGTGACATCATCCGACTTAAACTGCAAAAGCTAGATGGCGCTAAAGTTTGAAAAAATTGGTTTTTTGCCATTTTCATTATGAAATAACAATTTTTTTGCAATAATGTAAATGAGAAAGTTGTTTGTCACAAAATTAGCTACAACTTTTGTTTAAAACATTTTTTCGTAAAACTTACCGTTTCCGAGCTGAAGCTTGTTGAAGTGTACAAATCGTACATTATGTGCCTTGCTGTAGGGTGTTTGTCATACAATTCATGGATAGATCAGTGAATTGAAATGTTTACATAATTTTCAATTTTTAAACTTTTAAAACTTTTTTAAACAATGGATTTTTTTTCAAATAACAAAAAAGCTGTTTTAGTACAGCTTATTGTAAGCGGTTTCACATACAATATGTAACAGTAACAGGATATATAAAATCACATTTTAGTAATGCAAACAATCAAAATTTAAAAATATATAATCAAATTTACAATCAGCTTTCACTTTGACGAATTTGTAAATATTTTTTATTAACTTTTTGATATTTGTTATTGACAAAAACCGGTCCATTGTCCAAACTATGCCCACGTATTCGGAGAAAGTGACAAAAGAACCGTTGTTCTGCTCACTGCACTTCTTCACCTATACAGCTCGGAAACGGTAAGTTTTACGAAAAAATGTTTTAAACAAAAGTTGTAGCTAATTTTGTAACAAACAACTTTCTCATTTACATTATTGCAAAAAAATTGTTATTTCATAATGAAAATGGCAAAAAACCAATTTTTTCAAACTTTAGCGCCATCTAGCTTTTGCAGTTTAAGTCGGATGATGTCACTTCAATGAAAGAAAATGTAGTCCTAAGTGTCCTTAACAGTTTAAAAAAAAAAAAGGTCGCTAGCCCTTATAGTTGCTGAGATAAATCAATTTCAAAATATTTTTGGATTTTCTCAAAAACAGCAGGAGGAGGGACTTCGGAAATCTAACATTAAGTTTATTACTTGCCCCTCTAACGATTCATCGAGTCAAATTCCGGTTTGTCATTTTTCGGAGCGCACGGCTTTTTTTTCGACATATTGACTGTACTATTCCCTGAGATTTTGGTCAGGTCATCCGACCACCTAGTTTATAAGGGTACAAATTATCCAAATATTATGCGTTTGACTGCCACCACGGTCACCGGTGTACTCTTGACCGGTGTTGTCGGTCGTCTGGCAGTCATGTTATTAAAAATGAGACATGATATAGGCAGATGATATAGGAATGATAGCACAGCAATCTCAAATACTAGATTAGTAAAGATTAGAGAAGATATTTAACTAGCTGTTCCCCGCGACTTCGTCCACGTGCACTTCAGTTTACAGGAGCTCAGTTGATATAAAATAAGCGCCTGTTGAAATAATGGGAGCAATATGTACGCCCGCGTTCACTCCCGTTTTCGCAACATTTTTTGTTACTGCTCTGCTCCTATTAGTCATAGCGGGATGTTATATAGCCTATGTCCTATCTCAGGGTCTAGACTATCTGTGTACCAAATTTCATTACAATCTGATCAGTAGTTTTGAGTGAAAGCCAGACAGACAGATATAATTTCGCATTTATAATATTAGTATGGATTTAATAATAGAATTTTGTAGTTTCCGGTAGATTGAGTTGCTGGCGTCTGTACTAGCACAGCTAAGTATCATTTCCAGACGTTGAAACCATGAAAGCTAATGAAAGCACTACCACGTCTGAGTAATAAAGTAATTTATTTTAGTAGGTATTCAGATATTTTTGCCACATGTAAAATGGCGTGATGGCGACGTGATAGTGACGTCATACGAACAGTATGAACTCAATTCACCTCTTCAGTAATTAGTATACTATATTACGTAATAGTTAAGTGTGATGTTCAGTTACACATGCCGCGGTTGGTCTGCAGATGGGTGACCATATTTACATACCGAGACACCTCCGTGTATCGGAACGTTAAACTGCTGGTCCCGGCTGATATTTGTAGATCTTTGACAGTTGTTACAGGTGCCAGAAGATGTGATGTGGGTAGTCAGAAGCCCGAAAGTCTGACAAACAGGCTTACTAAGGGTACCGTGATGGGACATGAGGGGGAAGAATAATTCTATCAATTAAAAAATTATTCAATTAATGAATGAATTATTTATTTTATGATTTGAATGGTGAATTATGTGCAAGTCTAGTCGCCACTCGGGATAGAGCGGGACTGTGTTGAGGTGCTACTAAGTGGTGTGCTACATTTAATCCATACTAATATTATAAATGCGAAAGTATCTCTGTCTGTCTGTCTGTCCGGCTTTCACGCCAAAACTACTGAACCGATTGTAATGAAATTTGGTACACAGATAGTCTATAGCCTGAGAAAGGACATAGGCTATACGATATGTAAAGAAAACCCTGTCCGATCCGTGAAGGTATTGTTAGGTATCGATAACTGATTCTACTAATGCCCGCAAAGACAGGCTAAACTTAAAAAAAAATCCCCCAAAAAAAATAATATTATTTCGCAAAAAGAGGTAACTTAATACATGTGCGGTACGAAACCCCTTCCGCGGGCGGCTGGGGGCAGGGCACGCGGCACCTGTGACGTGGTCGCGTCGCTATTCGCATATAATAATACCGGTGTAGTCACTTTTTTAAAAATTACCAAATTTCGGGGAAATTTGAATTGATTCCCGGGAAAAAAGGATTATTTCAAAATTCATTAGTATTGTTACTATGATGATTATGTAAAATTTTATATTATACTAGCTTTCCGCCCGCGGCTTCGCCCGCGTGAAGTTCGGTTATATCGCGCTTTTTAGATTTCCCTCGGGAGCATCAATTTTTTCGGGATAAAAGGTAGCCTATGTTTTTTCTCAGGGTCTAAAGATTGTCTGTGCCAAATTTCATTAAAATCGGTTGAGAGGTTTAAGCGGGAAAGCGTAACAGACAGACAGACAGACAGACAGACCGACAGACAGACAGACAGAGTTACTTTCGCATTTATAATATTAGTATGGATTTAGTCAAGTGTTTACCTAACCTTTATTATCCTTATGGGTCGGACAGGGTTTTCTTTACATATTGTATAACATCCCGCTATGACCTATAGGAACAGAACAGTAACAAAAAATGTTGCGAAAACGGGATTGCTCCCATAATTTTAACAGGCACTTATTTTGTATCAACCGAGCTCCTGTAAACTGAAGTCCACGCGGACGAAGCCGCGGGCAACAGCTAGTTATAAATACATTACCTACACCATGTAACTATTTTGTGCAGGTTAGATAAACTGTCGCCCGTGTAACATACTGGTGATCGGCTGAGTCCGGTAAGACTGGAAGTAGACCTCAACATATGTAGTTGGGAAAAGATTAGGTAGTGTCAATGGCGTTTTCAAAAGGTGCCTTTTGTTTCCATGAAATTATGATAGCCCGCGTAAAGACAGTTGGTATGCTTATTAAAATATTCACGCCTTCGGCACTTTTTTAGAGAATTACTGTAATAAGCATCATCAAAACTCCCCCCATGTCCCCAACACCTCTCTCTCTCTCTCTCATCCCCCTAATTGCATTGTCTACAAAAATACCATACTTATACCACAGTATAAAAATCATACAGTAGGTCGTCGCCTTTGATCTCGTGTAAAATGCCGACATCGTCTAGACAGTCACACATCGGCCAGGGTTGTCACAAATAAACAATATTTATGAAATTATTTATTTATTGCAGATCAACATCGATAGCTGTATTATCTTTAATTAATTTGCTATTTTTACTAAGGGAACAACTCGAGACAGATTTAAGTTATTTAGAAGGCATTTTCGTAACCAGCACTTCAATCCACCTCGGAATTAACACCCATATCATGTTAATATACATTTAAATTGGCGTCTGCCATCTTGGATTTCAAAAAGGGTGGCTTTTTCGTAACAAGCACCCCAATTATACTCAAAATTGACACTCGTATCAAATTATAAAAAAAATGACGTCCGCCATTTTAGATGTCAAAAAGGATGGCTTTTTCGTAACCTGCACCCCAATTACACTCAAAACTGACACTCATATCAAATTATAAAACAAACAAATAAAAAAACAAAGACGTGTTAGCCCTTAATGATAGATACCGAGCTACGAACATCGTTCTGTTTGCAGCTCGGGTGCCGCTTACCCGCGTCTCGTCCCTCACACCCCGCACGATTGCTTTGTCTAGACGTCTTCGTTGGACGACTGTATGATTTTTAGACTGTGCTTATACCTAATGTTCCCACTGCTGGCCACTATCAATGGCTGGGCTGTAATCTACCACGCGTGCCGTATGCGATTTGGTGAATGTCAAACCTTCGATTTTTGCTTCTAATCCACACGACTACTCATCAAGCAATGCATTTACAACTTTAGCTGTTCTCTCCTTGCATAGGTTTTCATACAAGTAGAAGTCTGCTTAAACTGGTTATTCAATTCAATTCAATTCAATGTATTTATTTACAGCGTATATATAAGTTATGTACAGCTTGATTTGTAGCCGTATGTATTAGAAGCAAAAAATCGGGTATACAACCTTGACCGTCCTTCACCGTTTTCAGAGTAACGAAGATGATAATTCTCACAGTGTTTGTCTGGTTTCGAAACTTAAACACAATTCATAAGCCGCAGCTGTTTCCAATAGGCCATCTTGCAGCGCCAAAGGAGTGCCTGCCGGATGTCAAAAATAAAAATGTTGGTAATCTATACTAATATTATAAATGCGAAAGTACCTCTGTCTGTCTGTCTGTCCGGCTTTCACACCAAAACTATTGAGCCGATTGTAATGGAACTTGGTACACAGATAGTTTAAAGCCTGAGAAAGGACATAGGCTATATAACATACCGCTATGACCAATAGGAGCAGAGCAGTAACAAAAAATGTAGCGAATGCGGGAGCTAACGCGGACGTACTACATATTGCTCCCATTATTTTAACAAGCGCTTATTTTATATCAATTGAGCTCCTTTTAATTTACGGGAACCACCGCGCACTGTGTAGGCTGAAGTCCACGCGGACGGAGTCGCGTGCAACAGCTAGTTTGTCTATATGTCGTACTCTATATAAAATAGCGTCCTCTTAAATCGTTTTCTAGTCTTCACATGCACCCTGCAATATGATCCTGGTCCAACTTCCTGAAACCCACGTCCATTGGCCTTCATTTTGCCAATAAACGGCAGCAACTCGCAATCCTGAGCTATGTAGATCACCTTGCTTTATTATTTTCCATTTCCGGTATTAAACTTATTCACCAATACTATAGGTTTAAAATAATTAAAAGATACAGAAAGATTTTGCTATTGAGTCTATGTGAGTTTACTCAAATCGAAATTCATGCTTGAAATTCATTGCAGCTAGGTTTTCCTACTAGTATTATAGAAACGAAAGTTTGTGAGGACATATGGATGAAACTATCACGCAAACTACTAAACGGACTTGAATGATATTTGGCGTACAGGTGGTTTATAATCAGGAATGAGACATAGGATACTTTTTATCCCAAAATTTCACGGTGATCGAAACTTACGAGGGTTGAGGGGTTATCTAAAGCTTGAATTGTGCTAACTGATCATCCCAATTTTTAGTTATTTTGCTGTTCCCTGATATTTGATCAGGAGCAAGAAGTATGAACTGTATCAAATCTAAAGGCACATTCAGTAGACACGTTTCCGCAGCTCCAATCTTACAAGCTCTTCATGATTTGGCTTCCCCCTTTCTCAGCAGGGTGTTAAAGTAGTTGTCTATCAATGAACGCTTACGAAACACAATTTAGAAGTAGTACTAATATCCAAGTTAGATTGAAGATGTTGCATTTCAACCCTAATAACTAATTGCGTAAGACACTGTCTCTAGCAATGGGTTTCATTTTGACAGTTCCACATCATTCATTGCGTTTTTGACATAGTTGAGCAGTCACATTATTCGAACATACGCATCAATGAATTAGCAATATGCTGCAAAATTAATGCAATCGATACTAATGTGTGTGCACGCAATTAGGATGCAGGTCATGTTAGCCTTTTGCAAGCAGTTGTAGGTAAATAAAGATGAAAATACGTACACTGCTAAACTAAATAATATAACAAAACTTCACGCCTGTGTTCTTGAAGGAGTTAGGCAGAGGTTCACGCAAAGCACACCCAAATATCGCCCCTAATATAATATTTAAGTCATATTATAACAAACAGAGGGCCTTTAAGAGGGGACTCTAGTGCCGAGGAATTTGGAAAATATGTATTTGAAGAAACTATTGCCCTCGCGCTGCTTCCAACCTCTCCCGGTAAAGTGCGAAAAGGACAATTGCAGTTCAGGCTGATTTTACCTACAAAAACGTTGACCAAAATACGTTTCCTATTCCGCTCTTTTCTTTTTCAAAACACGACAGATTTCAATTATTTTTATATCAAAATTTAGAGGAAAGGTAAACCTATGCTTCTATTATTTTCTTTTTTATCAAAAACTTGTCATGTTTGTCTAGACATCTGAACATCACGGTAAAAATGGGTTATTTTTCGCGATTTTGAAGTGTCGTATTTCTTTTATGAATTAAGTTTCGGAAAAAATCAAATGATAGGGGCACGTATAATCACGGTGTAAAATTGTAGAAAAAAAATAATTGCTCTAGAAGCATCATCCACGAAGAAAACAGCGGAATACATTTGTATAGCTATAGAAAAAGCACCACTACCTAGAGTTCCCTCTTAAAAACACACCGCACACAAAAACTAATATTATCTTTTAAAGCATAGAAGCCACGATAACGGTGCTAAATTTGAAATAAAAAATTTTGATTTCGATTTCATTTTTTTTTCATAGTCAAGTCCATGTGCGGTTACCTATAAGGAACAAAACAATGTCTATTTATAGAAAGATATGTCAGCCCGAATGATTGGTCAAGTCGGGAATCAGCGTGGGCGTTATAACAAGCAAATTAGATCAAATTAGTTCAATTTGCAAGACCGGTGTGGTATGTTATGGAGTATGTGTGTCTTTTATGATAGTTATATGAGGTGAGACAGAATTTGAGGTAATTGACGATATAGAGAGCAATTACGGCGCTTATGATCCTAGGTAATAAGTGGTATGGTCAAATCCCAGCAGTGGGTTTCTACAAACATGTCACCGTGATATTCAGGCGAGGGAGCGTCGAGTGGGCTGTCACTCCAACAGAAGCCAGGGATTTGCCACTATTGACAGCTATTGGAGGAAACCTGGACCTTAAGTCTGAAATCGCCAACCCGCATTGAGCAAGTGCGGTGATTACGCTCAATCCTTCTCTGTATGAGAGGAGACCTGTGCCCAGCAGTGGGACGATAAACAAAAAGGTTGATGATGATGATGATGATGACAGCTGATTCCAAGCTCACTTCTCTTAAGCTTTTTCCAGAATCGCACTGCTTGTTAATGCACATAACAATTAAATACATAAATAAGCAAGCATATGCAAATACTACCGCGTTTTTTTCCTTCAAATTCATTCAAATCAAATCAAAAATGTTTATTTGCCAAAATACGGTATACAGGGGTGCCTGGCGAAGCATCCGATCAGCAATAAGGAATGGAGAACGAAAGAAACTCAAGAGGTTTTACCATTCACTCGTCATTATACTTTCTCTCTCTCTCTCTTCGGAACCCAAATCCAACATAAAGACATCTGGTGGGGGCGTCCGTTCCGCACTCCAGCACAAACAGCCTTTTTAGAGTCTATAATATATCGAGGGAATATAAATACCACAATATTTTTGGCTAATCTAGCTGAAACCAAAGCACCTGCTACACTGCACTGTGCTGGACCTGCTGGTGTCCACAACTCCACTCTAATTCGTATACTTTGCGTACCAGAATAAGACACGGATAGACATAACGATAAAAAAATGTTACACGTGTTAAAAGCTACGAGGACTCACAAGATAGCAACGGTTTCAAAAATAAATGGTGACAAATTAGAGAGAAGCTTCCCCACACACAAACGGAATTGAAGAACTGATGATCCTCCTCACCGAGTTGCAGACAGTCCAAGGAAACCATGCCATCACTGGATGACAGGCTAACCAAACAACTGTTTCGCCTGAACAGGAAAGGCCTGCGAGTGACGACAGGCACCATTCTGGGTCACCATCCTGCTCAGTAAACAAACATTTTGATACAGTGGGCATAACGGCCAGCCCTCTTTGCAGAGCTTACAAGGACGCAGATGAGATAGTTGCGCTCTTCCGAGTGTATAGGCCTCACCCAGATTAGAACTGAAACCTTCGGTACACCATAGAGTAGCCAGCCTTTCGGTGTTCTATAGGACGCATTTTGGGGAGTGTGCGAGGGAATTGCATGATTTAATTCCCCCATCTCCGTTCCACCATCGGACGACCTGTCGTACGGCGAGTTTCCACCCTTACGTTGTTAACACCACTACGATCCGGACGAAGCGTTTCGCCTCCTCCTTTATACCGCGTACATCGAGGGATTGTAACAATTTGAGTGTCTTCAAGGCTAGAGTGAATAGGCTCTTAATGGACTAGTGCGCTTTAACATCAACGATTGCGTCACTGCTTGCCATCAGACGGGATTGCGGTCAAGCGCTAGTTTATAATTGATAAAAAAAAAACAAATAAAAACATGATATTAAAAAGATGTTCTCAACAAGCCAGGAGACTTGGTAGGATTATGGAGGGAGGTGGGCTAGTTGGAATAACCAACAACGGCCGCCACGCTCCACGCACAATGGTCCAATTGTAGGAATAAGTGTGGAAACCAAGTCCGTAACATAGAGAGAAGCTCAAGGCAAAGACCTGAAATAAAGATCAGAGCAGAGCTACCAAGGATTATTCCATGTATATAACACAGTACAAACGTAGGTTATCAGATAGGCAGCCATTCATCATCATAATCATTTCAGCCGAAAGACGTCCACTGCTGAACATAGGCCTTCCCCAAGGCTCTCCACGACGACCGGTCCTGCGCCTCCCGCATCTAGCGGTTTCCCGCGAACTTCACCAGGTCGTCGGTCCACCTTATCGGGGGCCTACCTACGCTGTGTCTTCCGGTGCGTGGTCGCCACTGGAGAACCCGTCGAAGCAGCCATTGTTATTGTATGTAATTAAAACTGCATGTGACCGACCACAGATGGAAAAGCTAAAGTATATGATTAAAGTAAAAATGTCACAAAGGAGATAGATGTATCACGAGAAGACACGGGTCATGACAACTATCATAATTTAATGGAAGAACAACTACTCATTAAACAATTTTAAAGTAATACTATCATTACGTTCTCATTAATTCATTGCACACGCAACATTACCAAGTGCAATTGCATCACTGATAGGTAATCTACGTGTCTAAATACGTACAAATTAAAAATTATGTAGATTTCTTTACCAAGCTCTGAAGTGCAATTCTGTACCCATTTCTCCGTAAAACTTAGTCAAACAATCAATCAATCCAACTTATGTTAGCGATTGATACTTTTGACAACTCACTCATTTCTTTTTTTTATTCCGGGGTGGAAATTCCTCATGTATGTCCGCCGCCCTGGGGCGGGCGACGGGGTCTGTCAGGCTCTTACTGACTTTAAACCACCCCGGTGTTCCATGTCACACCTACACCAGGGGTTGCGAGAACGAGCACTGCTTCCGCAACTCCCGATTGGTGCTGGCCCGCCACTGCGGGCCTCCTAAGGTCACGGGGGGGAGGGGAGGTGTATGACTCTCTCCGTGACGTCCAAGAGTGGCGCTGACAACTCACTTTGTGTTAACTTCACCTACTTCACCTAACGTTTCACGTTGTAATTTCACAGAATTGATTGGCTTAACTACATAGCTAGGGGTATAGAACACTCAACTCTTCCGCAACGTACATTTACGCAACGAAACTGAAACTGATTTGAAACTGTCAAATATTCCCAATCAACGTTGACCCTTAAAGCTTTATTGATAAAGTAGAAACTAGAAGCGGGACAATCGATGAGTCAAACGCGGTCGATATCGATGATCGAGGCTTCGTAATGAAAACTCATGGTAGCCGCAAAGGTCGTCTATACATTGTTATATACAAAAAATTTGGCAGCATATTTATATAATTTTGGGAAAATGAATTGAGACAAAAGGTAACATATACGTCATAACGACATCAGAGCGTACGTAAGTTCCACTATTTGACCAAATGATCGCCCGACGATTGCATGCAGTTTTTCACAAGACGTTAAAATAACACAATTGTTACCGGTCACATCTAGAAATATCTTGTTCCGTCGCCGTGTGAAGATCAAGGTATTGTTCATGAGTACTTAGCTACTTCTCGACTACGAGTTACATCCTTTCAAACTGATCGTTTTACCACAGTATAGAAATCATACAGTAGGTCGACGCCTTTGATCTCGTGTAAAATGCCGACATCGTCTAGACAGTAGCGCATCGGCCAGGGTTGTCACAAATAAACAATATTTATGAAATTATTTATTTACTGCAGATCAACATCGATAGCTGTATTATATTTAATTAATTTGCTATTTTTACTAAGGAAACAACTCGAGACAGATTTAAGTTATTTAGATGGCATTTTCGTAACCAGCACCCCAATCCATCTCGGAATTAACACCCATATCATATTAATATACACTTAAATTGGCGTCCGCCATCTTGGATTTCGAAAAGGGTGGCTTTTTCGTAACAAGCACCCCAATTATACTGAAAATTGACACTCATATCAAATTATAAAAAAATGACGTCCGGTATTTTGGGTGTCAAAAAGGATGGCTTTTTCGTAACAAGCACCCCAATTATACCTACTCAAAATTGACACTCATATCAAATTATAAAACAAACAAATAAAAAAAAAACAAACACGGGTTAGCCCTTAATGATAGATACCGAGCTACGAACATCGTCTTGTTCGCAGCTCGGGTGCCGCTTACCCGCGTCTCGTCCCTCACACCCCGTACGATTGCTCTGTCTAGACGTCTTCGTTGGACGACTGTATGATTTTTAGACTGTGGTTTTACTGTTGACTTAGGTATGACTCAATGCAACACACTTTCAAAATCATCTTTCTGATTTTTATTCTTATTAAATTTTAATTTATTTGACTACTTCTTTTCAAGAGTACGAAATGTACGAATTGTGAACTCCCAATTCAAATTAAAAGCAATTATTTCAATTGAATCAACTACAGGCACCTTTGAATTCTTAAGGGGTCGGTCAGTCAGAAAAATGAAACTTGCACTGACGTGGCGATCACGAGGTCAGAACAAAGCGACGAACCTCACCTTTTGATTGCGAATCATTGATTTCAAATCAAATTAAATTCGTGTCAATTTGTCAGATTACCGTATTATTGAAACCGAAATTCAAGGTCCAGCTGTTTGGTAGTTCCGACAGTTTTGAAAGTTGATTGTTATTATGTAGTCTGGGGTTTGGAGTTGAAAAACAATTCCATATCCAAAACCAGGAAGACAGATACAGCATACACAATACTTCTGTGGTCCCCAAGCGAATAAGCTAATATAACCACTGTTATTATAATGCAATTTGACATTGAGAATGGCTAGTGTGAACTAATCGAATTAATTATAATATTAAATGCTGGAAATAGCTTTAGCAAATGTATTGACGTAGGTTTTGTAATGATTTCATAAAAAATGTTGTGTCAGCAGCATCGTTTATTTTTATTTTGGAGATTAACTGAAACGAAGACCGAGAAGAGATTAAAACCTAACAAAATCCCGAAGCAATTCAAACAATAAATTAAATGGATTTTAAAAGGAACTTAAAAGAGCTGCTATGTAAAAGTGTTATTATGTATAATTGTAATAAACTAATATTATAAATGCGAAAGTAACTCTGTCTGTCTCTGTCTGTTACTCTTTCCCGCTTAAACCTCTCAACCGATTTTGATGAAATTTGGCACAGACAATCTTTAGACCCTGAGAAAGGACATAGGCTACCTTTTATTCCGGAAAAACTTTATATTCCCGAGGGAAATCTAAAAAGCGCGATATAACCGAATTCCACGCGGGCGACGCAGCGGGCGGAAAGCTAGTTATTAATAAACCAAACAAAAGCACGGTCTTTTTGCCCAACGCGTTCTTGTTTTAAGTAGGTAGTTATTTCTCTAAGCACTCGAAAAATATTCATGTCAAGTTACAAATCCGCCACTACGGACAAATTTTTATTTTTTTAAGCTATGACGCACTATAATAATTTGTCCTGTATCGTATTTACTCCATAAACTGACATGTACACCAACAGACAGACCCGGAACAACTAAATCTAGGCCCTATAAATATTTATTCCGTGCGGGAATCGAACCGTCAATCACTCAGCCTTGTAAACGACGACCTCCGTGACGCAGCGGTCAACACGCCTGCCTGAGGCAGGCGTGTTGACCGCACTCGGGGCCTGTGGAGGCCCCGAGTTTGATCCCCGGCCAGGTTATGATGGAAAACAATCTTTTCCTGATTGGCCTGAATCTTGGATGTTTATCTATATACTATGTATCTATTATAAATATAGTATCGTTAAGTTAGTATCCCATAACACAAGTCTCGAACTTACTTTGGGGCTAGTTCAATCTGTGTGATCTGTGCGTATATATTTATTTTATTTATTTATTTATGTAAACGGTCACAAGGGACATGGTACACCAAGAAATCACGTTCTGAAATGCCGATTCCGGAAATCACAGCAACGTATTATCGCAGTCTAAAAAATCATACAGTCGTCCGACGAAGACGTCTAGACAGAGCAATCGTGCGAGGTGTGAGGGGCGAGACGCGGGTAAGCGGAACCCGAGCTGCGAACATAACAATGTTCGTAACTCGGTATCTATAATTAAGGGCTAACACGTGTTTTTTTTTTTATTATTTTGTTTTATAATTTGATATGAGTGTCAATTTTGAGTATAATTGGGGTGCTTGTTACGAAAAAGCCACCCTCTTTGAAATCCTAGATGGCGGACGCCAATTTAAATGTAGGTATATTAATATGATATGGGTGTTAATTCCGAGGTGGATTGGGGTGCTGGTTACGAAAATGCCATCTAAATAACTTAAGTCTGTCTCGAGTTGTTCCCTTAGTAAAAATAGCAAATTAATTAAATATAATACAGCTATCGATGTTGATCCGCAATAAATAAATAATTTCTTAAATATTGTTTATTTGTGACAACCCTGGCCGATGCGTTACTGTCTAGACGATGTCGGCATTTTACACGAGATCAAAGGCGTCAACCTACTGTATGATTTTTATACTGTGGTATTATAATACCCTGTGCAATTTACGAAACTCGCGACGGGACAACACATGAATATCAGCTGACAGAACTAGTTGCATGCATGATATGGAGTTGATGAATGAAACGCGTGACTGTTGAACTAATTATAATATACTAGCTTTCCGCCCGCGGCTTCGCCCGCGTGGAGTTCGGTTATATCGCGCTTTTTAGATTTCCCTCGGGAATATAAAATTTTTCCGGGATAAAAGGTAGCCCATGTTCTTTCTCAGGGTCTAAAGATTGTCTGTGCCAAATTTCATCAAAATCGGTTGAGAGGTTTAAGCGGGAAAGCGTAACAGACAGACAGACAGACAGAGTTACTTTCGCATTTATAATATTAGTATGGATTCTTTTGTTATTGTTCTTCATTTGTTTAATTTGTTTTTCTTCTGATTTGGTTTTCTTTTGCATCAAAGAATCGTTTGTTATTGAACACGAAGATTTGGAATGATGTAAATTTGAATAAAATAACTATCATAATATAAAGAGATAGAGAGATATCTGCCGGAAGCTCGGGCTAGTAAGGAAGCAATCTGGTCCGAAGGAGAGGCTATGGTAGAGCGTACGAGTGCTGCACTACAGGCAGTCCCGAATGGGGCAAAGCCAATCTTGTAGCATTCAATGCCGCCAAAACACAGGCGTGTCTTTTCACCGCCAAAAGGAGCCCGTTCACCTTGGCTCCTACTTTTCAGAATGTATCCTTGGAGTGCACCAACCGCCTTCAGCTTTTGGGAGTAGAGATTTCCTCGAACCTTAACTTTAGGCGGTTCATTGAGTCCAAGGCCAGGGTGGCTGCTAGAAAATTTGGCGTTATCACAAAGGTCCGGCGGTACTTCACACCGGGGCAGCTTCTAATGTTGTACAAAGCACAGGTCCGCTCGTGTGTGGAGTACTGCAGCCACATTTGGGCTGGTGCTGCGAAATGTCACCTGGATACTTTGGATTCAGTGGAGAGGCGTGCGAAGAGGCTGATTGGCGACCCAGACTTAACTCGAAACGGTCTCCAAAGCCTGGAGCACAGGCGTAGAGTAGCCAGCCTTTCGGTCTTCTATAGGTTGCATTCTGGTGAGTGTGCAAGGGAATTGCATGATTTAATTCCCCCATCACCGTTCCACCATCGGACGACCCGTCGTACGGCGAGTTTCCACCCTTACGTTGTTGATACCACTGCGACCCGGACGAAGCGTTTCGCTTCCTCTTTTATACTGCGTACATCGAGGGACTGGAACAATTTGCCAGCGGCGGTGTTTCCGTCACATTACAATTTGAGTGTCTTCAAGGCTAGAGTGAATAGGTTCTTAATAAACTAGCGCGCTTTACCATCAATGATCGCGTCACTGCTTACCATCAGGCGGGATTGCGGTCAAGCGCTTGTTAATAACTAATAAAAAAAAATAAAAAAAAAATAAAGATAGCGGGTACGATCCCCGCGCGTGCAAATAATTGTAACTAATATTTGCACTGGTCTGGTCGTGCCTCGGAAAGCACGTTAAGCCGTTGGCCCCGGTTGCCATACGAACATCTAGTGGCAGTCGTTACGGGTGGTTGGAGCCCTCAAAAGTCCAACAATTGATCTAACTGCAATGCTTTGATGTCGCCTCCGGGTTGTGGAGGGCAGACGGCAGTCGCTTTACGGAAAATGTCGAAGTTTAGCCAAACTCAGCAGTTAGACTGGTAAAGCGGACCCCAGGCTCAAAAGCTGAAAAAGCTATGGATGCGGCTGGGATTAACGCTGAAATGATGATGATGATGAACTATCTTAAAGATACATTTCAGGCAGCGACCTAGAAGTGGGAAGAGATATGAAACTGGCTTTTGGCACGCAAAGGTAAAGAGATTAATCGTACTTACAAGGTGTTAACAGCTTACATAATATACAGAATGCAATCTATTATGAATCCAATTGGAAAGATATATGCCCTACATGTGATGCCAAGGTAGAAAGCTGAATCATGTATCAGAGTCGTTATAAGTATGTATTATATTGTTCTATAGCAAACAAGCTACAGCCAGTCAGCACCCTAATTGTGTGACACGTTGTTACTAGGTATCAATTGGAATCATTTTGAAGCATATTGTTAATCCAGCGTTTATCCCGGTTGCATCCGCGGCTTTCGCGTTGGAGCCCGGGGTCCGCTTTCCTGCACATTCTCCTCCATTTCGCACGATCTTTAGCATCCTGTGGTGGTCCATATATTCAAAAAATGTGTCTGCTCAGAAACGTAAATAACGCAATGAATGTTGTTGAACTGTCAAAATGAAAACCATTGCAACTGATAGTGTGTGGTACGCTTTCCTGCACATTCTCCTCCATTTCGCACTATCTTTAGCATCCTGTGGTGGTCCATATATTCAAAAAATGTGTCTGCTCAGAAACGTAAATAACGCAATGAATGTTGTTGAACTGTCAAAATGAAAACCATTGCTACTGATAGTGTGGGGTCCGCTTTCCTGCACATTCTCCTCCATTTCGCACGATCTTTAGCATCCTGTGGTGGTCCATATATTCAAAAAATGTGTCTGCTCAGCAACGTGAATAACGCAATGAATGTTGTTGAACTGTCAAAATGAAAACCATTGCTAGGTACTGATAATATGTTACGCAATTACCCTGCAGTCTTATATGAACAATGCCTTGCATTGGTGTTAAGATAGACTGTTGATATCCAACTAATATTAACGTAAAATTGTGGGTTTGTTTGTTGGTCTATCACGCAAAAACTACTAAACGGGTTTGTTTGCCACACACATGGCTTATAATCAAGATATTCCTATTCCTCCGGGATCGAAACTTGTGCGGGTAAATCCGTGGGGCTGAACTAGTGTTTCATAAAGAAATGCAAAACCTCCGCGGTTAAAATACCTGTATCCTTAGTAACAGATTACCTACGCACTGTTTACAAATGTATCCTGAATGATACTGTGTTACTTAGATAACGCTATCCATACTAATATTATAATTGCGAAAGTAACTCTGTCTGTCTGTCTGTCTATCTGTCTGTCTGTTACGCTTTCCCGTTTAAACCTCTCAACCGATTTTGATGAAATTTGGCACAGGCAATCTTTAGATCCTGAGAAAGAACATAGGCTACCTTTTATCCCGGAAAAATTTGATGTTCCCGAGGGAAATCTAAAAAGCGCGATATAACCGAACTCCACGCGGGCGGAAAGCTTGTTCGTAATATACCACTGACAACTACGCATCACAAGAGACTCAAGTATCATGTGCTGTATGACTACCATGAGTTTATATTGGAATAAAAAACCATAATTGAAATCCATGAGACGCAGTTGCTATTTTCATAGTGATAAAGGCGGGCGTTGAACGGACGTATAAGTGCATATAATACGATCAGTGAACACGTGACTTACATGTGCGGCTAAGTTATAGCCTATTTTCAGTATTGTTGCATGGATATAAAATAGTAGTTTATGATACTGATACATAATGAGGGGTATTAAGCACGAGTGTGAGTATTTTTTAATAGTATCACACGAGTGTGTAATAATACCTAATTATGTACAGTTTCATACACTACTTTATCTAATCTCAGTGCGTCTAACGCCAACGCAACACAATTCCATTTATTGGGTTTCATAATTGTTAACACTTATGCACCCTGCATCACAGCGCATGCGCCAAAGCGCGCGCAGCCGCAGATAAAAAATGAAATAGTACTGTCTACATTGATATAATATTAAACAGATATGATATTTTGTACGCTTCAAGTTCAATGCGCTAGTGACTTATCTACCTTAGTTTAATATTATATCAATGGCTGTCTATGGTTTGTACCATAATGAAAAAAAAATTCATTATAACATTACTAGCTTTCGCGGCTTCGCCCGCGTGGAGTTCGGTTATATCGCGCTTTTTAGATTTCCCTCGGGAACATCAAACTTTTCCGGGATAAAAGGTAGCCTATGTTCTTTCTCAGGGTCTAAAGATTGTCTGTGCCAAATTTCATCAAAATCGGTTGAGAGGTTTAAGCGGGAAAGCGTAGACAGACAGACAGACAGACAGATAGACAGACAGACAGACAGAGTTACTTTCGCATTTATAATATTAGTATGGATTTCTTGCTTTAACCGAATGCATCAACGGGTGAGACTTTTTTTTTTTAAAGATGTACGGTGTATGGTACCAGGGTAGCACAAAAGTGTAGGAGAAGTCGAAACAATGAAGCTCATTCATCATTATTAATCTAATGTTACATGGATGAAGTTTTATTTTGCCTACTTTGAGGAGGTGCAAGGTACCAGGGTAGCACAAAAATGTAGGAGAAGCCGAAACAATGAAGTTCATTCATTCACACAGGAATGACTGGAACGGGTTCAAAAGGATATCCTATGTCCTTCTCCCAGTTCTTAGCTACCTCCCTACCAATTTTCAGCCAAATCGGTTCAGCCGTTCTTGAGTTATAAATAGTGTAACTAACACGACTTCTTTTATATATATAGATTATCCTAATTTAAAAAGTAGTAAATAAGATCATGTCATATTGCTTTTAAGGCGGAACAAAGTTCGCAAGGTCAGCTAGAAGACCCGCTAGCTGACCCGGCGAACTTTGTTCCGCTTTAAAGGCAATAAATATGACATGATCTTATTTTTTAGTTTTTAAATTAGGATAATTAGGGCAGCACAAAAGTGTAGGAGAAATCGAAACAATGAAGCTCATCATCATCATCATCAGCCTTTTTTTATCGTCCCCCTGCTGGGGATAGCTAGAGAGGAGAACGACTGAGCGTAATCACCACGCTTGCTCAATGCGGGTTGGCGATTTCAGACTTACAAAAGGCCAGGTTTCCTTAAAATGTTTTCCTTCACTTTGTAATCGGCTTTGCATTCATCATTAAATCATACATAGAAGAAATTTGATTTTCTCTACTTTGTGGAGATGTAAGGTACCAGGATGGCAAAAAAGTGTAGGAGAAGTCGAAACAATGAAGTTCATTCATTCACACAGGAACAACGGGAACGGTATAAAAAGGATATACATACAACTCCTCAAAGTAGGCAAAATAACTTCATCGATGTAATATTAGATTAATAATGATGAATGAGCTTCATTGTTTCGACTCTACACTTTTGTGCTACCCTGGTACCATACACCGTACATAAAAAAAGTCTCAGCCGTTGATGCATTCGTTTAAAGCAAGAAATACTCTCTGCCGGTTTAAAGTTTCTAATAAAAAGCCACAAAGCCAACTTCAACTTCAAACTAATATATTGTAGGTATTGTTGTGACATTTATCATTGCCATTCTCCCATTGCTCTTGTAAGTGAGTTTTATTTTGTCTCCTTTTTGGAGGTGCAGGGTACCAGGGTAGCACTAAAATGTAGAGAAGAAGTAAAAACAATGAAGCTCATACATCATTATTATTAAATCATTTTTTCCTTACTTTCTCACCGTTTAGACCTACCCTGGACTACGACAAACATTTTAAAACCAAAATCAGCTCAATCGGCCCAGCCGTTCTCGAGTTTTAGCGAGACTAACGAACAGCAATTCATTTATATATATATAGATTTTGTTAGAGAAATAATGTTATAATTTAATTTTTTAATTTCCTTTCGATATACTATTTGGTAAAGTACGTCAATATAAACTCCCTTTTGGTTTTATACATATTTTTAATTTGAGAGTAGATAAACATTTTTATAGGCTTGTTAAGTAGTGTTACCAATGACATATTTCAGGGACACTCCCAGGAAAGAAGCTGCCCAAAATAAACTTGGTGTCCAACGAAATTCCAGTCACTAGTTTCAAATTCTTGCCGCCACGCGATTCGTCGTGTTCCGGCATGATGTCTGGTGAATTGGGCAAAGGCTTCTCTACTCTGTTTCCGACTTGTCCCTGTCGAGAGCTATCACGAGTCAATCTTAGAGTACATACATCTTTTATAAGTTAATAGCTAGCAAATTGGTGACAGTAAACACTAGTGCCCGTTACTCGGAAATAGAGGATAAGTATTTTTGATTGAGTATATTTGCGGGATGTTTGCATTAGATACAGTGGCCCTGCTGCACATGCAAGTGAAGGAAAACGGGTGGGTTTCAGTCAGTAAAAGTCTGACACGCCCTTCCGCTCCGCCCAAAGCGGGGAGAAGTCATTTGATGATTTCGAATCCGCAAAAAGCAAATATTTCGCTCAATTCCGAATGTGACTGACAAACGCCCTTTTTCAAGTCCAATTTTATTTGAAAACCTAAAGAATTTAGCTGATGCTACTAGGAAATTAAAGGTACTTGTAATGGAGCACTCTTGCATTCGAAATGAAACCAGTTTTAATTTTATTAAAGTAACCAAGACCTCTTAAAACATTTTATAGATAGTAGATTTTGCGACAGTTGACATTTAGAAGTCAAGGCAAGGAATGGCAGAAAAAATTGTACCATTATGGTTTGAGGGACAGAGCTCTCGACCTTCTGACTTCTTATCTGAATAATCGAATTCAGAGGGTTGATGTTAATGGCAAGAGATCTGCAGGATCTGTGGTCACCATGGGCGTTCCGCAGGGCTCAATTCTAGGTCCATTCTTGTTTTTAATTTATATTAATGACTTACCTCATCACGTGAGGGATAATCACAACATAGTATTGTTCGCGGATGACACTTCTCTTATTTTTAAAGTCAAGCGTCAGCTAACAAATTTTGACGAAGTTAACAATGCACTCTCTAAAGTTGTCCATTGGTTTAATGTAAATAACCTCCTTTTAAATGAAAAAAAAACTAAAGTCATTAAATTTTCTACGCCAAATGTCAGGCAGCTAAGTACCAATGTTCAACTGAATGGAGTAGAGTTGATCCCTGTCGAGTCGACAGTTTTTCTTGGATTAACTATTGACGCCAAGTTACAATGGGGTCCTCACATTGAGAAGCTGTCGGGTAGACTCAGTTCTGCCGCCTTTGCTGTTAAGAAAATTAGACAGATAACTGTTGTGGATACAGCCAGAATTGTTTATTTTACTTATTTTCATAGTCTTATGACTTATGGGATTCTTCTCTGGGGAACTTGTGTGGACATCAATACCATCTTTGTTTTACAGAAGAGGGCTGTTCGAGCCATTTATAACCTTGGTCCTAGAGAATCTCTTAGAGAAAAGTTCAAAGAGGTGAACATTCTGACTGTAGCTTCACAATATATATTTGAAAATCTTATGTATGTTCATAAAAATATCTAGAATTTTAAGAAAATAAGCGATATTCATAATATAAATACCAGGAACAAACACAATCTTGCTGTACATCACACTCGTCTCCACAGAGTAGGCAACTCTTTCATGGGTCAATGTATACACTTTTACAACAAGCTTCCCATGGACGTTCGAAACTTACCCATTAAACGATTTAAGAACCATATAAAGGCCAAACTTTGCAAAAAGGGGTATTATAAAATCACAGATTATTTAGAAGACAAAAAAGCTTGGGACTGAGCTGCTCGCTCTGTTAAGCATTGTTAATTGTTATTAAGCAATATGCGTAATTATAAGGTAAATTATTGTAAACATTTTCATTTTTAATGTCTGGACTTGAAAAAAGACGATGATCCCTGAGTTTGTTTCGGCTATTTCTTCTCAGAGGTAGTCAGTTAGGAAATGCCGGCTTCATCTAGTTAAAAAAATAAAATAAAAAATAAACATGACGTGTAAAAGTGATCAGTGATCCTACTTGCTTAATAAACGATTTCATTTCATTTCATTTCATTCAATCAGAGATGATAATACAAAGACTTTTGCTGTTATTAGATAGGCAATATTTGATGATATCACTCGGCAGCATAATCGGCGAACACATTTTTGTCAAATTATTGCGCCTAATTTTAATAAACTAGTGCGCTTTACCATCAACGATTGCGTCACTGCTTACCATCAGGCAGGATTGCGGTCAAGCGCTAGTTTATAATATATATTTAAAAAAACTAGTTGGGATCGTTTGGACCACAGTTGATATTATTTTACACTAAAATAATGACTATGGAGAGGGCTATGCTAGGTGTTTCTCTACGTGATCGAATTAGGAATGAGGAGATCCGTCGAAGAACTGAAGTCGCCGACATAGCCCAACGGATTAGCTCTCTGAAGTGGCAGTGGGCGGGGCACATATCTCGTAGAGCCGAAGGCCGATGGGGCAGAAAGGCTCTTGAATAGCGACCAAGTACCGGCAAGCGCAGCGTCGGACGCCCACCGACTAGGTGGTCGGATGCACTGACCAAAATTGCAGGGAAGCGCTGGACGCAGGCCGCGTCCAACCATTCTTTTTGGAAATCCTTGGGGGAGGCCTATGTCCAGCAGTGGACTTCATGTGGCTGAGATAATGATGATGATGACTAAATTAATATCAACTGCGGTCCAAACGATCCCAACTAGTCGCAACTAAAATAATATCGATTGCGGTCCAAACGACCCCAACTAGTCGCAAGCATTTGACAAAAATATGTTCGCCGGTTAGGCTGCTGGACCAGGTAATTGCGTAACAAACTAACAGTGGAAATAGCTTTCATTTTGACAGTTCTACAACATTCATTGCGTTATTTACGTTATATATTATATGAAGCAATGTATTAGTTGGATTAACTCCCAAAATGTATTTATTACCGATACTGGATGTTGAACATAAAGTAACATGTAATTTTAAAGGTGACAGAGTAGTGTAATTATTTAGGTTATGTTTGACAGTGTCTGATGCAATCACGGTACTGATCAAACTCATACATGACTTATTCTAGAAGCTGATTGATTATCTTACTTGGTTAAGATCTTGGGATGCTTCAAGGTGTTAATGTTATACAAAAAAATTACAGATATGATTCAGAAATATCACAAACGGTGGGTGACAATGGGCTGGCCTATCGCTAGACATATCTACATGTATTTGCTTAATAGGATATACCACGGAAACTTATAATTCGCAGTATAATTTTATCGCAATATCTCCCTGTCGCGTAGCATCGTTCGTCGTGTTGTTGGGTTTAACATTGCATCACTTCGCTCAACTGCCGTCTTCTTTCCTATTCTCTCAGTTTTTTTTGGAGTGAATAGGTTCTCAATAAACTAGCGCGCTTTACCATCAACGATTGCATCACTGCTTACCATCAGGCGGGATTGCAGTCAAGCACTAGTTCTAATTATATTAAATTAATTATCTTATTGCATTCGATGAACAAATACTCAAAAGATCAGTGTATCGTTTCATGAATAATGATCAGGTTAGCAACTGGTCGTCAGGCAGTAAATAAGTGACTAGAGCTGACGTCTCGTGATGAAGAACAGCCTTCTTTTAAACAGAAACCAGACTAAAATGACGCAGACGATAAAAATCATCAAGACGATGTTGATGATCAATCACACGTGAGTGATCTACTGCTGATAAAGAAGCATCTATTTTAAAAGATTGCCCTGTATGGCACCATGTCATCAACTACATTCATGATACAACCATTATCATGTTATAATCACAAGGGGACGACGCGACGATAAATAACACCACTGGAGTGACTGACGAGCCAGCTGGTTTTGACCTTGCTTATTTAACTTCACCTGGCAAGGTCGTCTGACAGACTGCCTGGTCAAAATAGATATCAAAATTTGCAGAAACAATACAGTACTTAACAGCAGAAATAATATTTTAAATTAGACAACAGAAATAAAATGTATGAATTCAATTAACGACAGTGACAAGCTGTAGGTGTGATTACAAATTTTCAATTACACGAAGAATGTAAAAACTAAGGAAAAGAATCAGGAATATTCACAGAACAATATAAAAATTAAGAGTGAAGGAACATTAATACAAGATATGCAGCAGATCGTATGTAAACAATAGGTAATTATAATTGTTTAATAGTAGGTATGTTATGACAAACAGTGCAGTTCATTTGCACAGAGCAAAATGAGTGTGATAATTGAATAATTGTAGTATTGTCATGTTTCTATACACGTAAGTAGTAAAGAGCAAATACTTTATTAACTACACGAAGCCTTAATTTGGTAAGAAAAAAATATATAAGGCTTCTGGCTACACTACTAAACGTCACTGATATTCCTCGTTCCATTGTTGATATTGTCATGGAATTTGATGGGAGGTCTTAGAATTCATATACAACCAAGATAGATAATTATCAGTTTCTCTTTAACTCTCCACTTTTTCTCCACTTCACTTCGTTACATAAAATATTCAAAAGCATCACAAATATATAGTAGAAGACCATGCTAAACTGTAAACAAAATGAAGCAGAGACCGCTGACAAGCAACACAATGACCTGTTAACTCTCATGGACATATTATATGCGCATAGTAACAACCGACTGATACAATCTACTGTTTCAGATACAACATGACTGTAATCTGGAAATAAGTTAGAGTAAGTCACTTTTATCAGAACTGATATGTGAAACGATGTCTCGGAAAAATACTTATACACACGTAGCCGTCCGTCGTAAGAAACTTGACGGAATGCATCGAATTGAGTAACCTTGCAAGCCAAGAAAAACTGCCAAGACTTCATGCGATGCATAAAACTATTATGAAAAAATAATTATTTTAAAAAGCGGCACTAAAGATATGTACCAGTATAAATTTACTAACACAATTAACATAATTACATCGACACATGTCGTCGACATATATTTAAATAACATCGCTTTAGCGAAAATCAACAAGTGGACAATTCAGAGAAAATCCTTCAGCAATGTGTTCCGAATTCTCAGACAGAGAGGTCGTCAATCAAACGTAATTATTTGATTATAAAATCCAAGAAAATGACATTTCACTAAAAGGCAAAAAAACTGCAAATTCGTTCAGTATCACGTCAAGGGTAAAGAATGGCGCGGTGTGCCAAAACGTTTATTTCTGGACTACTCAGTACGAAACACCAAGATCACGGTTATACAACCACTACAAAAGAATCGTTGAACTTACCGAAGAAACTTGATCGAATAATCACAACACAACACAGTCCACTGTATTTCAAATCAAGACGACAACTTCGCGAGAATTAAATTTCCTGGAAATCGAGACGTCCGCACCGTGTGACGGTCAGATATGAACTGAATTGAATGACTCTTTCGCATTGTGTAGTGTAGAGGCCATACTTACACACATACATGATGGATGAAAGTGAGGCGTGTGTGTATATGCCTTTTTTGTGTGTGTAATTCAGTCAACATGATATACCTTGACGGACGCATAGGTAATTGCGTATGCATTATAGTGTGGAGTTTTTGAAGAATGGCAATCTGTAGCATAATTAGTGGGAAATTATGATATTACATGAATCGTTATGTAATGAAAGCGTGGCAACAAGAATATGACTGTAGGAAATATATAAATGGACAGTTTTGGGCCAACAAACGTTTAGTTTCTTGGCTATTTAATAAGAGAGTAAATCGACAATTATTCGAAATACTTTTTGGTATCATTACTTGGTATTGAGAGAAAATATCTAAAATTCATGAAAGAATTCACTGAAAAATGAAAACTGTCTCGCAAGACGACCAAGCCGGAACAATTTAGAGCAACTGCTCAAACGAAGGTATCCCACTTTTCCAAGTGATGTTTCCGTAGATGATGAATACTGTGAAGAACCGTTCTAGGTACCACCGAGTGCTGTGATCATGAAACCAGGATGAATGTGTACAGATTGAACACACAGTGAGCCAGTAGCTGACTGCAATTTATTACCATTTGTATTCACTATTAATATTCTGTAGAGTCATCATCATCATCCCAGCGTTAATCCCAGTTGCATCCGAAGCTTTTCAGCTTTGGAATCTGAGGTCCGCTCTACCAGTCTAACTACTGATTTTGGCTAAACTTTGATATTTTCCGTGAAACGACTGCCGTTTGACCTCTACAACCCGAAGGCGATATCGAAGCATTGCAGTTAGACCAATTGTTGGACTTTTGAGGGCTCCAACAACCCGTAACGACTGCCACTAGATGTTCGTGTGGCAACCGGGACCAACGGCTTAACGTGCTTTCCGAGGCACGACCAGACCAGTGCAAATATTCATATTCATGCATACAAATACTTGCACTGTGCGGGGATCGAACCCGCGCCACCTTGCGCAGCGGCCGCGTCCGCTACCGCTACGCCACGGAGGCTGTCAATTAATATTAATATTCTGTAGAGTAATTCAGAATTAATGATAGTTCAGATGTAACACACTATCAATATTAATGGCCTTCTTTTTGACAGTCCAACAACATTCATTGCATTGCTTACGTTGATAAGCAAACACATTTTTGGAACATATGGAGCAATGGGTTAGCAATATGCTTCAAAGTGATTCAAAATTGAGAGTAATATTGTAGTGTTATTCAATTAGGGTTCTAAGGCGGCGTTATCAAGGCAAGTATTATCAACGCAACGCAAATTTTGAAGATTTTAGATACTGCAACGCACGGTAAGGAGGGATTCCCCGAAACATAAACTCAAGGGTTTCCAACTTAGGAAACAAAATAAAAGTAACGTGCCTACAATACTATCGAGATAATAATTCAAAACATAAACGGAAAGTGTTGCCGGCTTAGGAAAACAAAAAAATCTAAATCATAAGTCATATTTTATTCAAATTAGGTTGAAAATCAGCAGTTTTTGAACGTCAATATTACATAAGCCAGCCCCCCCAAAACGCCCGCCCTTCGCCACTTCCTAGTGCTCTCTCTGGAAAGAAGTGGCGGAACAAACTCCCCAGCAGCACAGCTGTCTAATCATTCTGCTTCCACCTTCTTTATTTATTTAATGACTGCTAAGTCAGTTATTGACATCCAGAAGTAAATTTTTATGCTTCAAAATCTTTTAACGATATTTATGCTTAGGAAAAAACTTTCTACACAATAGCCAGACTTATCGCTCTTCTTCTTCTTCTTCAGCCTATAGAGGTCCACTGCTTACAGTGGACAAAGGTCTCCGCCATGACAAGGCTTTCCACGATGACCGGTCTAGTGCTGCCCGCATCCATCGGCTTCCCGCGACCTTCACCAGGTCATCGGTTCACCTTGTTGGGGGCCTCCTTACGCTGCGTCTTCCGGCAGGTGGCCGCCACTCCAGAACCTTACTGCCCCATCGGCCATCAGTTCTACGAGCAATGTGCCCTGCCCACTGCCACTTAATTTTAGCGACTCGAACAGCTATGTCGGTGACTTTGGTTTTGCAGATCTCATTTCTGATTCGATCACGCAGAGACTCTTTCCATCGCCTTTTGTGTGACTCTGAGCCTTCGTATGAGGCCCATTGTGAGCGACCACGTTTACCGCTAAGACCAGAATATAATGAATAAACCAGACAGAAAACCATCTAAGTTAATCACTCTAACTTGTATCTTATCAAAATCCATATCATTAATACCAGACATAATATCTACAAAGTTTATCTAACAGGAAACCCCGCCCATATTTTTAGGTTAATTTTCGCACTGATAAATGTTAATAATATCATTGTATCAGTCAAGGCTTGTGTCACAGTGTCAGTCAATCATACCTACATTTATTAAGGCAATTTACTTTTTATGTATTTTAATTGATACCAGTTTAAATTCAACGACTCAAAAGACCAATAAAAACTGTCAATGCGTTAATTTTAGCAATGAAAACAATTGGTGGACCGACGACTTGGAACGTCGCGGGAAACCCCTGGATGCTGGAGGCGCAGTATCGGTCGTCGTGGAGATCTTTGGGGGAGGCATATGTATAGCAGTGGACGTCTTTCGGCTGAAATGATGATGATGATAAATGAAAACATTTTTTGTCGCTTTCTTTTTCTTTCTGAGTTCGACTTATTTCAATATAAATTAAAGTTTTAAATATTAGAAGGACTACAAAAACATTTTTTTATTAAATGATGCAAACTACTAGCTAGCTACGAAGCAGGGTTAGGGCTCCAGAAAGAGGAACCTCCTGACAATGCGAGCCGTGTCGAGAAGTACAGCTTTCTGAATCAAAACCTTGTTGCCTCTTCAGGTGTTCAGGAGTATCGGGGTAAAAAGTATCCTATGGTTATAAACCATCTGTGTGCATCCAAATCCGTTCAGCAGTTTTAACATTAGAAATGTTTTTCGATCGTGTTGGTCATTTTCAGGGGGTCATTTTCTGCGATCGCGATAGTGAAATCTCGCTATGGTTTCGCCAATTTTGAAGTTACGTGGTTCAGTAGGGTATCAAAAGTTTTTTCTCGATGAGATCTACAAGACGGTTTTTAAAATATAAATAGCAAAAATCGAAAACTTTTTGAAATAAATGCAAAAATTTTGAGCAAAGATGCCATTTTTTCGGGACTATTTGGCTTGCATCGACGAGTACTCGAAGACTATAATAAATAGAGACATAATTCGAAAAAGCACTCGGGGTATTCAACCGGAGTATATTTTGCAAAAAAAAAAAAACAAAATGTAATTATCTATAATAGTTTAGGTTGCAGTGGCTCTGAGTGGCTCATTTTGAGTTTTATGCCGGACGTTCCAATATCGTAGTCTATTGATAGGAGTTGTTACAGTATCGATGATATTATTGTATTCAAATTGTATTAATAGTTTATTTTAATATATTAACGAATTAAAAAATATTGGTTTGGCGAAATTCATTTACAATGTAACCCCGAAGGTCGTGTAAGGCGGGTAAGCGTAAGAGTATCAAACATCCATACTTTTGATGTTTATAATATTACAGTAGGATTAGTATTTTATGAGCATTTTGAATACACTTTATGAAACAAACGGCACGCTACCTTAGCTGCATGATGACGTAATAATCATCGGTTGGTGTGTCGCCCCCGCCCGTTCCGCACTCTGATTGGTCTGCCAATGTCTTACGATCTGTCGCGTGTCCGTGCGCAAGATTTTAACAAAGAATGTTCCATTCATTGAGCTATTATTACTACGTATAGAGAAGACGCCACTCATCGCTACTATGTTCCGTTCAATTGCGGCCAGCCGGCCGCACTTCATTTAGTCGTTCGGTAGTTCTTCTGCGCGTAACACTTGTTTGTTTGAAAACGAAAAAAAAGAGAAATTTGATTAAATATGCCCTCGTGTGTGTTACGATATTGCACTAATAATTCAAGTAATACAGCAAAGTGTAAAGGAATAACTTTCCATCGGTAATTAACTTGTTAATCATTTTAAAACATAATTTGAGCAAAATATTTAGTGAAGACGCCATGTTGCGCCTTTTGTCATAGAGTAATGAGTTAAGATGTGACATTGTGCATGAGTGAAGGTAGAATAGGGATGTTTCCTGGGTAAAGTAAATTGATTCTATTTAGTCCGTCATTCAGATTATAAAAAAATATTGAATACGTATATTTTTTTTATCAAATCAAAAAAAAATGACAAAATTGTGTGGTTGACTGGTAGAGAATGCCTAAGGCATTAAGTCCGCCTCTGTACATTTTATTTGTGCGAAAGTATAAATAAATGTGGAGTTGTGGCTGGTGACGTCACTCCTCGCTAAATTGAGTAGCGTGCAGTGACGTAACACGAGTTTTCAACGCACTGTGTCGTCTTCATTTTTTGTTTATATGAAAAAAGAAAAATACTTGTCTAGTGTTTTTTGGAAATCTCACTGACGGAATATTTTTTTTTTTTAGTCATATAAACCATTAATTAAATTTCTTTTTATAGCTGAAAATAATAATTTTACACATATTTAGAAAAGCACTGACTGTGGTTTTTGAAAATTGAAAAACTATTCTTGAATTATGTTAGAGATAATTTGTTAAGTACTTACATTTTGTTCATTCAAGGTTCCCACGTCCGGGCCGTTAATTAAGTTATAAACATATTATTTATAATACAACATTTGTGTTTCATTCATTTTATCAAACCCTACTCTATTCTAAAATATTAAATTATGAAATAAGTTTAAATTCTAATGAATGGTAGGTAGAAAACACTCACAATAGCCATGTCCACTCTGTATTGTACAATCTATATTTCTGTTGCACTGTTGAAAATGGAAGAACAAAACGCGTAAGCGCCGAGCAAACGGCGGCGCTTTCGACCTTTTGATCGCGAGAAAACAACACTCTAGTAGCGCTTAAGCGCTTTACACTTTATCGTATAAAAAGACGATAAATAATTGTTTTAGCGCTGCAGCGCATTTTAGTTTTAACTCTATACAAAATGGACAATACTTCTGCTTTGGATAGCTCCTCTATACGTAGTAATAATAGCTCAATGGTTCCATTTATAAACTTCTGTAATTTTGTCAAACTACCCGAAATTGACAAATATTTCTAATCAATCTTGAGCCTTAATGCTTTAGCAATAAAATAGAAAATTTAATAAATTTGAGTTGACAGATTGTAGTGGCGTGATGTACTGGGTTACCACTGTTCTCAGACTGACTATCAATTGGAATTGTTCGGAAGCATTATATGAGTTCATATAATTTGCTTTTTACAATGCACAAATATGTGAGCTGTGCCCTTTATCCCAGGGTCTTTTATTTAGGTATGTAATAAGTTTTTACTTTTTACATTTCAGTCATTGATATAATATTAAACTAATAATATACTAACTAATAATATTAAATTAATATTATATCAATGATTTCAGTGATATTTTATTTTTTGTTTTGCTTTTCTGGTATTTTGGCATGGCTAGCTGGCATATTTGTATATTTTTTCTCTTGTATTATAAGCCCCGCACGATGATATTGCGATGGAACCTTGTCACAATAACAGCGTTGTGACGTCATCTGTCACACAAAAGGACAGATAGCAAAAGAATGTTAAATGCAAAATTAATATTAGGGTTAAGGGTTTATTTGTATTATATAATTTTATTACACTCTTTATAAAGAGTGTATGTATAAATTAATATTAGGGTTAAGGGTTTATTTGTATTTTATAATTTTATTATACATACACTCTTTATAAAGATTGTAATAAAATTTAAAAAAAAAAACCTTAACCCTAATATTAATTTTGCATTTAACATTCTTTCGTAGGTATACCTACTCACCCATATTCTGACAAACAAACGTTCATTATTAAAATATTTCAAGGAAATAATTTTTGTAGACGTAAGAAAAATATACTTATTCGTATATCTTTCTTACATGTATACTATTTTTTTCTAACTACATTTCTGTTAATTTGCGAGCGGGAATTGAACCAGAGTCCACTGTGTAGTAGTCATGTTTTAATTACTACCTACATCTATCAGCTTATAAATAAAACCAGGATAATATGTAAAAAAATGTATACATATAGTCTTCCGAATCAGAACTGCTTTCTGTCTCTGTCGTTTCCGATTCACTTTCGTCGCCGTATTTATGACAAATAACTCGTCAGTTATTCGATCTTTATTCCAATATTCCTCTTCAAGCCGTTTAACATGATTGACTTCCTTTCGCCAGTCATCTGGAGTTATTGACTCCGACGCCTCTAACGTCAGAGCTTCAATGCGACTTTCCAACTGCTACACATTCTTTTCTGACACCCTCGTATTTACCAGGTTCCAGATGTACTCAATGGGGTTGAGGTCGCAGTTGTAAGGTGGTAATCTAACGACTTCATGGCCATTGCCAGCTAATAAATTGTCAATTTTATAATTTTTCGGCGGTCTGTGCCGTTTAATTAATAAATACAGTTCAGGTTTTGTACTGTCGTTGGGAAAGTCGATGTTGTGAGCTTGTAGCCAACTCAACAATCAACTGTTTTTTATTGTTCATACTTGGTGGCCTATTCTCATCCCTACTGTGATAAGGGGCGTTGTCCATCACAATTTTAGAGTTGCGTGGTATGTTGGGTACTAATTTTTCTGTAAGCCACTTGGTGAAATTCTCAGCATTCATTTGATCATAGTAATCCCCCGTTTTGGTATCTGCTTTAAACATTAAAAGGGCATTGTCAACAAAACCGCTTTAACTTCTTTATCCATCGGCGGCCGGGGCTGTCGTTCCATCTCACACCATCGGTTGCTGTTTGCCAACATTTTTCTACCGTGTAGTGTGCGTGTATCCACGTTTCGTCGAGATAAATAACGGGTCTTTTGTCTTTTATTTTTCACCAAGCGAGTAATTTTCTTTCATTCGTCGTAAATATTTAGCCTTCCACGCTTGAATTTGGGGTCTTTAAATTGGGGCCAGTCTTTTTTGGTAGCATCGTTTAAATTGGTAGCCTAAATCACATTTAATTATTTTTCTTAATGTAGTTTCACTACCAGTATAATTAAGGTCTACTTTTGAAGCCGGCAAGATTTTGCGCATTGTGGGTATTTCTCTCCTCACCGTATACATTGAATCTATAATATTTCTTAAAGCTGTTAAGGAAAACCCGTCGAAATATTTCTTCTTTTGTCTTTTTCCTTTAGTAGGAGTTCTCATTTTGCTGCCACTGGCTATTGCTGACTCATGCTCTCGTATCAATTTCGTCACAGTATTTTTTGCAACGCCTGTGGCACATGCCACACACTTACTTTACTTACTTACTTTACTGACTTTGATAGAATTTTGCAAAATATTTTTAATAACTATAAGCAGTTGCTTCGGTATTAAAATGTCCGAAGCACTTTTTAAAGCACGGTTTATACTTTCAAGAACTAACTTACAGTCCTCTTTCTCTTTAACAAAATAATTGTCCATTTTAATTATAATTTCACGAGCACGACTATTAATTAATTTCTTACTCATTTTAACGAGTAACAGCTAACAAAACTAAACAACAAAACTCAAGAACAACAATAAAACAGGATAACAAAAACAAAAAGCTAACAAAAAAATTCGATGTGCGTAAGTGGGTAAGCGCGGACTGAACTTGCGAACGGTACCGACGGTGCGAGTTCGACTACGTCACCAAGATGGCCGCCAATCGCAATATCATCGTGCGGGGCTAGTACTATAGCTACATAGTATTGTATAAACTATTGTGTTTTTTCTAAATGAACAGACAGCGGTGCTGCTGGGGAGTTTCTTCCGCCACTTCTTCTTCCCAGCGAAAGCACTTAGGAAGTGTCGATGGGTGGGCATTTTGGGGGACTGTCTTATGTAATATTGACGTTCAAAAAGTGCTGATTCTCAGCCTAGTTTAAATAAATGACTTTTTATTTTGATTTTAGCATATTGCTATTAAATTGCTTCATATGTTCAAAAAATTCAAATAACGCAATGAATGTTGTTGAAACTTTCAAAATGAAACCTATTGCTACCGATAGTGTGTTACTTAATTACCCTAATGATTATTTATCTCCTTTGGCGACTGTAGCTACCACTTTAAAACCTTTAAAGTTTAAATCCGTTGTACTGTGAAATTAAATTACTAAACTGAAAATGGTATTGCATTCGATGCACCAGTATTATTGACAATGAAGTAGTAAATACTTTTGAATTTATGCCAGTAATGCTTTCAAATGTATCGGTTATTAGAACTAATCTGGAGGGTATTTCAGTACCTAGTGCCAGGCGTTGCCAAATAATACACGGCTCGAATTCAGACAAGAGCATTTGAGTTATGCCAAAAGACGAAAGCATATACGCACATGCAACAGTTTTATACTTTCACAATTTTAATATGAAATGACCAAGAATATGTTTGTAATTGACATCAATAGGGCTACGGGATCCGAGGAGATGTTGGACGACTCTCTTTTATGCGTATGCCAGAGCGGGAGGGCGTGTCAAACTTTTACTGACTAAAACCCACCTAAGTTTCTTTTCAGGTGGCCCCTAGCGCACAGGCGGCCAGCAGCCACGGTTAGCCAATTTTTTGACGAAATACCATACAAATCTTTTCAATACGACCCAAAGAGCTACAATGCAGTTTTGGCAATAATTGTCGGGAGGTTTGACTGCCCGAATATCGAACATTGCTGTAGCAAGCATATTGCTAACTGTATCTGGTAACTTTTGCCCTATGTGTTGTGTTGTGTGTGTATTCTGGTTGTTGTAAATGTTACCTAACATGTTTCTTTTTTATTTAAAACACTTCTCAATACCGGTACCTAATGAATATTTCAAATATTCATTAGGTACCGGAATCCCATCACCAATACCTACCGTATTCACATGATTAAGTTGAATTCTCAGTTCTCGGTGGTAGGCCATAACATCGGCTGTCGGCAGAAGTTACCACCCACCAGACAAAGTCTTGCCGCCAAGCGATGCGTCGTGTTCCGGCATGATGTCTGGTGAAACCGCACGAAGGACGGGTCTGAGCAGTTGTGTGCGATGTGTGGCGGGTACGATGCGCCAAATGTTGTTGTGTCGGGAGTTTGGTCGTGGAGAGACTCCAGATCAATCTCCCTCTAGCGCAGCTTCGTTTGGTCGTGTTGGTCTTGGGTTTAACATTGCATCACCTCGCTCAACCGCCGTCATCCTTCCTATTCCTTAGTTTTTTAAGTGATAAACAAGAGAATTCATTATCTTGTGGTTTATTACAGATAATTAATTTTTTTTTATTCTACCACTTACGCAGGTAAAGAATGATATTATAAAGGTGGAATGGAACAAATACTATTGAGGGATTCCTGAGATGATAAGAACGATGAATGAGTTTCAGGTAGGATGCTCCGGCCATAGTATAATATAAATTATACTATGCTCCGGCTTTTAAGATATTTTAATTTTTTTTTTTAATGTTCTCTCTCCTCTACTCTGAATAAATAGGACTAATTTGCATTATTACCGCCATAACGACCTGAGCGTTTCCAGTAATTCTGAAAACAGAAAGATAGTATTGTTTGTCCCAAAAGTTTTAAAGTACGACTGCACGATTATGAGAAATAAATGTAAATATAGGTATTCAATAGAAAACTAAATGAGTACTTTTAGCGAATATTAGGTAATGAATGTATTGTAAGAAATGATATAAGAAACTGTCGGATGTCAGTGAAGGCCAAACATTAGCCGAAGTCTCGAGTCCATTTAGATTGCCATTGGCACGCTAAGAAGAAGAATTTAAGATGATTAGTTACAATTTAGCTTGCTATTTTAGTTCAGCAGGGATGGGCTGTTTCACTTGAAGTGATGTGCACATCTTTCTTGCAATAAAAGATCTGTACAAGAAGAACGTTAAAACCTTCGACCTATTAAATAATAATCAGCCTATAACTTCACCACTCCTGGGACACAAGTCTTCTAAGATTTTAGCGTCTAGGACTAGGTTTCCGAACCATTTTGGTTCACCCTTTTAAGAACCCACTGCTCTCAAAACGGTGAAGCCTACCAACCTACGGCCTACAACTTCTAAGTCGCGACCGACACCATTAGGCCACCGCTGTTCTTACTGGACCTATTACTGCCTTCTTTTTCTTAAACCACAACCTAGAAATTCATCGTCTACGTACAATGGTCCCATCGAAGGACTAAGAGCGGACACCAAACCTGTAACAACGAAGATTCTATGTTATAATAGAATCATTATAATAGATTCTATGTTATAATAGATTCTATGTTACAATAGAATCTTCGTCTAATTAGTAATTACTATCTAAGTTCATACCTGTGTCTGGAACATGAATTGACTACTATTATAGACTGGAACCCACGTAAACAACAAACAAGGTATGTTCGTCACAACATAGGTACAGGCTGTTCTAGTATAAACCAACACTTTTGTATTAGAGTAGACACAGGTGCTACAGCAGTAAATAACATTCAAATGAGCCTTTTTTTTAATAATCATAAACTAGTGCTTGATTGCAATCCCGCCTGATGGTAAGCAGTGATGCAATCGTTGATGGTAAAGCGCACTAGTTTATTAAGCCTATTCACTTAAAAAACTTAGGAATAGGAAGGATGACGGTAGCGGCCTGACGGCCTGGCGGCCTTACTTATAATGCCAATGACTTGGTGTCTTTTGTTTAAGCTAATGATATTGTAAGCAAGAACAAAAGTACTGCTTATCATCATCAACCTTTTTATCGTCCCAATGCTGGGCACAGGTCTCCCTCTCATACAGAGAAGGATTAAGCGAAATCACCACGCTTTCTCAATGCGGGTTGGTGATTTCGGACTTAAAATCCAGGTTTCCTCAAGCTGTTTTCCTTCATCTTTTAATCAGTCATTGGTGTCCAAGATATACTTAGAAAGTACATATAACTTAAAAAAGTAACATTGGTACCTACTTGCCTGACCTGGAATCTTGAGAGGCTGGTGTTTTAACTACTAGGCCACTACTTGCTTATAATGGTGTACATATAAGAGTATATAGGTGCATTACTGTTGCACATTTCTTATCGGACATATATCTTGCAAAACAGAAGGCCGATGACGCCGAATGGTTCTAGAGTGGTGACCTTATACCGGTAGAAGTAACGTTGGACAGCGAACGACGACCTTGCGAAGGTCGCAGAAACCCGCTAAATGCGGAAAGTACATAACCGGTCTAAGGTCCGTATTCCAGAAGGAAACTCAAGCATTGATCTCTGTTTAAACATTACTTAAAACTAGTTTCAACCAATCAAATGGCTTGAAACGAGACTTAAGTAAGTAAAGCTTGAATTTTGAGCGAGCTTCTGGAATATAGGCCTAAGTAGAGGTTCTTGGGTTAGGTATATGTCTGTTATATGTATATGTGAATTTTCAGCTGAAATGATCAGCTGAATGACGATTATGATTAATATTACTAAATTCTTTCGGATACTAGATTTATATTACACTAGCTTACCGCCCGCGGCTTCGCCCGCGTGGTATTTAGTTATATCGCGCTTTTTAAATTTCCCTCGGGAATATGAATTTTTTCCGGGATAAAAAGTACCCTATTACTTAACCCGGTCTTCTAACATTACGTCTGCAAAATTTCAAAGCAACCGGTTCAGTAGTTACGGCGTGAAAGCGGAACAAACAAACAAATTCACTTTCCGATTTATTATAGTAAGGATTACTAAATACTGAGATAAAATTAGAGCTTTATAACAATAGCTTTAAAAGCCTGTTAATATTAATGTTAAATTATAAAGCAAAACATGGAAGAGGGATGTTGGCGTGGAAAGTGTCATGGCAGAATTTGGTCTAGACGTGACGTCACCGTATTTCAAAAGGCAATTTCACACTGTGCTGTACAAAGCAGCAATGCTTAAGATAAAGACGATATTTGCTATGGTACAGACAACAGCACATGAAGCTACTACACTCTCATCATCATCATCATCATGATCATTTCAGCCGAAAGACGTCCACTGCTGGAAATAGGCCTCCCCCAAGGTTCTTCACGACGACCGATCCTGCGCCTCCCGCATCCAGCGGTTTCCCGCGACCTTCACCAGGTCGTCGGTCCACCTTGTCGGGGTCCTACCCACGCTACGTCTTCCGGTGCGCGGTCGCCACCCACTCGAGAACCCGTCGGCCACTCGAGAACCCGCTCCTGAGAACTACACTCTTAGCTACTCAGAAATCTGACAAATTTCTTTACAAGATTTTCAACTTTACCTTTAAAGACTAAAAAGGAAAATTAAGGTTCAAAGTTGATTCTTTTTATTATTGTAAACTAGCTTTTCGCCCGCGGCTACGCCCGCGTGGAGTTCGGTTATATCGCGCTTTTTAGATTTCCCTCGGGAACATCAAATTTTTCCAGGATAAAGGGTAGCCTATGTTCTTTCTCAGGGTCTAAAGATTGTCTGTGCCAAATTTCATCAAAATCGGTTGAGAGGTTTAAGCGGGAAAGCGTAACAGACAGATAGACAGACAGATAGACAGACAGATAGACAGACAGACAGACAGAGTTACTTTCGCATTTATAATATTAGTATGAATAGTATGGATAATAAACTAGGGCCTGACAACAACATAAGAGTGGATACTTGCTGTACGACGGGTCTTCCGATGATGAAGTTTTTTTTTTTTTTTTTAATAATTATTAACCAGTGCTTGACCGCAATTCCGCCTGATGGTAAGCAGTGATGCAATCGTTGATGGTAAAGCGCACTAGTTTATTAAGCCTCATCATCATCATCACAGCGTTAATCCCAGTCGCATCCAAAGCCCTTTCAGCTTTGAAGTCTGGGGTCCGCTTTATCAGTCCAACTGCTGAAATGGCTAAACTTCGACATTTTCCGTGAAGCGACTGCCGTCTGACCTCCACAACCCTAAGGCGACATCGAAGCATTGCAGTTAGACCAATTGTTGAACTTTTGAGGGCTCCAACAGCCCGTAACGACTGCCACTAGATGTTTGTATGGCAACCGGGACCAACGGCTTAACGTGTTTTCCGAGGCACGACCAGACCAGTGCCAGTATTCATATTCATGCATACAAATACTTGCACTGTGCGGGGATCGAACCCGCGCCACCTTGCGCAGCGGCCGCGTCCGCTACCGCTACGCCACGGAGGCTGTCAACTAGTTTATTAAGCCTATTCACTTAAAAAACTTAGGAATAGGAAGGATGACGGCAGTTGAGCGAAGTGATGCAATGTTAATTCCAAGACCAACACGACCAAACAATGCTGCGCTAGAGGGAGTTCATGGAGACTCTCCACGACCAAACTCCTGACACAACAACATGCGGCGCATCGTACCCGCCACACATAGTAACACAACTGCTCAGACCCGTCCTCCGCACGGCTTCACCAGACATCATGCCGGAACACGAAGTTAACTCAAACTTAATTTTAGTTTGTGAACAAGCAAATAAAATAAACTCAATATGATCAGCAACATCAGCACTAGTAATTAATAAACGAGCAATGTAGAAGTGAAGTATTTTACATTTGAATTGAAAATGGCGATGATGATATTAAACTTGAACTTCTTGATAATCCATACTAATATTATAAATGCGAAAGTAACTCTGTCTGTCTGTCTGTTACGCTTTCCCGCTCAAACCTCGAGCAATGTAGAAGTGAAGTATTTTACATTTGAATTGAAAATGGCGATGATGATATTAAACTTGAACTTCTTGATAATCCATACTAATATTATAAATGCGAAAGTAACTCTGTCTGTCTGTCTGTTACGCTTTCCCGCTCAAACCTCGAGCAATGTAGAAGTGAAGTATTTTACATTTGAATTGAAAATGGCGATGATGATATTAAACTTGAACTTTGATAATCCATACTAATATTATAAATGCGAAAGTAACTCTGTCTGTCTGTCTGTTACGCTTTCCCGCTCAAACCTCGAGCAATGTAGAAGTGAAGTATTTTACATTTGAATTGAAAATGGCGATGATGATATTAAACTTGAACTTTGATAATCCATACTAATATTATAAATGCGAAAGTAACTCTGTCTGTCTGTCTGTTACGCTTTCCGCTCAAACCTCGAGCAATGTAGAAGTGAAGTATTTTACATTTGAATTGAAAAATGGCGATGATGATATTAAACTTGAACTTTGATAATCCATACTAATATTATAAATGCGAAAGTAACTCTGTCTGTCTGTCTGTTACGCTTTCCCGCTCAAACCTCGAGCAATGTAGAAGTGAAGTATTTTACATTTGAATTGAAAATGGCGATGATGATATTAAACTTGAACTTCTTGATAATCCATACTAATATTATAAATGCGAAAGTAACTCTGTCTGTCTGTCTGTTACGCTTTCCCGCTCAAACCTCGAGCAATGTAGAAGTGAAGTATTTTACATTTGAATTGAAAATGGCGATGATGATATTAAACTTGAACTTCTTGATAATCCATACTAATATTATAAATGCGAAAGTAACTCTGTCTGTCTGTCTGTTACGCTTTCCCGCTCAAACCTCGAGCAATGTAGAAGTGAAGTATTTTACATTTGAATTGAAAATGGCGATGATGATATTAAACTTGAACTTCTTGATAATCCATACTAATATTATAAATGCGAAAGTAACTCTGTCTGTCTGTCTGTTACGCTTTCCCGCTCAAACCTCTCAGCCGATTTTGATGAAATTTGGCACAGACAATCTTTAGACCTTAAAAAAGAACATAGGCTACCTTTTATCCCGGGAAAAGTTTGATGTTCCCGAGGGAAATCTAAAAAGCGCAATATAACCGAACTCCACGCGGGCGAAGCCGCGGGCGGAAAGCTAGTGTTAAATAAAGGAGACACAAAAAACTATTACGTAGCAGTGTAGGAAATCTTTCATATTGATAAGAAATTGGTAGTTATCTAGACGATAAAGTCGACGATGATTTTACAGACTAGCATATCAAGCTCCTACAATCTGTCAGATTTCAACTTTATCTCTAAATCTTTAAAGCTCAAGGTTGATAAGGAATATTTGACAGTTTCGGGTAGCTTGACCTGCTGCCGTCTGTACATACTGGATTGGTCGATGTTGAAGGTATTTAATCTATTTGCCGTATGTGGTTATTCAATCAATTTACATGAAACAAACACTACTATGGCCACCACTATGTACAGTATATAAAAAAAAAGGAAAAAAAAATAATAGATTTGCATAAAAATACTACTAAATTAATTTGAATAAAATACAAGTATATAATAATTAATTATTTTTAGTGAGATAACCCTTTTTAAAGGTAGCCATGACAATTTTTTTATGACGTTTGATTGGCGACTTTGACAGTTCTATTTTCCCGTTGTATTTGTGTCGAGTGTTGATTTGAGTTGATTGTGTTTATTTAATGGGCCGTATGTTCGGAATTCATGTTTTGTTTTTTTGCAGTCTTAGGGTAGATAATATACATACGATAGCCTTAGATACATGACACGTCAATCAAATGTCCTGTCAAAATCTTATTTCGCTTATTGCTGACCACCATATTTATTAGCAGTTGTGTTGCACTCCTTGGCCGAGTTAAATTGAATCTGTATAAAAACTAAGCCAAAATATCGGAAATTAACATTAAAAACAGTTAACTATAGCGTAACTATACCTATACCATCGCCTAGCTCCATAAAGAATAGAGGTAAACAAACCAATTTAGGGTTATCACAACTCACGTTTTCCAAATCTCCTGTTATTTACATGATTATCGACTTTTACATGCTAGCTATTTATTAATAATTCCTAATTCAGCATATTTCAATAGAATCACTAAAATAACATGCATAATAACTTGGTATTTCGAAAAACCATTAAAAAGTCGACATTATTTTTACGTGATAGCCCTACAAAAAAAGAAAGATGGATGAAATCCAGGTATTTAACACATTTTGTGGAATTCAACCAATGAATAAAGTTGAGGCATTTATCAATACAACTAGGTACATAACACAGTCATGTATTGTAATACTTTCAAGTATGGACTAATTATAATATCAAAAAATGTAACCTATTACGAAATTAGCTTACATGTGTGTCATATTTCATTCAAATCGGTTAACCGTTAAGCTTTCTATACAAATCATAAATATCTAAACATAAATAAACTGTTTAGATTAGTAGGAAGTAGGATTATTACTTTTATGAAAATCAACTATCTAGAAAAGGTTGTTAACATCTGTCTTTTAGGCGTAAACTACTCGTTGCCTAGCAACGGTTTGTTTACCTCCATTCTTTATCGAATTTGGCTCAACTATAGCATTAAGTGTACAATGTGCTGGCCCAGGCTCCATACATTTCTGAAACGTCTCCTTTTCCACACTTCATATTGACGCAGATTTGCTTGTTCACAAACTAAACTAAATTTATGTTCAGTACATCTTATTCTTTTTATTTCATTAAGAAAAGGACAGAAGACATATATTAGTCCTGTCAAATTAGTAAGCCCCTGACGGAAATTATAGTACTTTTACACGCCATGTTTTCGAACGCGTCTAAACCACAGTAGACAGACAGTAAAACATCTTCATAGAAACGAGCCGCTCTCGGTTTGAATGATTGCGTGCGCGCCGTGCCCCGTGTCGGTACGCGATTTCACGCACACGCTGGCATAATATAGCTTGGAATAACATAGGGGCAGTACCGGCTGTGGTTCAACGCAAGAGTAGGCAAATAACTCTGCGGGCGGCCTTAGATAATCTACTGTTCTGTCTCTACTGTGTCTAAACTGTCTATGGAATTGTATATGTATGAGGAACAGAGAGTAAAGTTCACTCATCCTCCATAGAAAAGGGAGGATCCTCCGACCAGACGGGTGTCATGTCTGGCGGGCACTTGCCCAATGCTTGAAATTCGCAAGTTGTATGTATGCTAGTTGCACGGTAAACTCTGATTGCGAGATGTAGAATTCGTATGACGCGTTGTTTATTTGTGTCGTATGTAAGTACCGCCACAGAATATCTAACTTTGACAGGACTAAACTAATTTATCTTTTGTCCTTTTCTTATTGAAATAGAAAGAAAATATGTACTAAACTTAAATTGAATTTAGTTCCTGGACAAAGTAACCGGACCACTGTACCGAAACTAAAACACGCTGTATGTCTGTCAAAAGATTGATTGGAGTAAATGAGTTCCTGAGTAGTTTACATGGACTAACGACCAGCAACCACTTAGACACGAGGATAACCTATGACCTAAACGTTTTGCGCCACGTGGTTTTCTCACACATATACACTGCAGAATATGTACAATGGTTTAGACTCTCTTGTACACAAACTAAACTAAATTTAAATTCAGTACATCTTTTTCTATTAATTTAGTCCTGTCAAATTAAGATACTCCATAGACAGATTTGCAAGCGTTACGATGACGCTCAATCCTTCTCTATACAATATGTAAAGAAAACCCTGTCCGATCCGTGAAGATATTATTAGGTATCGATAACTGATTCTACTACTGCCCACAAAGACAGGCTAAACTTTAAAAAAAAATCCCCTTAACAAAATAAATATTATTTCGGAAAAAGAGGTAACTTAATACATGGGCGCTAAGCAACCCCTTCCGCGGGAGGCGGGGGGCAGGGTACGCGGCACCTGTGACGTGGTCGCGTCGCTATTCGCTTATAATACTACCGGTGTTGTCACTTTTTTAAAATTTACCAAATTTTGGGGAAATTGGAATTAATTCCCGGGAAAAAAGGATTATTTCAAAATTCATTAGTATTGTTACTATGATGATTATGTAAAATTTTATATTATATTTGGTCATGTGTTTACCTAACCTTTATTATCCTTATGGGTCGGACAGGGTTTTCTTTACATATTGTATAAGAGGAGATCTGTGCCCAGTAGTGGGACGAAAAAAGGTTGATGATGATAGACAGATTAGACTTCATTAAAAAAGTGATTACTTACTCTAAAAATATTTTAAATAACGTCAGAAGCTAATTTGACAGGACTCCAAGATCACTTCTCCTTAGGTTTCACAGTAACAGACTGCAGTAGGTATTTAGAACTGCAGTCTGCAAGGTAATTGCGTAACACACTACCACCCGCAGCAACGGGTCTCATTTTGACAGTTCAACAACATCCATTGCGCTATTTACGTTGGTGAGCAAATACATTTTTGAAATGTAAAGAGCAATGGACCAGCACTATGTTCCAAAATGATTTCAATTGATAGTAATAATTTGTTCCACAATTAGGGCAACCATAAAATTAAGGGGGTTCCGGTTAACCTCCTTTGCATAAACAAACTTCTCTTTGAACTTCATAAAGATAAAAGATAAGGATTAACCAAATTCACAATTAAGAGCAACTCTTAACGTAAAACAATAAATTCAAGCCATTATCGACATAGCGCTGTCCCTTAGCTGTACACATGAACAAGCACACACACAAACAAACGGCGGCCATGACAGTTCGGCAAGCCTCCGAAACGGCGCGCGCTGATTGGCTAGCCGGATCGCGCCTCCATGACGTCATCGGCCCCGGCGCACGCATTTTATCGAAAAACTATAGCCACAGTGGAAGCGATAGCGATTTATGAATAGTTTATTGAATGTTATCTTGGTGAGTTTGACATCATTACAGTTATAAATGAACTTGAAAGACAAAGAGAACGGTTACAATGCGATTTTTCTTTGATAATGATTGATGCAGGCCATGTCGTGGTGGCCTAGTGGTTAAAACACCAGCCTCTCAAGTATGAGTGCGCGGGTTCGATTCCAGGTCAGGCAAGTACCAATGTAACTTTTCTGAAGTTATATGTACTTTCTAAGTATATCTTGGACACCAATGACTGAAGGTGAAGGAAAACATCTTGAGGAAACCTGGACTTTATAATCCGAAATCGCCAACCCGCATTGAGCAGGCGTGGTGATTACGCTCAATCCTTCTCTGTATGAGAGGAGACCTGTGTCCAGCAGTGGGACGATAAAAGGTTGATGATGATGCAGGCCACCACAATATGGACAGCATATGTAAGAATTTACCTAATTACCTGATTGCCGGTGTATGAGTCATACAAACTAGGTATTAAGTTTGGGGCTGTAGCAAATACTATTTATATGTATTATAAACTAGACGTAGTTATCATTTTCAGTAGTAATAACTTAAGTAGTCGTAACATGCTGTTTAACCTGTGTAGCTACCATGAGTTCCATTACAACCTTGAAGCGGCCCAATCGATGAGGCAAACGCGCCCGATATCGACGATCGAGTCTCGTAATGTAAACTCATGGTAGCCACACTGGAAAGCATTGCAAATTTTTCTACTTCGTAGAATGTTTATGGTATTGTAGCAGCAATATAAACATACATCCGTTCCCTTTCGCTGCATTAGCATATTTTGTATTAGACACACAATACTCGATATTCCTCGCTCCTTTTCGTTGTACAGACGACATCACATCAAGCTCCTACAATCTGTCGAATTTCTTTGTTAGATTTTCAACTTTATCTCTAAAGCGTTTAGGCTCAAGGTTGATCGGGAATATTTGACAGTTTCGGGTAGCTGTCGTCCGTAGATTTGAAAATTTAGGTTTTTAGAAGTGTAGTGTTTGTATCTCCTAAAAGGTACATACTAACATTGTCTCATGTACACTAGTAGTCGAAGTATAGCTGTCAGCTGTCAGTCTGTCACTGACACTGGTCAAGGTTAGACATGTACTGCTTGCGATACGAGTGTAGTGGTGAGCCAGTGAATTACATGTGTTACTGTAAGGACAAGGATCTTCACAAAAAGTATATTTGAAGACAGATTCAGTGGCCTTTGCAAATTGCCAAGACGGATCGGCCATTCATCTCCCTGGTATTCAATTCCAGATTCCTTCTACAAGGCCATCCACCTCACTGAATCAATGTAATCACTTTCCAAGACCGGTTGAAAGTCACCCCAGACTCATGTCTCATACAGAAAACGGGATTACAATACTGTAGAGCTGAACAACACTTTCATTACATACTGAAGACCTGCCGTCTTCAGAACCAGTTAGATGTACCTAATCCTAATATTTCATATATTCCTTGGTAATCTGTTCATCTTATATCATTAGTTTACATGAGTCGGTCTCAAGTCACCATGTTTCAGTATTACTTCTAGTAATTTTCCTTAAGAAACATAGTGACTAAACTTGACTACCTAATATTTAATTAGCTTATGCCTTTCTCTTCTTGGTCTACCTCGACATAACTAGTTGCATGGGCATCACCTTCCGGCTTATTTTAACCCTTATTGTTACCAACATATTATTGTAACCATTTCGCATAGCAATCTTTCTGAGATGTCAAATTAATAACCTATTGCCTTCCTCAAGAATTGAGTTATCAGATGCGAAAATATATATACAAATCCAACTGACAGTGACAGAGATTAGCGCGATCAAACAAACAAACTTATCAGCCTATTATTAGTATATTATAGATAAGTGCCTATTGGACTTTACAACTAATAGACCTAGGTTCCGAAGTACAAACGATAAATACTGTGTTCATTTAATCTCGCTTATTCATGCCTGATATCATGATGAAGCGATTTTGTTTTTGCAAACATATCTTTAATGACTGGTTATGAAGAGGAATTAAATATTTAAAGGCTTTTTTGCAATGACATTATTCATTTGGAGACTGTGGTATTAAGAATACGCAGTTTCTTGGGTGACATCACCCAGCAGCCGCTCTTAATGGCACGCTCAAGGTCTCTAGACACGTTTTTCTTTCACATTTCAATAGATGATCACACGTGAAATACAAGTAAAAACAGAATTTGTAATCTTCATGTTATGATATAGCTTAGAGATGAAGCTGATGGACAACCTTGACATCATGCAATATAATTACTAAAAGCAGATAACAAATATTATAGAGAAGAAGGCATACTATAAGATATAACATAGAGAAAAAACGAATGTTATATACTTTTTTTTCGCTGGTGTGTCATCCACATGAGGCGACCTCAATTAAACAAGTCATACTTCACTAACATTAATTATAAGAAGATAGCATAACTTTTTTCCCGCGATTTCGCCCGAATAAATATCGATGCCGTGGGAATATTGGGTCGGTGCACAAACATTTTATATGAATAGATATCCTGTATTATTGGGGGTTTTATTATAAACTATCTGGGCGCCAACTTTAATCCAAATCTGCATCAAAAATGCCATCCGTTCTGTAGCTTTTGCGTGAAAGAGTTACAAGCATCCATCCATCCATTGAATCATCCTCACAGACTTCGCATAAATAATATTAGTAGGATAACCATTCGATTTCAGGTCAGACAAGTACCAATGTAACTTTTCTAAAGTTATATGAACTTTCTAAGTATATCTTGGACACCAATGACTGAAAGTGAAGGAAAACATCTTGAGAAAACCTGGACTTTAAGTCTGAAATTGCCAACCCGCATTGAGCAAGCGTGGTGATTACGCTCAATCCTTCTCTGTAGGAGAGGAGACCTGTGCCCAGCAGCGGGACGATAAAAAAGGTTGATGATGATGAACCATGTGGTTATAAGTAATGTTACTTATATCCGCTCCTGCATCCCACCATGGTCTATATCCTTTAGAAAGTGAGTGACCTCGTTCGCTAGACTGCAAACTAGTTGCAATAAACTGTTACGGACAAATAGCACTTAATAGTTTAACTTCGAAAGGTCTTATGTTTAAACTATTGTAAGGAAAGAAACTTCTTTAAATAGTGGAGGAGTAAGTTTTCCTTGTTTAGAAAGCATTTCTGTCAGATTAATTACTGGAGACTTCTTGAAGAATTTTGCTAGGTATAGGCCTCTAAAGGACAAGCTCTGTGAGAGCAGTTCCTTAACCATTTAATTTCCGACATCCATAATCATCAATTCAGCCGAAAGACGTGCGTCCTGCGCTTCCCGTATCCAGCGATTTCCCGCGACCTTCAGCGGGTCGTCGGTCCACCTTGTCGGGGGCCTACTCACGTTGCGACTTCTTCGTCTTTCTGTACACCTTCTCGAAAATTTCTGCTGAATATAAGACTCTCCGATGCAAGTTAATTCGAGCACGTTTTATCCAACAACAAGTTTTTGTGACGCCGTGAATTCATTCTCGCCTTCATCGTACTTTTTGTCCATCTTACGGGAGTACGTCTCACGTGTATTTTTTGTCATCTCACGAGAGTACGCTTCACGTGTATTCCCATGTGACGAAAACAACATATCATATTTATCTAAACGTACAGAGCAAAATAATGTTTAATCAAGAACTTTCCAATCACATTGAGAGATCTATATCTATCTTCTATCTTGATAACTAGATACTAGATCTATAAATGATACTAGAAATATCAACTATCGTGCGCTTATCACAGCACCCTTAGTTTTGTTCGGCGTCGCACGCGCGACTGATAAATTGAAATTGAAGTATTATTATACAAATTCTTACCCCCTTATTCAAAAACATGGACTTTATTTCTTCTTCTTCTTCAGCCTATAGATGTCCACTGCTGGACAAAGGCCTCCTCCAAGGCTTTCCACGCTGACCGGTCTTGTGTTGCCCGCATCCATCGGCTTCCCGCGACCTTCACCAGGTCATCGGTCTAGGTAGGTCCAACTTCGAGAAAGAGGTGTCTCGGCGAATCCAGCTCGGTTGGGCAGCGTTCGGGAAGCTACGCTACATCTTCTCGTCGTCCAAGATACCACAGTGTCTCAAGACTAAAGTCTTTGACCAGTGTGTGTTGCCAGTGATGACTTACGGAACTGAAACGTGGTCGTTCACAATGGGCCTCATACGAAGGCTCAGAGTCACACAAAGGGCAATGGAAAGAGACTTTAATGGGACTTTATTTAGATTTAGTTTAAACCACCTAAATCGTTAATGAATTATGCACCTAATCATTATAGACATGCAATTCTTTATACAGGATGTATCTGACATCGTAACGCAAACTTCGCGAAAAAGCTAGACAGCATGCCACTAATAAAATTACACTGTTACAGAATTCATAGTGTATAAAAAAAAGTGTCGGCTCGGCTTTTGAACGTTGCAAGCGTGCCGCCGTGCGTGTTTGTAGGTATGACGTTGATCCCTGATGTGAACTCTATAAATCAGCTGATACGATTGTTTTTGGAGTTTTGTTTTCGTTGCGCTTTTTTGTGTAATTAGCGAATTAATCAATTTTTATAGTAAAATCTTATTGGTTTATAAAAGTATAGCAATTATGAACGGTCTAAAGTGAAAAAAGTACATTATATTTTTTTTTTTAAATCATGAAAAGACGACGAAAAATTCCACCACTGGGGGATTCAGAATCATGTGTGCGTCGATGTCAGATACAGCCTTTATAAAAATGACCGCATGAACGCGGTTATTGCATTTTCTGTGTATTCTATACAAACGGAGTTACTTAGTCTGGCCGCCAAGCGATTCGTCGTTTCCGGCATGATGTCTGGTGAAGCCGTACGGAGGACGGGTCTGAGCAGTTGTGTTGCAATGTGTGCCGGGTACGATGCGCCAAATGTTGATGTGTCGGGAGTTTGGTCGTGGTGGGTCTCTCAGATTAATCTTCCTCTGGCGCAACATCATCGGTCGTGTTGTTGGGTTTAACAGTGCATCGCCTCGCTCAATTGCCGTTTTCCTTCTAAACTAGCGCGCTTTACCATCAACGATTGCATCACTGCTTACCATTAAGCGGGACTGCAGTCAAGCACTCGTTTATAAATATTATAAAAAAAAAGGTACAAGCAACGTCAAAACACGTTTACGCGCTACGCTGCGTAGTGTGCAGCAGTGGGATAATCGACGAATACTATCTGGCTAGCCTTTTTCCAAATACATCATTATGTACAACTCGCGCGAGTTATCTGTGCACCTAGCTCTTTGACGCCAAACTGCCAAATATTTCCAATAAACCTTGAGCCTTAATGCTTTAGGGATAAAGTTGATAATTTAATAAAGAAATCTGACAGATTATAGTAGATTGATGTGCTGTCGTCTGTACATACATAGTTATTACTTTGCCACATCATGTATAGCCCAATTTAGTAAATGTTACAAAAAGCAACAGGTGGTAGGTATGTATGGTAGAATATACATAATTTGAAACACACTGCATAATCAGTGTTGTTCATAATCGAAAAATAATAATGACAAGTAAAAAGTGGTTTGAAATAGGTTACAAGACACCGTTGGCAAAATAATTGGGGTCGTAATGGGGTAATAGCTTGGGCCAAAATGTATTTTAATGTTGCCAAAACTATTGTTAGTAATCTTCTACATTTATAGTGGATATTGCATAAGATTTTTGTATCTTACTCTACAGACAATGGAAATTGGACAATTTGTTCGACTTTAATTCATTATGTAAGATTTTCATTCTGAGAAACTAATTTGAATATTTTTGAAATTTATGTGTATAATCATTATATTTTAAACTAGCTTTCCGCCCGCGGCTTCGCCCGCGTGGAGTTCGGTTATATCGCGCTTTTTAGATTTCCCTCGGGAATATCAATTTTTTCCGGGATAAAAGGTAGCCTATGTTCTTTCTCAGGGTCTAAATATTGTCTGTGCCAAATTTTATCAAAATCGGTTGAGAGGTTTAAGCGGGAAAGCGTAACAGACAGACAGACAGACAGACAGACAGACAGACCGACAGACAGACAGACAGAGTTACTTTCGCATTTATAATATTAGTATGGATAACGTCTTTTTTTTTTTTAATTTATTATAAACTAGTGCTTGATCGCAATCCCGCCTGATGGTAAGCAGTGATGCAATCGTTAATGGTAAAGCGCGCTAGTTTACAAAGAGTACATTCTTTAAAAAAAACTGAGTGAATAAGAAGGAAGACGGCAGTTGAGCCAGGTAATGAAATATTAATCCCAACAACACGACCAACGCTGCTGCGCCAGAGGGAGATTGATCTGGAAACCCTCCACGACCAAACCCCCGACACAACAACATTTGGAGCATCGTACCCGGCACACATCACAAATCAACTGCTTAGACCCGTCATCCGTACGGCTTCACCAAATATCATACCGGAACACGACGAATCGCTTGGCGGCAAGACTTTTGTCTGGTGGATGGTAACTTCTGCCGGCAGCGAATGTTATGGCCTACCACCTAATTATTTAAAATTAACTTCGTTACGTTTACGCCATATTCGGCATAATATTTACGTCTAGACCTTTTCTCTACAACAATAGAATAGACAAAGTTTTAGTCAAATTCCAGATCATCATTCTTCTGCCCTCATTCCAATTGATTTGGACGACGGAAGATGTCTTTTTCTTCCATACTTCTTTCTCTATTAGTTAACAGTGACGCTACCGCTACGCTACGAGTCGAACGCGGCCGCTGCGCAAAGAGGCGCGGGTCCGATCCCCGCGCAGTGCAAATATTTGTATGCATGAATATGAATATTTGCACTGGTCTGGTCGTGCCTCGGAAGCACGTTAAGCCGTTGGCCCCGGTTGCCCAACGAACATCTAAGGGCAGTCGTTACGGGTTGTTGGAGCCCTCAAAAGTCCAACAATTGGTCTAACTGCAACGCTTCGATATCGCCATTGGGTCGTGGATGTCAGACGGCAGTCGCTTCACGGAAAATATCGAAGTTTAGCCAAAATCAGCAATTGGACTGGTAAAAGCCGGTCTCAGAATCCAAAGCTGGAAAAGCTTTGGATGCGACTGGGATAAACGCTAAGATGATGATGACTTCTCTATTAGTCATCAACTCGGTTGTCACCCCTTTTCTAGCCATATCATCAATCAGACAATCCATCTAAAATATGTAAAGAAAACCCTGTCCGATCCGTGAAGGTGTTGTTAGGTATCCATAACTGATTCTAATAATGCCCACAAAGACAGGCAAAACTTAAAAAAAAAATCCCCCTAAAAAAATAAATATTATTTCGCAAAAAGAGGTAACTTAACATGTGCGGTAAGCAACCCCATTCCGCGGGCGGCGGGGGCAGGGCACGCGGCACCTGTGACGTGGTCGCGTCGCTATTCGCTTATAATAAATACCGGTGTTGTCACTTTTTTAAAAATTACCAAAGTTCGGGGAAATTGGAATGAATTCCCCGGAAAAAGGATTATTTCAAAATTCATTAGTATTGTTACTATGATGATTACCTATGTAAAATTTTATATTATATTTGGTCAAGTGTTTACCTAACCTTTATTATCCTTATGGGTCGGACAGGGTTTTCTTTACATATTGTATAGTCCTTGGTCCTTGGTCTTCCCCTACTCTTATACCTTTGTTATTGAACTGAGTATAACATTAAGTGCACAAAACTGTACCAACAAATATGGATTTAATCTGAAATAAATATATTACTTATTATTATTTATATTCAGTCCAATAACAAAGAACAAAAAAACATGTGAACATGTGCTAGCTAGCTACATGCTAAATTGAGGCCATCAAGGCGTGTTGTGTAGACAGTCATAGAAAATACTTCATTTTGCACTTAATTAGTCTATAATATTATATTTCTCAGTCTTAACAAAAGATATCAATATAAAACAGGACTAGGAAATTAACGACATATTGTCCAAAACAGAATATAACTTTTTAATTTAGATCTAAAAATAAAAGGCCAAATGACATATTAAATAAATTACTTTATTTCAAGTAGCAAGACACACCCAAACAGACACCAGATAACCTTAACATAACAGGTTATCCAAATGATGTGTCGCCGATCGATGTAGTGAGCGGATAAGATGTAGCTAGACTATGACACTCTGATAATGCGGAATAAAATTGATGTCTACAGTTTGTGTATTGTACACACCTAAAAAAATGCCAATTAAATATTTCGGCGTCTGAAAGATCTCCCCTTTTTGTATGGGAAATCATTAAAGGACTTATCCCGGTCTGGGCGGAACGAACTAAAACATAAAACCCACCTGTGTAAGGAATACGGGTGGGATTTGGGTCATTTGAGGGCGAGGTGGCACGGTATATCTGTTTCGAACAACCCGCAGCCCTAGTATATCTAATAATGGGGTATCTGACATCGTAACGCAAACTTCGCGAAAAGGCTATGCTTGGAGTTTCCCTAAATAATCCAATCAGAAATGAACAGTTACGCCATAGAATCAAGGTACCGCATGCCACTAATAAAATTATGATAGTCATTTATGTCGTTAATGAACGGTTACAGAATACACACTGTTTAAAAAAGTATCGGCTTGGCTTTTGAACGTTGCAAGCGTGCCGCCGTGCGGGTTTGTAGGTATGACGTTGATCCCTGATGTGAACTCTATTAAATCAGCTGATAAGATAGTTTTTCGGGTTTTGTTTTCATTGCGCTTTTTTATGTAATTAACGAATTATTTAATTTTTACTTTTTAATATTATTGGGTTATAAAAGTATAGCAATTGTGAACGGTCTGAAGTGAAAAAAAACTACATATTTATTTTTTTAAATTATGAAAAAGCCGACGAAAAATTCCACCACTGGGGGGTTCAGAATCATGTACTGGATCCATGGTACTCGTTTGTGTGTCGATGTCAGATACACCCTTTATGTATAGATAATGTATATGGTATACAACATTCTCTGGCGTTGGAAAAATCAACCCATGATTTGAAACTGAGCTAAGTCCAGAGATACGAACGTCTCCAATGTTTGTATATGTACAAACATTCCGGATAGTAGAGGTGTTTTTTTCTCATCCACATGAGCTTCCATCGTGGGCGGTATTTCTAGAAAACGTTGAACAATAACTATAGTGTGATGTTCGATTCTTATTATTTTAACTGTACAGACACATCACTTTAAAATTAAGGGATTACAGTGATAATCTCAGATTAAAACAGATAAGAGCCACTGGGTTTGAGCATGACCAACACACACTCGATCGAAGCTTGAGCAAAGACTGCCCGCGCTAACGGTCGATCGCTATGTCAAACGCAACTCCAGTCGGTGTTACCATTCGCTCCATGGTGTTACCCGCTCTTAATAAAAAAAAAATCATAATTTATCCGAATACCGATCGATTAATCGACTTCAAAACTAGTAGAGTAATTTACGGTTTATTGATACTGATACGATAAAACAGATCACAATATTCAAAATTAACCAGTCACGCGCCGTTAATACATACATATTATATACACATGTGTTAAACCAGACCCATAAGGTCAAAGAACAAACACGTGTTTCTAAGACAACAACAACAGAACCATATTTGTCAATATTGAGTCACTGTCTATGGAATAATTAGGTTCAAACTTCATATTAAGAACAGAAGTTGCTTTTAGAGAAAATATGATCAGCACCCTAATTTTGTAAGGCACCATTACTCATCGTCATCGTCCCAGCGTTAATCCCAGTCGCATCCGAAGCCTTGTCAGCTTTGGAGTCTGGGGTCCGCTTTACCAGTCCAACTGCTGATATGGCTAAACTTCGACATTTTCCGTGAAGCGACTGCCGTCTGACCTCCACAACCCGAAGGCGACATCGAAGCATTGCAGTTAGACCAATTGTTGACTTTTGAGGGCTCCAACAACCCGTAACGACTGCCACTAGATGTTCGTATGGCAACCGGGACCAACGGCTTAGCGTGCTTTCCGAGGCACGACCAGACCAGTGCAAATATTCATATTCATGCATACAAATACTTGCACTGTGCGGGGATCGAACCCGCGCCACGCTGCGCAGCGGCCGCGTCCGCTACCGCTACGCCACGGAGGCTGTCCACCACCAGGTAAGGCACCATTACTATTAGTTGAAATCATTTGGAAGCAAATTGCAGATCCATTGCTTCATATGTTCAAAAATTTCTCTGCTCGACAACGTAAATAACCCTATGAATGTTGTTGAACTGTCAAACATACAACCATTGCTACTGATAGTGCGTTACACAATTGCCCTACAGGAATGTAAATTAGATTAATAAAATTTTAAAAATAGTTTCATGGTGGAATACTGTATTAATGGTTACCATCAGATAAGAAAAATTGTGATCATAAGCAAGCAGGCCAGATGAGCCAGGTAAGCCTATAAACTGTATCGCATAAAGAACTACATTTACCACTGTTATTAGTATTGTTACATTTTTTTTTTTTCTATTTTAGCACGAATCTTATCTTAATTTCAGATGAAATGGCGAATCAGCCCTCACTTATTTTCTCACAAAATTCCGATATCAATGTACGGATGACAGACAGCAGGTGAAGGTACCCGAAACGTACAAAAATATTCCCATTCAAGCTTGAGTATTAAAGCTTTAGAGATAAAGTTGAAAATCTAATAAAAAAATCTGACAGATTGTAGTAACTTGATGTGTTGTTGTCTGTACCTATCACATAGATAACTTTGGAAAAATACATTACAGATTTGGTTTTAAGAAAAAAAAAAGTATTTTAACTTATTTTTCTACTATAATTTATATCGAAGTTGATAATGTAGGTATATACATTATGCTTCAAAATAAAAGCGATTTCATTGTAAAAAGATAAAACGCTAATATGAAATTCTGAAAAGTAATAAAATGTTCTCGTTGCGTACACAAAGATAACTTACAGCATATAAGGTATCCTGAAAATATGGTAACATTGAAGTAGGTACCGAGCACAGAGTCCCCTGATATCAAGAAAGGAGATCACAAGAACATCTTCGTCAAATCTTCCACAAAGAATCAAGATAAAAACGATGTTTACATAGACTGAAGTTCTTATCACGTTGCCGTTAATACTGTAAACTGCACATGTCAGAGATCGATCGCTGCAATGTATACACCGGCACTTTCCGCTAAGGCGTCTTGTCATAAACAATTTGATGTATGAGCTATGAGCTCTGCATGTTACGGGTTATTTGAAGGTTGTAGTTTTTGTTGCTTGTATGAGACGTGGGAAAGCTAGGATAGTGCTTCTCCCTAGTCGGGAGACAACATCGAACTCCCGGCTTGTGGGCGGTGAGCAGTGGGCAGCTCGCAAGTGAAGGAACACAGGTGGGTTTTAGTCAGTAAAAGTCTGACACGCTCTTCCGTTCCGCCCAGAGCGGGAGAGGTCATTTGAAGATTTCCCATCTAAAACAAAAAATGGTCCCAGAAGAACACAATAAAAGAGCATAGTGCGTATGAACTGACAAGTATAATAGAACTTTCCTATACAATATGTAAAGAAAACCCTGTCCGATCCGTGAAGGTATTGTTAGGTATCGATAACTGATTCTACTCATCATCATCACAGCGTTAATCCTGGTCGCATCCGAAGCATTTTCAGCTTTGGATTCTGGGGTCCTCTTTACCATACGATAACTGATTCTACTAATATCTACAAAGCCGGGCTAACTTAAAAAAAATCCCCTAAAAAAATAAATATTATTTCGCAAAAAAAGGTAACTTAATACATGTGCGGTAAGCAACCCTACCGCGGGCAGCGGGGGGCAGGGCACGCAGCACGTGGTCGCATCGCTATTCGCTCATAATAATACCGGTGGTTTAAAAATTACCAAATTTCTGGGAAATTGGAATTAAATCCCGGGAAAAAAAGATTATTTCAAAATTCATTAGTATTGTTACTATGATGATTATGTAAAATTTTATATTATATTTGGTAAAGTGTTTACCTAACCTTTATTATCCTTATGGGTCGGACAGGGTTTTCTTTACATATTGTGTAAGCCATATCGTAAAAATAATGACAACAACACAATAATCAAATATTCACATTACACATACCATTACACAATCGAATACATGGTTCACTTAAATATAGATCAATCATCATTAACCAAAAATAGGTTTTAATCTTACAAAGGCCGTGATTGAAGTCCTTGGGGCAATCAAAGACTTAAGCGACAAAAAGACTGAATCAGTAGAATACAAACATGAAAGTAATTGACTCCAATGTGAACTCTAAAACATGGGCGTACAACAGTAATTGATGATGTATTTGAAATACGTCAGAAACTGCGTCGTAGGAATCCAATTGATTAGTTATGATTGACTGATTAGTTAGTCAGTCAGATTTCCAAAAAAAAAAAACATGACACGTATTTTTTTCATATAAACAAAATATAAAGACGATACAGAGCGTTGAAAACTTTTGTGACGGCACCAGCCCCCTACTCGATCTTTGATGTGTTATATATTTGTCAATTTTTATTGATTTGATAAAACAAAATATACAGTCATCGATACTTAATATTATAAATGCGAAAGAAACTCTGTCTGTCTGTCTGTTACGCTTTCCCGCTTAAACTTCTCAACCGATTTCGATGAAATTTGGCACAGACAATCTTTAGTCCCTGAGAAAGAACATAGGCTATCTTTGATGATGTTCCCGAGGGAAATCTAAAAAGCGCGATATAACCAAACTCCACGCGGGCGAAGCCGCGGGCGGAAAGCTAGTATCCAATACTTTTCTATAATCTGAATGACGGACTAAATAGAATCAATTTGGTATTTTTGACCCAGAAAACACCCCTATTCGAGGAACCAGGGTTCGTGAGCTAATACGGAGATTTTGTAAATGGGTCCAGTTTAGCTTTGATATACGTCGCTTTCGCACAAAAAAACACTTTTGTCAATTTCCTATATTAGGAAGCATGAAATCATTGAAACATTGAACCTATAAAAATAATATAATTGCTCTTCGTTTCCTGTTAAAGATTTTATCCATTGATTTCAACTTCAACTTGAAGAAATACTATCTTTGCTCAAAAAATCCTGCATCGAAACCATAAAAACAGTGTCAACAAAGCCGGGATCGACAATGATAATGATTACGAAATGCAAAGTAATCCATTTGATTACTGCAAATAAGAATTAATTATTTGTGAAAGCCGTAGGAATCCATTGGATGTAGAAGCATTGCACCGGTTGAAGCTGAGGCGCTTGCAGTGGAGCAGTGGAAGCCTATCGGCTGAAATGATGAATAATGATAGTACTACATTATTATGACAGCCTCCGTGGCGTATCGGTAGCGAACGCAGCCGAATAATGAATATGTATTTGCACTGGTCTGGTGGTGCCTCGGAAAGCACGTTAAGCCGTTGGTCCCGGTTTTTTTTTAAATAATTATAAACTGGTTCTTGACTGCAATCCCTCCTGATGGTAAGCAGTGATGCAATCGTTGATGGTAAAGCGCGCTAGTTTATTAAGCCTATTCACTTAAAAAACTAAGGAATAGGAAGGATGACGGCAGTTGAGCGAGGTGATGCAATGTTAAACCCAAGACCAACACGACCAAACGCAGCTGCGCTAGAGGGAGATTGATCTGGAGACTCTCCACGACCAAACTCCCGACACAACAACGGTCGGTCGGTCGGTCGGTTCGGTGTCGGTTGTCATACGAATATCTAATTGCAGTCGTTACGGGTTCTTGAAGCCTTCAAAAGTCCAACAAGTGGTCTAACTGCAATGCTTTGATATCGCCTTCGGGTTGTGGAGGTCAGACGGCAGTCGCTTCACGGAAAATATCGAAGTTTAACCAAAAATCAGCAGTTATACTGGTTAAGCGGATCCCAGGCTCCAAAAGCTGAAGAAGCTTCGGATGCGACTGGAATTAACGCTGAAATGATGATGATGATAGTACTAGCTTTAGGATAGACGACAACCCTAACTTACCCAAATCATTACCACAATATAAATGACTATATGTATAACAATGTTTACTACATAGTTTAAACAACCAAGAAACGTAATAACATCAAATTACATATTCATAAATTGAAATTAATATCCAACCTGTCTAGCCTGAAACAAGATGATAAACAAATTGATTCAGACGCAGTAAGTGCTAGCCTTGGTACATCCATTAAAACAACTTCTAATGAAAATACCAAAAATATCAGTGTAAAAGAATTAAAATCTTACAGCATTGCGATAAAGGCGAAAATCGCAAACGAAGTATGTGATATTATTATGTAACTAAATAAAATGTTGATGTAGACAATATAGACAAAAACAGAATTCGCGTCAAGAGTTACGCAAAAACAATCGATGGTCTAATGAATTGTATGCTTAAACATTCGTTATATTTGGCACATATCCTTCTGTATAAGAGGAGACCTGTGCCCAGCAGTGGGACGATAAAAGTTAGATGATGATGATGATGATAAATAAATAAATATATACAGACAAATCACACAGATTGAGCTAGCCCCAAAGTAAGTTCGAGACTTCTGTTATGGGATAATAACTCAACGATACTATATTTTATAATAGGTACATATATAGATAAACTTCCAAGACCCAGGCCAATCAGGAAAAGATCGTTTTCCACCATGACCTGGCCGGGAATCGAACCCGGGGCCTCCACCTCGCAGGCAGGCGTGTTAACCGCTGCGCCACGGAGGACGTCAATGATGATGATGATTCTTTTACATATTATAAACGCAAAAGTTTCTAAGGATGAAGGCTGGATGTTTTTAAACTTTTACGCCAAAACTACTGAACGGATGTGGCTGAATTTTGGCAAAAAGATAATTTATAACCTGAATTAACATATAGGATAATTTTTATTCCGATATTACCATGGAATCTAAAGTTATGCGAGTGAAACCGTGGGGCGCAGCTAGTACGGAATATATTTTTGCGTGATTTACCTACATTTAATTAAACGCTTTCATATCTACAACATATGTGCAGACGACAGCACATTAAGCTATTGCAATCTGTCAAATTTCTTAATTAGCTTTTCAAAATTATCGCTAAAGCATTTGACATTTTCGTGTAGTTTGACCTGCTGTCGTCTGTACATAGATGAAGAAAAAATTTATAGCAGTTTGGAAGATATACTGAATTACTGATTTTTCTCAAGTAATGAAAGGAATGAATGTTCTTACTATGAATAAAAACATAATACCATAAATGAACTAGCTATTATTATTTAAGTACGGGTGTAATTGAAACTATACATACTGAGAATTGCTGAGCAACCATAACTACAAATAGAAATATATATGCTGACAAAATAAAAACTGAAGCATTCAACAATATGTTCAAGTAACACTTAAAGGTTATAAATAGCTTAAGGTGTCGCGCGACCAACATTAGGTAGCAATATTACAAAGTGGGCTAAATATTAGCAGTTGTCAACTCAATTGCATCCCAATAGACACGATTGCTGAGTATATGACGTTTCATAGAAGCCCCGTTATGATTTGATTTATATTTAGACTGCTTAGTCAGCGAATGCAGTGCGTTTCAAAAGTCACGTAGGCCTCACCAGTCCACTTGGAGAAAACAAATAATGCTGAACACGTACACCCTACCAAAGGCGATTATGACACTGCCACGCATCACGCTGCATGTTGTCTCTGTTGAACTAAGGGACCGCGGGTAGATGCGTTTTCTATTTTTTTATTTTTGTTTTTAAATAATTATAAACTATTGCTTAACTGCAATCCCGCCTGATGGTAAGCAGCGATGCAATCGTTGATGGTAAAGCGCGCTAGTTTATTAAGTCTATTCACTTAAAAAACTTAAGAATAGGAAGGATGACGGCAGTTGAGCGACGTGATGCAATGTTAAACCCAAGACCAACACAACCAAACGATGCTGCGCTAGAGGGAGATTGATCTGGAGACTCCACGACCAAACTCCCGACACAACAACATTTGGCGCATCGTACCCGGCACACATCGCAACACAACTGCTCAGACCCGTCCTCCGTATGGCTTCACCAGACCTCATGCCGGAACACGAAAAATCGCTTGGCAGCAAGACTTTTGTCTGGTGGGTGGTAACTTCTGCCGGCAGCCGATGTTATGGCCTACCACCGTATTGGAATGTGCCTGTTTTCTATACAACATTATTTTTTGTTTATGCGATATTAGTTGTCGTGGTGGCCTAGTGGTTAAAACACCAGCCTCTCAAGTATGAGTGCGTGGGTTCGATTCCAGGTCAGGCAAGTACCAATGTAACTTTGCTAAAGTTATATATGTACTTTCTAAGTATATCTTGGACACCAATGACTGAAGGTGAAGGAAAACATCTTGAGGAAACCTGGACTTTAAGTCTGAAATCGCCAACACGCATTGAGCAAGCGTGGTGATTACGCTCAATCCTTCTCAGTATGAGAGGAGACCTGTGCCCAGCAGTGGGACGATAAAAAAAGGTTGATGATGATGCGATATTCCAAACACATACCCAGTATTTTTACTTAAAGAATCTATGTACAAAATTTCAAAAAGATATCATGATAAACCATAAAGTTATGCGCTTGTTATCCTACTTGGCTCTCTCAACAAAAATATAGTCCACGCTCCGTTCGGGCGGGCGAACGGTGCGTTGATCTCTGGCGTCAGCTGTTGCGCGAGCGCGGAGTACTATGATCTACAGTGCGCGCTCGGTAACAACACTGCAACAATTCCTATTTATTTTACTACAAGCTACTAAGCCTCCGTGGAGTAGCGGTAACGTACGCGGCCGCTGGGCAAGGAGGAGCGGGTTCGACCCCCGCGCAGTGCAATTATTTGTATGCATGAATATGAATATTTGCACTGGTCTGGTCGTGCCTCGGAAAGCATGTTAAGCCATTGGTCCCGGTTGCCATACGAACACCTAATGGCAGTCGTTACGGCTTGTTGGAGCCCTCAAAAGTCCAACAATAGGGTATTTGACTAAAAAAATTAATTAGTCCGTCAGTCAGATTTCCAAAAAATACTAGACACGTATATTTTGTTTTATCAAATCAATAAAAATTGACAAATATAAAAGGCATCAAAGATCAGGAGTGGTGGCTGGTGACGTCACTGGCCGCTAAAAAGTGTAGCGTGCAGTGACGTCACACGAGTTTTCAACGCGCTGTCGTCTTCATTTTTTGTTTATATGAAAAAAGAAAAAATACGTGTCTAGTATTTTTTGGAAATCTGACTGACGGACTAATTAGTTTTTTTTAGTCAAATACCCTACCCTATAATGGTCTAACTGCAATCGATATCGCCTTTGGGTTATGGCGGTCAAACGGCAGTCGCTTTACGGAAAATGTCGAAGTTTAGCCAAAATCAGTAGTTAGACTGGTAGAGCAGACCTCAGACTCCAAAGCTGAAAAAGCTTTGGATGCGACTGGGATTAACGCTGAGATGATGATGATGGGCGCCTAAGTAAAGATAGCGCCGTCAAGGTAATCAACGAGGGAGATGGTTACGGTCTGGTAACATTCGCAGAGCCAACTTGGCCAGAGATCGCACAGGACGGCGAGGTTTGGAAGGAAAAAGGGCAGGCCTATGTATGACCAAAAAAAATCCAACGGAGAATAACGTGGTCAGCTAACACTGATGTCGCGAGTAAAAGCGATGGAACGCAGATGCGTATACGTGATTTGAGACAGGTAGCCAAAGCTAAGAATATTATGGACTCCATTTTTAAATTTCTCTTCAGTCTATTTAAATGTTTACGATAAGATCTTTACAAAATAGGTCTGCTGATGCTACGGATTGGTACTATTGGCCTGACTTACATCATTATTTTTCCATGCTCTATATTCATATTCTATAAGTAAAAATAATACAATAAGCCCGACAATCATCATCATCTCAGCGTTAATCCCAGTCGCAACCGAAGCCTTTTTTTTCAGCTTTCGGAGTCTGGGGTCCGCTATAACAATAAGCCCGACAATGTGTCGCCCAAAAATTACATATCATGGTTTTGAAGATATTAAGCAAAGTGTGTAACGAATAATTCATTTCATACAGACCGATCTTCAAACCAACTTCATATTTACAGCTAATAAAATGTCACGTTATTTTCACAATTAGTTTTATATAAATAATCGTAATTTAGTCTAATTATTTAGTGTGAAAAAAAAAATATTGAAAAATAATTCATGTGCCCGTTGATTCTTTGACATGGTCTCATTCAGTACAGTTATAGGATATCTTAAAAAAACTGTTTGTATGATCTCGATTGTGTTCTTGTCCGCTTCCTTTCACAGAGAAGGTCTTAGCGATTTTAATTATTGCTCTAATAAAAAGGAATCACACTAGAACCACAGTACAAAAATCATACAGTAGGTCGACGCCTTTGATCTCGAGTAAAATGCCGACATCGTCTAGACAGTAACGCATCGGCCAGGGTTGACACAAATAAACAATATTTATGAAATTATTTATTTATTACAGTTCAACATCGATAGCTGTATTATATTTAATTAATTTGCTATTTTTACTAAGGGAACAACTCGAGACAGATTTAAATTATTTAGATGGCATTTTCGTAACCAGCACCCCAATCTACCTCGGAATTAACACCCATATGACATTAATATACATTTAAATTGGCGTCCGCCATCTTGGATTTCAAAAAGGGTGGGTTTTTCGTAACAAGCACCCCAATTATACTCAAAATTGACACTCATATCAAATTATAAAAAAATGACGTCCGCCATTTTGGATGTCAAAAAGGATGGCTTTTTCGTAACAAGCACCCCAATTATACTCAAAATTGACACTCATATCAAATTATAAAACAAACAAATAAAAAAACAAACGCGCGTTAGCCCTTAATGATAGATACCGAGCTACGAACATCGTTTTGTTCGCAGCTCGGGTGCTGCTTCCCCGCGTCTCATCCCTCACACCCCGCACGATTGCTCTGTCTAGATGTCTTCGTCGGACGACTGTATGATTTTTAGACTGTGCTAGAACAGAACATAATCTATTCACCACCCTTGGTTGAACAGTAGAGAATGCCAAAGGCATTAAGTTCGCTTTCATGCATTTTTGTGGGCAAAAAGGTTATATAAATAAGGACTGAATGTGTTTATCGCAACAAGTTTTGTTATTCCAGCAAGTTTTGTTATTGAAATGCCAAATAATCAATGAATTCAATCAAAAACGAGTTAGGTTCACAATTTAGATGAATATTTAAAAAAAAGATGTGATATTGCGCCACGATTGCCACTTATAAGATCCTGCCGCTCACTCGCCGCCGCCGCCCCGCTGCCCGCAAGATTCGGGGCAGAGGCCTACGCCTAAAGCACTAGATTGTTCTTCACATCCGGGCAAATAACATTGTAACCGAGAATAGAAAGTTTCATAGAACCTTGAGGGCGGACCTCTGTTAAATTATCAAACACTATGGGGATGAATGCGTTATACACTATGCGTAGCTATGGGTCTCATTTTGATGGTTCAACGAAATTCATTACGTGATTTACGTTGTTAAATAGACACATTTTTTGAACATATGAAGCAATGCATTAGTATTAACCTGCTAATATTATAAATGCACTACTGCACAGATTTAGATGAAATTTGACACAGAGGTGATTTATAACCGGGATTAAAATTTAGGACACTCTCTATCCCAATGTTCCCACGGGATTCTAAACTTATGCGGGTGCAACCGCGGGACGCAACCAGTGCTTCATAAAGATTCAAATGGGGATTAATAGTGCGCTACTCAATTATGGTACATGTCTGTCTACCTTATGTGAAATTCCTAGCTTGATGTGTAGAATAGGTGAATAGGCTCTTTTAACCTGGCGTGCTTTACCATCAACGGTTGCACACATGCGGCGGGATTGCGATCATCAGCCTCTACTCGTCCACTGCTGAACATAGGCCTCTTCCATGGCACGCCAACAAGCTCGATCCTGAACAGTTCTCCGCCAGCCACTACCAGCCACCTTTTTGATGTTGTCGCTCCATCTCGCCCAAGGACTACGCTACGTTTGCCGAGAAACGCGCGGCGGATTTTGCGGCGGGATTGCGGTCAAACCCCTTTTTAGGGTTCCGTAGCCAAATGGCAAAAAACGGAACCCTTATAGATTCGTCATGTCTGTCTGTCCGTCTGTCCGTCCGTATGTCACAGACATTTTTTTCCGAAACTATATGAGCTATACTGCTGAAACTTGGTAGGTAGATGTATTGTGTGAACCGCATTAAGATTTTGATGCAAAAATAATAATAATAAATATTGGGGGCTCTCCATACTTAGAACTGAAACTCAATTTTTTTTTTCATCAAACACAGGCATGTGGGGTATCTATGGATAGGTCTTCAAAAATGATATCGAGGTTCCTAAAATAGTTTTTTTCTAAACCGAATAGTTTGCGTGACAGACGCTTCCAAAGTGGAATAAAGTTGTTTTTTAATACATCGTAAATCGCTTATTACCGCGTAATCTTTCATACAAATAACATAAATCCTTTAATTTCATAAATTAATGGGACGGAACCCTTTGTGCGTGAGTCTGACACGCACTTGGCTGGTTTTTTTTTTGGTCGCTTGGCCGGCTTTTTTTAACTATGCTCCACACTTCTAATTTCTCCTGTGCCGTGGGTGCGTTTACAAACATTTAAACTCATATACACAAACAACTACCTAATTGTTCCGGGTCTGGATGTTTGTGTTAAACCCAAATGGTCTGGAGCAGCGGTCGACAACCTTTTGGCAGTTACGGGCCACATGGCGACAAAATGAGGCAGAGTAATTTTGATAACAGGTCTATAAGGCATAAGTAAATACTGCCAAAAATTGTAATACAAACTTTTGGTTTTTGAGCAAACCTTTTTAAATAGTCAAAATCAGTTGGCAAGCTGCCTCAGAACTTAATACGATCAATGATCTCATAAAATAAGCTTTTGAGAATGTCATTAAATTGAAGATCAATCACGTTCATTTGTAAATGACTCCGTACATCCTCAATGTCACACGAAAAAGGATTTCCAAAAATCTTCATTCCACTAGAAACCTTTTCAAAGTCGCCAAATCAGTCACTGAACTGATTTTGAAGTTGTATAAAAATAAATTTCATTTTATGATTATTAGGGTTCCGTAGCCAAATGGCAAAAAACGGAACACTTATAGATTTGTCATGTCTGTCTGTCTGTCCGTCAGTATGTCACAGCCATTTTTTTTCCGAAATTATAAGAGCTGTTGAAACTTGGTAGGCAGATGTATTCTGTGAGCCGTATTAAGAATATGATACAAAAATTAAAAAAAAAACATTATTATTGGGGGCTCCCTATACTTAGAACTGAAACTCAAAAAAATTTTTTTTTCGTCAAACATACGTGTGGGGTGGGTATCTATCGATAGGTCTTCAAAAATGATATCGAGATTTCTAATATATTTTTTTCTAAACTGAATAGTTTGCGTGATAGACGCTTTCAAAGTGGAAAAAAGTTGCCCCCCCCCCCCCCTCTAACTTCTAAAATAAGAAAATGAAAAATCTAAAAAAAACATATGATTCACATTACTATAAAAACTACCAACGAAAATTATTTTGAACGAGATCTGGTAAGCAGTTTTTTTTAATACCTCGTAAACCGTAAACCGCTTATTACCGCGTAATTTTTCATACAAATAACTTTAATCCTTTAATTTCATAAATCAATGGTACGGAACCCTTTGTGCGTGAGTCTGACACAGACTTGGCCGGTTTTTTTTTTTAGAATTGTATTTTATTTTACAAAACAGTCGCGGCCCGCGGGTTGCCGACCACTGGTCTGGAGCCATACCAATATTTGTCCGGTGTGGGAATCGAAATCGCGACACGCAGCGCAGCTGTCGATGGCTTAGCCACTGCGCCGCGCCAACCGTATCATCAAAATCCGTGTCTCTTTGTTTATAATATTAGTCACGTTTAGCACGTGAGATGTCTTTTATATCTTTAGTATGCGAATTGATAGTAGGAAAACGTTGATAATTTTAGATTCACGTCTTGATTACTGAACGGTCGTGAATAAAAGTGATATAGCATGTATCTGCACAAAAAATGGATTGGCAGTAATTTGAACTTATTAACGTACTCGCTGTTCTCCGCGGTCTCACACGTGTAAGTTTCAATCCCATAGGATTTCTGATATCTATGGTGGTAGGCCACAACATCGACTGAAGGCAGAAGTTACCACCCACCAGACAAAGTCATGCCGCCAAGCGATACGTCGCTATCCCAAACTGTCAGATATTCCCAATCAACCTTGAGCCTTAATGCTTTAGAGATAAACTTGAAAATCTAATAAGGGAATCTGACAGATTGTAGTAGCTTGATGTGCTGTCGTCTGTAACTAGATAAGCGCCGTAATTTCCGATTACTAATCATAACATAAGCATGGCAAAAGGCAATGTCAAATAACACAAAGGAACAAATCCGAAAACCTACTCGTCCTATCCTAATAGACTCTCAATTGTCCTGTTTTTAGTAAAAAAGAGGTTTTACTTATATATTGCACAGACAATCACTCCATTGCTAAATTATAGGTAATTATTTTTTTAATTAACATTGCGCACCTTAATACTAGTTAACATTTTGAAAGAAACAAGTTATCTAAAGTTAAAATTAGTGACAGGTGTCAAAAACCGTCGAAGGGCCGTCAGTTTCACGTTTTATATCGTTCACTTGCAATCCGGTTGCGCGGGCGCATACGTGATGGAGGTCGTGTGCGCCGACCAATGGGAGCTCGCCGCGAAGGGGCACGGCAATGACGCATGACTTACGCAACATCAGACAATATTTACACCAGTTGTGTACTAATATTGTACGAGGAAAATGCGAATTTTATGATAGTAATGGAAATTCCAAGAAGACCCACCCATATACCTACATATCTAGTTTTAAGAATAATAATGAATAGAAACCTGAAATGATAAAATTCTAAATGGCAAATTATAATACAATCATACTTACACACACACCAATCATCATCATCATCAGTTCAGCCGAAAGACGTCCACTGCTGGACATAGGCCTCCCCCAAGGTTCTCCACGTCTACCGGTCCTGCGCCTCCCGCATCCAGCGGTTTGTCGGGGGCCTACAGGTGGGTGGTCGCCACTCGAGAACCCGTCGGCCCCATCGGGCATCGGTCCTACGGGCAATGTGCCCAGCCCACTGCCACTTTAGTGATGCAATGTCGGTTACTTACGACACACACAAATAAAACATTGAAACATCACAATCGCAACAGGTTTTTCTAAGGTCTGTACCTGTATGGGTCGAAGGGTAATCTAAAGATCCACTATCTGTCTGTCTGTCACCAGGCTGTATCTCGAGAACCGTGATAGCTATGAATTTAAATTTTCCCAAGTGATATTTAAGCATTTCTGTTGCCGCTATATCAAGTACAAAAAACAAAATTAATTTTGTGAAACAAAATTAGTTTTTTTTTTTGTGAAATTCGTTAGCAAGTCCGTCTCACACTTGACCGTTTTTTAAAAACCTAATTATTATTGGTAGTAACGCACGTCACAATATAATAAACTTGCGCAAGTTTAGATTTACCATTTTGCGTGATATTTTACTATCATTAAACCTAACTCCCTTCATACCAAGCAACGTACCTACGTAATCAGCACCCTAATTGCGTAATAGGTACAGACGACAGCCTGCACATCAAGCTACAATCTGTCAGATTTTCTTATTAGATTTTCAACTTTATCTCTAAAGCATTAAGGCTCAAGGTTGATTGGGAATGTCTAACAGTTTGGGGTAGCTTGACCTGCTGTCGTCCGTACACTATTACTATCAATGGGAATCATTATGAAGCATGTTGCTAATACATTGCTCCATATGTTCGAAAAAATTGTCTGCTGAATAACGTAAATGACGCAATGAATGTTGTTGAACTGTTAAAATTAAAGCCATTGTTACTGATATTGTGTTACGCAATTACCCTGCTGACGTCAGTACTAATGCAAAATACGTATACCGACGCTTGAAAGGCAATCATATCTAAACAACAAAAATTCGTAAATTGAGTTATATACACCATTCGAACCGCCAGATTTTTCTGTGTCGTTTGGTGTATATAACTCAATTTACGAATTTTTGTCGCTTCGATATGATTGCCTTTCAAGCGTCGATATGTATATTTAAATAATTGTGTAAATTAAACTAATTTTTATCAAAGTACTAGCTTTCCGCCCGCGGCTTCGCCCGCGTGGAGTTCGGTTATATAGCGCTTTTTAGATTTCCCTCGGGAATATAAATTTTTCCGGGATAAAAGGTAGCCTATGTTCTTTCTCAGGGTCTAAAGATTGCCTGTGCCAAATTTCATCAAAATCGGTTAAGAGGTTTAAGCGGGAAAGCGTAACAGACAGACAGACAGACAGACAGACAGACAGACAGACAGACAGACAGACAGACAGACAGACAGACAGACCGACAGACAGACAGACAGAGTTACTTTCGCATTTATAATATTAGTATGGATTTAATGCTATCGTTGAAAAACGTGGTATTACCAAGTTACTTTAAGCAGGCAAGGACCCTGACACCCTAAACACAAGTTAAATCTTAAATTGGGTGCGAGTTCATCTAAAATTCTAAAACATTTGCGTTGTTATATGTTTAGTGATTAATATTTTATGTTGTTATGTTCAAACCAGTGGTAATAAATATTTTTTTTTTGTTTTTTTTTTTTTAAGTATTTATAAGACTGTAAATGTTCTATATTGTAAAAGGACCTAAATAAAAACTATACATACAAATGAATTATTTAAATTATAATGATAATGGTTCGGATACTTGTTATATCGTCCCAAACGCGTAATGTTTATCCACACACATTAATGTAGGTAAACTAGAACCCGCACCCCTGGCCATAGGCAAGAAGAGGAACGCTCCAGTGGTTTTAGCCGGTGAGAGCCCGGCACACCCTCCGTCGACCCCCAGACGGAGGACGGTCTGGTAGAGATTTCCACTGGATGAAAAAAAAAAAAGGTACTTACTTATACTTGTTTTCAGGTTTGTCCAATTTTCCGCAGGTATACATACAGAGTGTACCTGACATCGTAACGCAAACTTCGCGAAAATGCTAGACCGCATGTCACTAATATAATTATAATACTCATTTATGTCGTTAATGAACGGTTACAGAATTCACAGTGTTTAAAAAAAAAGTGTCGGTTCAGCCTTTGAACGTTGCAAGCGTGACGCCGTGCGGGTTTGTAGATATGACGTTGATCCCTGGTGTGAACTTTATTAAATTACCTGATAAGATGGTTTTTCGAGTTTTGTTTTCTTTGCGCTTTTTTGTGTAATTAGCGAATTAATTAATTTTTTACTTTAAAATCTTATTGAGTTATATAGCAATTATGAACGGTCTAAAGTGAAAAAACTTTATACATATTTTTTTTATTCATGAAAAAGCCGACGAAAAATTCCACCACTGGGGGGCTCAGAATCATGTACTGGATCCATGGTACTTGATTGTGCGTCGATGTCAGATACACCTTTATAGCAACGTACATAATTATGTGGCATAAAGCTTGACGCCAATGCCTCTAGAAAACTAACTGCTATGTTCAATACCTATGTATCACCAATATCTATGGACATCTGATGATGTGTGGTGAAGCCGTACGGAGGACGGCTCTGAGCAGTTGTGTTGCGATGTGTGCCGGGTACGATGCGCCAAATGTTGTTGTGTCAGTAGTTTGGTCGTAGACGGTCTCCAGTGTGGCTACTATGAGTATTCATTACGAACTCGATCATCGATATCGTCCGCGTTTGACTCATCGATTGACCATGGTAGCCACACTGGACGAGAAACAAATGTCAAAAAGTTTCAATAAATCTTAGGATTTACATTCAAGGATTTAAGTATAACAGAATAGAATTTCTCTTGTATCGTGGATGCGTGTACAAACATATGTATAAACTGCCATACACAAACAGGCCTATGTCCAGCAGTGAACGAGTAGAGGCTGATGATGATGATACAAATATTTGTTCTGTGCGGGAACCGAACCCGCGATACGCAGCGCAGAAGACGATCGCTTGGCCACTGCACCATTCGTGTCTAATCTAGACCGAGAACATTCTGAAAATTACTAGAATTGCCCCTCAGGTACCATCATCAACTCAGCGTTAATCCCAGTCGCATCCGAAGCTTTTCAGCTTTGGAGTCTGGGGTCCGCTTTACCAGTCTAACTGCTGATTTTTGGCTAAACTTCGATATTTTCCGTGAAGCGACTTCCGTCTAAACAATCAGTCAGTTAGACCAATTGTTGGACTTTTGAGGGCTCCAACAACCTGTACCGACTGCCATTAGATGTTCGTATGTATGTACGTGCTTTCCGAGGCACGACCAGATCAGTGCAAATATTCATATTTATGGATACAAATATTTGCACTGCGCGGGGATCGAACCCGCGCCTCCTTGCGCAGCGGCCGCGTTCTCTACCGCTACGGCACGGAGGCTGTCCAGTTTGACAATTGCCCGTCAGGTACCAACCTCCTTTATTAGCTAAAGGTCATCATCATGTGCCTAGCAATCCTACGTTGAAGCTGGATCCAGTCTAATCGGTTGCAACTGAGTAGCAGTATTTTAAATCAAGCAGCCACCTATCTGACCTCCACAAGCCACTTACTGGGTACTACGATAGTCCCCCAGTAAGACTTTGGGCATCTGACAACCTGTAACTACTGTAAAAGATCCAAGAGTTGAACTTGCTTTCTGAGGCACCGAGAGGTCTAGGTATATTTATTAAGATGGTGACCCAATCCATGGACCGTCATAGATGGACAAACGTAGCTTAACCAGATCATAGATGGACAAACGTAGCATAACCTGATCATAGATGGACAAACGTAGCATAACCTGATCATAGATGGACAAACTTAGCATAATCTGATCATAGATGGTCAAACGTAGCATAACCTGATCATAGATGGACAAACTTAGCATAAACTGATCATAGATGGACAAACTTAGCATAACCTGGGGGATGATCGTGCTAAATAAAACGTAGAAGTTCAACTCTTGTTCGTATCTAATCCAGTTAAAGTTATGGTTTAGTTTCGATCATATTTCGTATCGCGCTAAACTTTTAACTTTTTCATTTGACAGCGGTTACGTTCCAATTGCGATCCAGTTATGGTTAAACCATTTGTCAAAAGGTTAGCGCCATACGAAACATAACAAAAGTTATGGTTTGGTTGCGATTCAATTGTTTTGGTTGAATTATATTAGCGCGATTGCCCCCTTGATCATAGATGGACAAACGTAGCAAAACCTGATCATAGATGGACAAACGTAGCTTAACCTGATCAATCGACCCTCGAGGCTGTTATTAATTCGTTACAAGCTAAAGAATTATTAAGACGGGACTCTGGTGGCGTTTTCTCCAAACAAACGTATTCCGCTGTTTTCTTCGTAGATAACGCTCTTAGAGCAATGACTTTTTCCTACAATTTCACACCTTGATTATACGTGCCCCTATCATTTGATTTTTTCGAAAACTTAATTAATGAAAGAAATATGATATTTCAAAATCTCGAACAACAACCCATTTTTACCACGATGTTCAGACAACTCACAAATGTGATAAGTTTTTGACAAAAAAGAAAATAACAGAGACATAGGTATACTCATCCCCTAAAGTTTGTTATAAAAATAATTGAGCTCTGTCGTGTTTTGAAAAAGAAAACAGCGGAATACGAAACGTCTTTAGTCAACGTTTTTGTAGGTAAAATCAGCCTGAGTTGCAACTGTCCCTTTCGCACTTTACGGGGAGAGGTGGAAAGCGGTGCGACGGCAACAGTTTCTTCAAATACCGATTTTTCAAATTTCTCGGCACTAGAGAGAACCTTACCAGTGTGATACCGGGCTTAGGATAGTACCATCCCATATCCTCCCGTTCGGTGTCGTAAGAGCCAACTAAGGGAACTCTCACTAGTAAAGCGGGCAGAAGCGCTTCTCCTGTGGAATATCGAATCACTGCTATTCCCAGCCCGCCTGCCAAGGGTGAGGATTATGGCAACCCCCCCGACCCCAATGATGCACACGACACAGCCCAGGCCCCTAGAAGCCCCGGCAGCTCCGTTATTCCAGTCTACGGTAGCGGACTCGGTTCGGGCGGAGCAAGGGGTGCGAAGAATCTCTGGAAGAGATCCGGCTACCATCACCGACGACGACCTTTGACCCTGGCAACATATAACACGCGCACGCTACGGACCGACCACGATACCACAGTGTCTCAAGATTTAAATCTTTGACCAGTGTGCGTTGCCAGTGATGACTTTTTTTTATAAGTTATAAACTAGCGCTTGACCGCAATCCCGCCTGAGTTTATTAAGAGCCTATTCACTCTAGCCTTGAAGACGCTCAAATTGTAATGTGACGGAAACACCGTCGCTGGCAAATTGTTCCAGTCCCTCGATGTACGCGGTATAAAAGAGGAAGCGAAATGCTTCGTCCGGGTCGCAGTGGTGTCAACAACGTAAGGGTGGAAACTCGCCGTACGACGGGTCGTCCGATGGTGGAACGGAGATGGGGGAATTAAATCATGCAATTCCCTTGCACACTCACCAGAATGCATCCTATAGAAGACCGAAAGGCTGGCTACTCTACGCCTGTGCTCCAGGCTTTGGAGACCGTTTCGAGTTAAGTCTGGGTCGCCAATCAGCCTCTTCGCACGCCTCTCCACTGAATCCAAAGTAACCAGGTGACATTTCGCAGCACCAGCCCAAATGTGGCTGCAGTACTCCACACACGAGCGGACCTGTGCTTTGTACAACATTAGAAGCTGCCCCGGTGTGAAGTACCGCCGGACCTTTGCGATAACGCCAAGTTTTCTGGCAGCCACCCTGGCCTTGGACTCAATGAACCGCCCAAAGTTAAGGTTTGAGGAAATCTCTACTCCCAAAAGTTGAAGGCGGTTGGTGCACTCCAAGGATTCATTCTGAAAAGTAGGAGCCAAGGTGAACGGGCTCTTTTGGCGGTGAAAAGACACGCCTGTGTTTTGACGGCATTGAATGCTACAAGATTGGCTTTGCCCCATTTGGAGACTGCCTGTAGTGCAGCACTCGTACGCACTCCATAGCCTCTCTTTCGGACCAGATTGCTTCCTTACTAGCCCGAGTTTCCGGCAGGTATCTCTCCATAACTGTGCTGTCATCTGCATACCCATAGATACCGGGCATCAGCAGATCGTTAATATGCAGCAGAAACAGAGTACAGAGAGAGAGAGAGAGAGAGAGAGAGAGAGAGAGGACTTACGGAACTGAAACTGGTCGCTCTCAATGAGCCTCATACGAAGGCTCTGAGTAACACAAAGATCGATGGAAAGAGCTATGCTCGGAGTTTCTGTGCGTGATCGAATCAGAAATGAGGAGATCCGCAGAACCAAAATTACCGACATAGCTCTTCGAGACGCTAAAATTAAGTAGCAGCTGGCAGGGCACATTGCTCGTAGAACCGATGGCCGATGGGGCAGTAAGGTTTTGGAGTGGCGGCCACGTACCGGAAGACGCAGCGTAGGGAGGGCCCCAACAAGGTGGAACGATGACCTGGTGAAGGTCGCGGGAAGCTGATGGATGCGGGCAGCACAAGACCCGTAATCGTGGAAAGCCTTGCGGGAGGCCTTTGTCCAGCAGTGCACCTCTATAGGCTGAAGAAGACTCAAAATTCATTCAACTCAGTATTACTTAAAAAACTAAACCCAATGAAAGTCATAAAAAATTTATAAAACATAAAAATGGAGATTTAAACTACCTAAAGTTGGAAAAGCAAGAGGAAGAAGAGACAAGGCTCGTGCAGGTAGTCTATGGTATGTCTATTTAGCTATACATGTTATACATGTAGGTAATATCCAACATAAATCAAGAGCAAATAAAATGTAATGATAATGTTTAAAAACAGAGGAAACACTTTTTTATCATAGTTTTAAATTAAAAGTGGACACCATTGAGCATGCATTATCAACCAACAGTAAATATTTCCATAGCCGTAACTGCTTCAGTAGTAAAAAATTTGTTATAGAAACTCTTTGTATCAGCATCTCTTTTTTCAGTTCTCACCTCAGGTTTAAATTTATTTGATTGGATGAAAGTAGCTTTAAGTAATTTAATGCTTTTATGGCCCTGGTTTTATCTTGGCAACCATTTGGCCACAGTTAAGTAACTCTTTCTAAACAACTTAAATTGTTTGTTTGTTTTACCATCATCAAATCATAAAATCAAGAATTGTGTAAGTGCTGCTTTCAAGTATACTTGAGTGTTAAAATTTCTATTGTCTAATTGTATTGCTTCAAGTAACACAAACAGGTATGAACTTTAATAAAGTGGCAATAAAATCGTTAAAAGTTGATAAAAAACCTTTAGTGTGTGGTAATTAAAGTTATTATCCTGTAACTACAAAAGCGCGAACAGTTATCTATGGATCAGACACACCATCAGAACGCTGAATATCGCATGTGTTCAGTCTACCAACATCTTCAAGATGATGAAGGCTGCCTGGTTTTGTAGTACATCGTAGATGTTTGCATTATACAGTATGTTAAATAACAGAGGGCGTTCCCTTAAACTCGTTAATATATATCATTAATAGATTAAAATAAAAATATCAGCATAGAAAAATAAGCATAAAAAAATCCGAATAAAAAAAAATCTAATTGGAAATAAATTTGAAACCTCCTGTTTTAAATCAAAATAGTAGTCGTCATGTGGGTGAATATACGCTATTTGATTTTTTCGTGTCCCAGAAGGAAATGTGATCTGTTTCATTCAATATTTATAATTTATTTATTTGACACTATTTTAAAATTGGTAATGGCAGAGGCCAGACGATATTTCCATTTTTTTGAGTTTTATAAGTGCCAGAGGAAAATGTCTTACCAGGGGAGTGACACCACTAGCAGAGTAGAGACAAATTAAACCAGGGAAGTGACATAACATTGATTATTGACTAAGCAAAGGGTCTGATATTAAATAAAACATGTATAAATTATATTGCCTGAATATTTTTTTTATTATACAAGATACATTCAGTCTTCACAATTCCTAATTGCAACCTTATAATATTAATAGTTTGTTTATGATCTAGTTTCAATTATCCATATCAAATAACAGAATTAATATATTTTGCTTATCAATTTCATCAGAGATTATCATTTTAATTTACATTTATTTTTTAGCAAAGAAACAATGTTTTTTTTTTTAAATACTAAACAAAATAAATTGCTTTTCAAATAGATTAACTGGCTTTGAAAACTTGTAGAATACTCTGTTATCTTTCATACATATATTTGGCACTGGTAAAATGGCCAAGATCTGTTCCCATTTAACATCAGACATATCATTTTCATTTATTTAAAAAAGAGTACCATCTTCATTGGAGATCTTTAAAAACGTAACTCAGATCTCTCCTTCTTCATCAAAATCTGACGAACATATGCCAGCATATCTATGTATAATTTTTATCATTAATTTCATTCTAGACAGTCATAGGAGTGTCTGCATTATCTATATCAGGTGAATTAAGCAGATGAGTAGATGTTTGTGTGACCATTTCATTTGGCACATCTTCCTCAGAATCAGTGTATACTTCCGCAACATTAAATTTTTTGTTTTGATGGTATTGTCCTCAAACCCGAAAATCGTAGCCCTAGCACACAGGCAAGTGAAGGAACTCCGGCTTCGGCTCGCGACCCTGACCCAGGAGGCATCGGTCTTCGTGGACCCCGTCACAATGTGCTGACATCCCATTGAAGCGCGCGTGATGCGTGACGCGCCGTCCGCCCGGGCCTGGTCCTGACCGGGCGGCTGACGGGGCAGGCTTGTACGAGCAGTGGCCAGCTCGCCGCCCGCAAGCCCGCACCTACGGTGGCCGCGAGTTCGATGTTCTCTCCCGACCAGGGTGTCTCCTGCGGCTGTTAGAGGCGTGAGGGCGTTGGGATTCCTGCTCCTTTTCCTTCGGCTCTGTCCAGAGCGGGAGAGGTAATTTGATGATTCCATTCACACCATAAAAGGGTAGGTATTTAATGTCACCTAAGTAGAAATGAGGACAAAAACTGTTACAAAAGCAGGCTCTTCGTGTACAAAATATTGCACAGGATAGTTTGATAGTTGCCTCGTACTTGAGTTTACGTTTGATACGTACGATCGTACGTTTGATGGCTGTGTATTTTTTGTGTGCTAGAAAAAGGTTTGACATTTAGTTTATCTTCCTTTGAAAATCAATTTCTTTTTCGCTTATCACAAACATTTGAATGCCAGGACAGCATTTGGCTAATTCCGTAACAAACTCGTTAATCGTAGCAATGCCAGTCCCTAAAGCTACAATTTTGTAAGCCGTTCGTTTGCATGTCGCTCTGATACTATCTTCGAGCTCCTTTGCTATGACCAGCTTCATGATAATTTGTCGGTACTAATCGAAGCGGGTGAAACCCCAAACCTATATACATAACCCAAACCCATAACCCTGCTGAGGCCGCGTGTTGTTCGAAATACATACCGTGGCCTTGGCACAGGCTAGTGAAGGAACACGGATAAATTTTAGTCAGTAAAAGTCAGACACGGCAGACGAGCGAAACTGTTTTGTGTTAGTGGGGGTTGCTCTTCATTATTGGATTCAGGTGGTGTTACTGGATAGTTTCTAGTTGATTGTAGTTACACGCGAGCTCTTTGCTTTCTAGCCTTTCCCCTCCATATTTTCCTGATAGCCCTTTGTTCTCTTTCAGTAATATCATATATGCTCTTTATTTGTCCCTTTTCTTTTCTTTTTATTTTTCTTTTAAATCTGCATTTTTAATGGGGATCGTTTTTAATTCTTTGGTAGCGTAATTTTTCAGCCTGGCGTTTTATTTTATAATCTCTCTTCCTTTGTTTGCTTTTTTGTAACATTCACCATGGTGTCTGATTATGTTAGAATATCTAGAACCAATAAAATTAAGCCTTAACACATAAAATATTGAACGAAACGGAATTTTTTGTCTCCTCTGGCGGTCAGGTATTTTCTCTGGCATGAAATTTGCCAGTGGAGTGACGCCAGAGAAGTGACAAAATGACACATAACCCACGAAAACAACGTCATTCGCTTTACTCACCACAGTTTCATTTAATTCATGACTTCTGCACACAATAAACATTGCATTGACTAAATATACAATTTCATAATTACCAAATACAAAAACTTATACTTACCAAAGGAAATACTCTAACGACTGGCACAAACACTCTCTCCGAAAGTCAATCGCAAACTGACGACAATTTATTTGAGTTTTGCTCAAGGACGTAAGCTTGCTTTTAAGTTCACACTGTTGTACGTGCGTAGTTGAAGGTCAAAACATACCCTTGCCATTTTTGGCCAAATTTTGCTTCATTAAGTTTCACCAGATGAAGTGACGTTATTGTAACATGACATGCAAATAAGTTATTTTATTTTATATTAATATTTTTTTTACACAGTTTATTTTGGTAAAATATGTTGCATTGTTTAAAAAAGCATACAATCATTTAAAAACAAAACACAATAGAATACGTATTTCTATTATTTTGCCATAAAACCATTATAATCCGTAAATGGGAAGGCCAGAGGAGTATACATTTGTAATGTTTTCAAACTAAAAATGCCATAAATTGATCATTTATCATAAATTGACTAAGTGGTCCAGATAAAAGGCAATATTATTCATTATTTAAGCCTTGAGAAACAATAATATAATAAGTTAAACATATATTTTTTCTAAGGTCCATTGGAATTCAAATAGCGTATATTCACCCATGTATAAATAAATTGCGACGTTGCCGTCTTTCATGCTCGCGTGTACAGTGTGTTTCTTTTACATGTCAATTTAAAATTTTTATTGAATATTTTCTTATTGGAAAAAATTTTAAAACATTTTGTTTTCGAATGGAAATATTTTTTTTAGCATGTATGTATGCTATACTATTTCGGGTTAACGGGAACGCCCTCTGTTAGTTAACATACTGTATATTTCTCTAAACTTATCGCAACAAAAAATGTACAAAGATGAACGTTGCCTAAGGCATTCTCTATTAGTTAGCGAAGGGTGGTAAAGAGCTCAGAAGGCAGATGCTTCGGTTGAGAGAAACAATGATAAACAGAAAAAAACTTTTAAATTTAGTTACACAAATACTTTAAATGGCTTTCATGCTATCATACAAAAAAAATCCCTGATCCGCAGAATGGTCGGCAACTGCAAGGGAATTCGGAAGAATGTAGCAAAGAGGATAATCTCTGCGATATGGCGATTCTTTAATAAGAGGGTAGGTAATCTAAAATGTATTAAATGTGTTTTAATTTTATCTTCATTTAATTTATTTTTTTTTTAAATTTTTGATGCTGGTTTTAAGTTTGTTGCATTTCTGATGTAAATTTATTTAAATATTAATTTATTTTAGGGGTCAAGTCATCTGAAATGTAATTAATAAGCAGAATCCTGAAATAATGATCACACAGATAATAAAATAGTTTTTCTGATCCTTTCGTTAAGTTGCAGTAATCTTAATAATAGTTTGACAATGCTTAAAGGATTAAAGTGTACCTATTTAAACAACCTGATCAATTTTTGGAGGGCTGTTCTGGTGATATGTTGTAAAAAAAATTAGGTTTCTGCATGTTGTTTCGGTTCACGATTTTATAATACTGTAATAAGGTTGAGTGAAAATAGTTTTTATGTCATTTTATCATAAGACAGACCCGAAAGCCACAAAACAAAACAATGTTGGATATTGAGACATGTGAATAAAATTTTCAAACTGTTATTATTGCATTATTAACCAACTGTACCGTTTAACAGTATTTCGAAAAAAAATGTCGAGGACTTCACTACCTCGACATTTTTTCCATTTTTATTAGAATAAATTACACTATAGGAACTAAAAACACTGGCTACTTACAGTTTTCAGGCGGCAGGAAGCAAATCGAAAAACGATAACAAAACACGATCAGAATTCGGTTAACAGTTGTTGTAGTTTATTTCTTGTTCACTTCACTAATAAATTAGTACCGATAATTAATACTGAAAAAGTGAAAATACTGGAATACTCGAAACTTCTAACCACGAAAAATTAACCGTGACATTGACAAACAGCTGTGCATGAGAATTTACGGGGACAAACGAGAATCGTGATGGCGCTGTTTGTTTATACTTATATTGCCTTTTTTACTGGTGAGCCATCGAAGTCCTAGAGCCCAGGCAATTTTATATTAGTTGTTGTTTAAAAAATATCAATAATTTTTATTTTAATTAAGGTATCTGTAAATTAGTATAAATTACAACTTTGAGAACCAAAACTACTTCTATGTGAAAAATAAAATATAATACTAAAATCTTATAATTTTAACAGTGTTTCTGATATTCATATTATTCGCGCTTTAGTTATAATAGTAAATTGTTTTTGTTTACTTTTGACAAATGCTCATTCTGCTGATTATCCGAGGAACGCTATCGAGCGTACTTGCTTAAAGAGGTTACTGCCATCTGTTAGAAAAATTATGAATTAGGAGGAAAGTGATTTGTGCCGTATGATCAAAAGATGCCGCGAGTAGTGAATAAAAAGTATAGAAATTTTGATTTGTGTTTTTAATATTCAAGTATCTTAGAAATACATAATATTTTTTTTTGTTCTTTTTTTATTTGCTCATTTCATTCTATTCTACTGCAATAATAATACAAAATAGTCATAACATAAATACAGATCGGTATCTCTACACAAAAATAAATATTTTATATACATAGTATATATACATATATATAAATACATATTTCTACAATAAATTTCAAATACATAAATATTATATGGCCAAAATTATATTGATATATGAACACATAGTTTAATAATAATATCACATTAAATATTATTCGTAATCCAAGTTCAAGCCGGTATTTTCTAAATTAAATTTTATGGGTTAGGTGGTATGTTGCAGAGGGATTTTTATGCCTTGCACGATGTGGGTACTCTAAATTGTTCTACTTTAGGAACCCCAGAAACCTCAGGATTCTGTCCTTGATGAATCTGGCTTCTGTAATTTCTGAACTGCTGGTCTGTCTTTGACCGGCAGATAGTCTGAGCAGCTTGGACCTTGTAGCCTTCTCCGCGGCAGTGGGAAGGACAGGAAGGCAAGGGAATGGTGGTTATGCAGATCTCTCCATGGTTCTCATAGTACTGCACTTGCTGCTGCAACTGGCAATGCCCACGCTTTTTCAGATAACTCCTAGTTCTGTACACATTCTGGGACTCCCATTCCCTGTCTCTCGGCTGGGTGGCCTTGTTCCATTCTTCATCAGAGCGAAGGATCGCGGTGTATTTGGGAGTTGGCTGGTACGCTTTTTGCTGAGCTTCCATCTTCAGGCTTTGAGTTTTAGGGTCGCTGTCTTCGACATCAAGGGCGAAGGAAGCACCATAATGCTCAGGCTGGTCAACCAAACCATAAGGAGTCTGGTAATCGTCACGGGGCTCACCGCTGTTCTGACCGCAAATACCCCTAGTGGTAGTACGGTAGTCTTGGGTGGTAAGCACCAGGCGCTGTCCATCGTACATGGCACGGAGACGGTCATCGCGAATGTTCAACATCAGTACACCCTCGGATTGGATGTAGTATTGCAGAAGCGGAGATTCAGCAACATCATCCCAGTATATGGTTAAATCACCTTCAGAGATCTTCTTGCTGTTGGTCTTCACCTGCACGTTAGCCTTGTTAGACTGCGAAGGCTTAATCTCAATTTCCAGGTCCTTGCCCGTTTCGGTTCTGAAAAATTGGAAACATTTTCGTTATGTCAAATCAAATCAAAATTGTTTATTTCAAATTAACCATCACTTGGTACTTTTGAATAGTCAATGTCGGTCAGTCCAAGAAAAGTGAAGCTAAATTGCACGTTCCAAAGCGTAGATCTCTAAGGAGAAGAACGTGCAAGAAACTCAATGGACACTCAATTATAATAATAATATAATCTTCGTTACATATTTATGTTGCTTCTATCATGTGAGCACAATGTATAATTATAAAAATTAATTAAAATATAGAAAATGAATTAAGCCCACTGGCAGTTAGGAGATGACCAGTCTCCACTGACGGCCCCCGTTCACGAGCATAACGCGCGCATCAGCTCCACTTAGCTCAACCATTTTGAAGGGAACCAAATGACGCAACAACGCGCGCCACCATCAGCAAGACATTTGAATGTGTTGTTGTTATGTAATAATGTTAACCTAAATCAAAATACCTTCACAATTGTTCCATCTATCTGGGTAGGAATTGATATATAAACAAAAGCTTTGTATTTTATTATTCAACTAGCTTCCCGACCGCGGCTTCGCCCGCGTGGAGTTCGGTTATATCGCGCTTTTTAGATTTCCCTCGGAAATATCAAATTTTTCCGGGATAAAAGGTAGCCTATGTCCTTCTCAGGGTCTAAAGATTGTCTGTGCCAAATTTTATCAAAATCTGTTGAAAGGTAAGGCGGGAAAGCGTAACAGACAGACAGACAGAGTTACTTTCGCATTTATAATATTAGTATGGATAAGCTAAACTCACTTGTAAGAGATGTAGATCTCCTGCTGCTTCTGACTGGGTCTCTTGGCAAGGATGACCAGCTCTTCCCATTTGCCGCGGTCCTCGTTGTACTCCTCCTGCATCACGACGTGCCAAGACCGGGAGAGTTCGTAGTCGTAGGAGCGGTTACTGAAGGTTCTCACTTTGTTACCGTCGATGGTACAGAAAGCTGTAGGAAAAAGGATATCACTTATATAAACATACGAAGTGATAATTACTTAGGATTAAAATAGTTTTTTTGTATTACCGATGATTTTATCAGTAGTGTACAAAGTTTAAACCTGAAGTTAAAATGTTGAAGTACATGCATGTTGTAAGGTGGGATTATTCATTGTTCTAGCAGTCTATTGAAGCCTATGTACGGACGACAGCAGGTCAAGCTACCCCAAACTTTCAAATATTCCCAATCAACATTGAACCTTAATGCTTTAGAGATAAAGTTGAAAATCTAATAAGGAAATCTGACAGATTGTAGTAGGTTGATGTGCTGTCGTCTGTACAACGTTTAGAGCTATTGGAAGGCCTCTATCCAATTTGCATTTGCAATTTGATATGTTTTTTGATTTTAAAAATGGTCTAACATAGAACTCAGCTCTTAAGTTATTTTTTTTTTTTTTATAAATTTATAAACTAGCGCTTGACCGCAATCCCGCCGGATGGTAAGCAGTGATGCGATCATTGATGGTAAAGCGCGCTAGTTTATTAAGAGCCTATTCACTCTAGCCTTGAAGACACTCAAATTGTAATGTGACGGAAACACCGTCGTAACACCGTATTATATAGGTAAGGTAACTAGCGGGCGCCAGCGACTTCGTTCGTGTGGAGTTAGTAATGCTCCGCTCCTGTTGGTCGCAGCGTGATGTTAGATAGCCTAAAGCCTTCTTGAAATTAATTCAACGGGCTATCCAACGCAAAAAGAATTTTTCTAATCGGACTAGTAGTTACTGAGATTAGCGCATTCAAACAAACAAACAAACAAACATACAACCAAACAAACTCTTCAGCTTTGTATATTAGTACAGATTACTACTTACGCTGGTATTGGGAACTTGATCCATAGTTGGCGATACGCTCAATCGGACTGAAAGGCGAGTAGACAGACACCATGTAAGGAGTGAACTTGGGGATCGGCACGTTCTCGATGCGAACCAGGCCGGAAGGCGAGGCCATCTCGAAACGAAGTGTGCTGTCGACGTATGAAGTCTCAACTTCAAACTGCAGTTTGCCGTCAGCGACCCTCTTCATTGGGTTCATCTCAGTCTTCCAGCTCAGATGCTTCAGAATTTCGTAAGCTTGAGAAGTCAAGTTCATCAACATGGGACTCACGTTCTTGTAGGTCACCGAGGCCTTTAAGCTATCAGGGGTGTGGGCCATGATCAACATCTTGTGAGAAGTGGCTTGGTATTTGTTACCGTTAGCTATCTCCTGCTCCACCAGCTTAGCCAGAGGATGGTTCTTCAGCTGTTCGGTGTACTTCTTAGTACGTTCAGTGTTTCCTTGGATGTGAATGTTTCCATTCTGGCTGTACTTGATGTCTGATTCGAAGGTCATCTTCATGTCCTTCTTCAAAGCTTCTAAGAAGTTCAGGGGTGAAATTTCGGGTTTGGTTACTTTGATAACAGCGTTGATTTGTTCATTACCCTGCTTAACTGAGCTTCTTCCAGCGAACACAGCAACCTGGATTTTCTTGTCGACTGGGCTGTTTGCGATAACACCGGTTAGGACGTACTCCTCCTTATGGGAACCCTCGAAAGTGGCGCTAACATCTACCACTTGTGCTCTAGCGCTCTTGATTCCGGAAGAAACACGCTTGACCATCTCCTCACGACGGGCTCCGCTGTTTGGCGTCACGTCTTTCCTATTGTCGGCCTGTCCCAGTTCACCGTTTTGTTTCTGATTGAAAAATTGATCTGTAAGAATATTTTAAAGTTAGTCATAATCAAACCTAATTACATCAATAATGCATAATTAGAGTTCTAATGTATAATTTTTATGTGAATAACTGTCTTTTAACACTTTAAATTGGCTAATACCTACCATAAGCAGCGGTTAATGTGACAGCCTTGTTTTGCGACTGTTTTCCAAGGTATCTCAAGTTGTAATGGGTCAGAGCCATATCCCTGGGAGCCAATAAGTTATCCATATTGTACAGGGCCTGATGCAGATTGCCGGCATTCCTGAAGTCCTTAGAGTAGGAATATCCTTGCAGTTGGAAAATGGTACCAGTTTGCTGGCCGAATTTCACATCAGTGGATTGTACTTTCCTTGAGCGTTCCACTATTTTGGTTGTTGGATCCTGAGAGAAGGGCACTAAACTATCTTTCTTCTGATTTGCTGTGAATGGCCAAACGCTGTAGTGAGCGATGGTATAGTCTTGATCAGACCGCCGTGGTTCCACCTTCATTTTAGCCTCTCCAGATTTCACCTTGATGCTCAGTTTGACAGGTACGTTTACTTGGTATTTCTTGACGACTCCAGCACTAGCTACCTGGTTACTGAGGGTATCCATGAAACCAGCTCTGCCATCAATGTTTCTAGCAGCCGTAAGTTGTAGCTCCTTATCCATGAATGAGTAGAGGTCTTCACGGTTCTTGGAGTCACGATTGATTTTGCCTTTAGCCTTGCCGTGAACGTGAATAACCACAGGTTCTTTATATTTGTAGATGAACGGCATACCCGAGGCGACGGGGAACATAACTGACACCTGTTTTGAGTTAAATACTTTAGTGTAATGTTTCTCTACACCTTGTTCATAATCCTTCATGTACTCCATGATGTTTTCTACCAGTCTTGTAAGGTCACCTTCGTCAAAACTGAAGAATCTTTCCTGGTTTAATATGTCGTAGAAGAAGGCACCCTGGAGTGGGCTTTGTTCTCGCTTAATGTTCATCATTTCCGAAATTCTTTGGGCGGAGAATTTATGATTGGCGTCAGACTTGACGGGTTCGAACAGCATAGTTTTGATGAAATCAACGACCTCTTGAGCATCGGAGAATGATGCACCAATCTAGATACGAATAAATAAAGTTCATTATTAAGTGATTCTAGTTGATAACATATTAGGTTGATAAAAAGTGGAAACATTGTTTAAAGATCTCACGAAGCGCAGTCGTTATTAACTTACCGAGTTTTCCAGGGCCCATCCGCCAAATTTGTTCCTCCACGAATGCCTCTGGTACTTAGGCATAGCACTGCTTTCGCCACCAATGTAAGATGATACTTGGAAGTATTCCTGTTCAAAGTCATTTACATAGCTGTCTTTGTAGTTCTTAGTAGAGTAGCGCATACCAAGGTTTTCAGGTGTTACGATTTCCTTAACAGCCTGGGCTGACCTTGCCCTGAAATAAGTGAAAAAAAACTTACATATTTCTGGTTTGTAGTCTTTAGCTAAAATTAATTTATAAAATATTTATTACTTACAGGTGCAAAAACCGAGAATCCTTCAACTTGGCAGCCGTTTCGATACCATTCTTGAGAACAGTACGAACCTGGATACTGGGATCATCATTGGTCATCTGGGCCATGACTTGCATCATTTCAGAGGTTGGGTGAGCCATGAATATATTTAGGATAGCAGCTACTCTCACTTCGTAGGGTTCACCAGTGTTTTTCAAGATACTAAAAAGTACAACTCGCACAAGTTTATCCTCCTGGCCTATGAGAGCGCGAAGGCTTACAACCATTTGAACACGGAGGTATGTAGGCACTTGAATGCGACCCTCCAGGTAAGGAGAAAATACTTTTAAGATCTCACGATGTCCTAAATTGCCGATGGCCTTAATGTAAACCTGGGCCTTGCTCCATTTTTTAGTCTCCACAGCTTGGTCCAGCAGTTCGGAGAGACGAGGGAGAATATTTTCCAGTACAAATCGGTCGTGTTTGTGGGTGAGACGGCCGTACATGTAAGCTGGGTAGTAGGCGTGCGCAGTTTCGTTGTTTACTTGACCCATGCCGATGAATTGCGTTGCAGCGATTAAAGCACTTGTGTTAAGAAGTTCCTGATTTTGAACCTCTGGGCTCATAGCGAGCTCGAAGAACTGTTCCATAATTTCCTTGGTAGGGTAACGAAGTGTTCTAGCTAAAGTAGAGATAGCCTGAGCTGCTTCTTCGCCTTGGAGTTTTTTGCTCTTAATCCAAATCTTAATTTGTAAGAAGGCAGGTGGTGTGCCAGCTTCTACGACAGCATCACGGTAGATCATCCACATATTAGCTTTAACGTTGTTATTTGAAGACCTGCCAACTTCAATGCCACGGCTAGTTTGGGCGAGTTGATCGCTGCTCATAGAAGCAATAATACGGACAAGAATGTTAAACTTGGAGAGGAAGTCAGCTTTGGGCATGTTGTTGGGATTCTCTAGTTGCTGAGCGACGTCCTGAAGCAGTTTCTGGACGTTCATTGAGTTCTGTTTCTTGTCCCCGCGTGATTGAGCACTCATGTACAGAGCCGCATACGCTGGTTCATTCATCCTGGGAACGTCATCGTTCATGTAAGTCGATGAGTCACTGGAACTGGAACTTGAACTTGAACTTGAACTGGACTTTGAATTTTTGTTGAACTGTGTCTTTTCGTGACTACTTGAACGACGTACTCTATTTTTATGATCTTCATAATGCACATTTATGTGCTCATGAGATTCAGAAGATGAACTTGACTCGGAAGAATGATCATGGATAGCTATTTGTCTGGTGCTCATGGCGTAAAGAAGGGTTTTGATTTGGCGGCTGTTCTCAGGTTTTTGCCATTCGTCACTACTGTCTTGTTCAACGGACCGTAACTTCAAGCTTACATAGCTATGAACCTGTGCTTTCTGCTTACCATATAAATGAGGGTGCACATTAACTGTGCTAGTTGTTTCAGCCTTGTAGATGGCACCCTGCTTGCTAGCAAGGATACGAGATACGGTAGAGAGCGAGATGAATTGTTTCTCTTCATTACTGTGAGCGGTTCCTGTCCATTCGGCACCTTCAGGTACCCCAAAGTGGTAAGCGACACGGTGGTGGCAGTGACCGTAATTCTTGCTCTTGGTGATTTCCATAGGGTCCTCTTCTGAAGTAAACTGCGGCAGTTCTCGTCGCCATTCTGCGGCAACAGGGGAGACAGTGTATAAAGTTTCGCAGTCACCAGTGACGTCAGCCTCCATCTTCTTGAAGAAACCCTGCTCGCGTTCCCTATCGTAGCTGTCCTGGTGGCTGTGCACATGGTGGTAAGCAGATAAGTCTACTTGAAGCGTGCTGATCAGACCCTTCAACAAGTTCTCGTGAGAAAGCAAGAACTCAGAGGGCAGATTAAGGCCGAGCACGCGACCTCCTTCAACCGAGATTTCGAAAGGTTTGTCCAGATTCTGTACAGTATCGTACTTAAGGTCCGAAGGTATAGCCATATTGTTGGGCAGCTGCTGGTGGAACTGAGCATGTCGGGGGTTTTCCAGCTTAGCCTGGAGGAGGCCTGGGGACTTGACACGGACGATGAAATTGGCCTTGAATGCGTTGCCGGTGCTGGCTCCCTCCTGAAGACGAGTCAGGGTGTGCGTCTTGACGTCATAACGGTATAGTCTGCCGGTTTGCCACGGCCATTGGTTATCCAACTGCTGCTCGCTCAGTGTCCCTGAGTAGACGACGGCTGCATGGAAAGAATGTGAAGTTAGAACATGATCCTTATTTTGTTTATTGTGAACGGTAGAAAGTGCGGTTTTAATTAAAGCTTAAAAGATTTTTTCTAATGATAACAATAATAGGGCATTTAGATAGATATATAGTCTTTATTGCACTTCGAATAAAGGGGAAAAAGCATAAAATTATCAAGAGTATTAACTTATTAGGCTAATAAATACCACTAAATATTGATTTATATAATAAGCACCAATAAATATTGAGTAAAAAACATATGAGAACACGTCATAATTATTTGTAGATACTTTAAATAAATAACATCTGATAAATATTTGTAGAAACTGCTGCTTTTAACTTGACTTATTTATTACTAAAATGAATAAACTCTTTAATAACTCACCGATGAACGCCGCCAATACCAACAACTTCATATCTAAGTCTTGAGAAGTTCTGGTACTAGTGCTGCTTGCTGGAGAAGTGTACTTCTGATGTTTTCACCAGAATGCAGACCTTATATACTAGGTTTATACACGTGGACGAGGTTTAGGCCCAACCCCTGAACCTTTAGATCGATAGTTACAATGTTGATGATCTGTTTGTTTTGCTTATCTGCTTAGATTCTGGACAAGGCCTTACATTAGGTCTCGCCTGCTAAAATATGTCAAGATTAAACATATTGACGAAGATTTTCTTTTTGTTTCCTTTGAAAACTTAGAGCTGTAATACAGTTAGTGAAAGAAGACGAATTAAAAGTTTTGTCTGACAATATTTGAATAGCATAACAAAAAGTAAATAGGTAAGCGAAAGCAGACTATTCTGGCACTCTGAGAGAATTAAGTAAACACTGAATAGGTTTTAGTTATCTTCAAAGAAGTTTTTACTAAGTAGTTTTTTTTTAATAATACATTGTTGCAGATTAAATCAGGATTATCACACATCATACTCTGACACAATGTGTTGTATGTTTTTTTTTTTATAAGTACTTAGGTATAAACTAGTGCGTGCCCGCAATCCCGCCTAATCGAAAAATAAAAATCTTTTGTATTTTTTTCAGTGATGCAATCGTTGATGTTAAAATGCGCTAGTTTATTAAGAGCCTATTTACTCAAAAAAACTGATTGAATAGGAAGGAAGACGGCAGTTGAGCGAGATGACGCAATGTTCCTGGATCCTCCGGCAGAGTTTGATGACATGTTTTTGCGATAAAACTCTGATGGCCTGGGATGGATTCACGGTAGGCCATAACATCGGCTGCCGGCAAAAGTTACCACCACCCATCGGACAAAGTCTTGTCGCTAAGCGATTCGTGTTTCGGCATGATGAATGGTGCATGATGAAGCCGTACGGAGGACGGGTCTGAGCAGTTGTGTTGCGATGCACTAAATGTTGTTGTGTCGGGAGTTTGGCCGGAGAGAGTCTCCAGATCAATCTCCCTCTGGCGGAGCATCGTTAGTCGTGTTGTTGGTTTTAACATTGCATTACCTCGCTCAACTGGAGTCTTCCTTCCCATTCAATAAGTTTTTTAAGTGAACAGGCTTAATAAACTAGCGCGCTTTACCATTAACGATTGTATCACTGCTTACCATCAGGCCGGATTACAGTCAAGCACTTGTTTAAAAAAAAAAAGAAACTGAAAACATTTTATACTACCTCCTGGGATGAAAGCTTTTTGTTACGTAGATAATTGACCAAATCACGATAAATATGGTAGTCTGTTGGCAAAATGTCTGGCGAATAACGAATACTGAAGCGTCAAAATGGTTTCCCGTGCTGTATGAGGTCTCGCTTTGTCATGGAGCAATAATGGTGAAGATCGATTCATGAGTCGGGGCTGTTTTACTGCAAGTTTTGCCAACATTATTCGGAGTTCGGCACATTAGACATCTACCGTTATTGCTTGACCAGATCGGAGAAAACTATAGTGAATAACACCTTGCTGAGACCACCAAACAATTACCATTACCTTTTTATCGGTAAGTTTTGCTTTAGGACACTGTTGTAGCGTTTGACTTGGGGTCAGCCATGACATTTTTCTTTTACGGTTATCATAAAGAATCTACATTTCATCACATGTCACAATTCAACCCAATATTTCTTCATTTCTGTACTAACCAACAAGGCAACACAAGTTTCAACACGTGTTTTTTTCTGCGGATCAAGAAAATCATGAGGCACCCATTTTTCGTATTTTTAATTTAATTAATTTGATGCCAATAAGTCAATATTGTAGGTAAGATAACGTTAAACATTTCCGCTAATTCATGGTTAGTTTGACTAGAACCACCATCTCTCTTCATTCATCGTTATTCACCTGTGTGGTCTTCCTCGTGGCTCGTTCTTCAAGTCAAAATTTCCACCACGAAAGCGTTTAAACCAAAATCGGCACGTTCATTAGTAGACCCCTCTCCAAACGCAATATTGGTATTGCGGGCTGTTTCTGCCGCGTTACTTCCGCGTTGGAGCCCGTATTAAATCACTCGAATTTTCGCAGTATCCACCTTTATTGTCTTAGTTGAACAATGAACAACAAAAGCAATTGAAAGTTGA